>NDXB01021235.1:75683-144956 GCA_002631895.1 Agapornis roseicollis
TTTTTTTTTTTTTTTTTTTATTTTTCCATGTTTCAGTAAACATAGCTCTTTAGGGATAACATCTGCTTCCTGAAGACTTCTACTTCGGAAGAAAAGCACAAGCATTTACAGGCAAATTCCCTTGCCCTTGCCTTGCTTTACCTTGTCTTTCCTTTATGAATTTTTCTCTTGATATCCTCGTGGAATTGATGTTGTTGCCCATTATCCATAACTCCATCCCTACACAAGACTTATTTGCCAAGTGAAGCAATTCAGAGGAGGGTACAGCTCCAGCTGCTCTGGCCTTACAGTGGAATAAAAAGAAGTGAGTTGATGAAATTAACTGTGATAGAGTCTCTCAAATGGATAAGTGAGCAAAGTTTGGGGTCTGTGACTGTTGCCTTCTTTTAAAATCAGTAACACTTGCCTTCTGTGCTTTTATTCTGGGAAGTATACTTTCAAGGTAACCTATTATACCTTGTGTTCATCTAGATAACCATCTGAATTTCAGCTAGTCACTTTCAGCTCCCTTTGCAGCCAGTGGAGATGTAGTCCAGGGAGCCATTGATTCATTTAATCCTAAATTAGATAGCTAAAAGGAAGAAAGAATCTTGCTTTAGATGCCTGTTTGTCCCCATTGACTATGAGGGAATGACAGTCCGAGTAACTAAATCACTGCAGCCATCTACTTATAGAAGGTTGGTAAGGCAACCTGCCTTCTATGGGCAACCCTGCCTTCTCAAACTTCTGAGGTTTAGCTTCATTATATCTGGTTTTGTGCTACTCATCCATTCTTTGTTAGCTAAGGAACCTAAATTCTGTCTTCAGATGCTGCGAGATGGGCCTTGGGGGATTAGATGTAATTATTGCAAAAGTTGCAAATATTTACATTTCTATGAGGGTGTACTGGCAGGTGTGCCTTTTCTTGTGGAAATACATCATTGCGTTTGTGATATAAGCATCAAAAAAATCTGTTTCATATCCAAGTGGCTTTATTTATACCAACTATTGAGAAAATAATAATTTACTGAAGAAGCAGTTTCTATTAATATTCATTATCATATGCCTTGAAAACCCATACACAAAATGTAATCACAGCCTGCATTAGGTTTTTAATTTGTGCACCTGACAAGCAGTTATTTCAGAACTACACTGGTAGTAGTATTAACAGCCTCTCTCCACTTGCAATGTTTGGCAGTATCTAGATGGGAAAGGACAAAATGGTGGAAAGATGTGGGATATTTCCACTGTAGCCTGAGAGAGACATCTGGGTTGAGCTGTCTGCTGAGTTTTACAAGCTTTATGTGGAAATTGGATGAAGGCGAATGTCCTAATGCACTGCTGAGTTATGTATATACTGAAGGTCCTGACTGAGGAAAGGCTGGAAGATTTTGAGTTTGACTTCAGTTTGGAAATGGAATTTGGAAAATAAATATCAAAATGTGTTAGTTTATCATGATTTAGTTGGAGATGGAGGAAAAATGAAGTAATAGCTAATTCAAGCAACTGATTTAGTGTTATAGCTTGCTGGAAACTTAGCAGTAGATACAAAAAAGGAGGAAAAAGACTTAAGGGTGAGATTCATCTCTCCCAACTTCAGGGAGAGGATCCATCTCACTGAAATGTGGGTGTATAGAGAGTGATTCACTGACCAAATGTAGGAGTCTGCTTTACAGTGAGATAAATCGCTTCCTAGGCTCCACCGACCACATTGACTAGATCCCCAGTGCTGGCAGTGGGAGTGCAGACTTCCAGCTCACATGTAGACTCTCGCATTGCACCATCCTACACTACCTCCTACCCAGGCTGGCTTTAGGGATGGGATTCACTTTGTGTAATTTCAAACATCTCCACAGCACACTTCTACATCAAGCTGGTCACCCTGGGCTCCCTGCACAGTCAATGGAGAGACATGGGTATTTTTAGGGAATGAGTCATGACAATGCAGATCTGTCCCTCCCAACAGTTGGGCTACGAAAGCAAAGCCCCTCTTGCTTAATCCTGATTCCTGTATACTTGTTTATGTTTGAAAGAAGGAAAAGGAAAGGCTATCACCCCAGTCTTGCTGTAATCTGAAGAACAGGGAGCTACAGGCTTGGTTTTGCAACAGGCTGGAAGACAGGTTTTCTCCCAGCTCCCTTTCCCCATCTGCAGGTGCTGTTCAGCTCAGTCTTTGTGCCTACAGCCAACTCTAGAAATATAGTCCAGAGGGTGGCATTACTGTCACCTTGTCTGTGGCCCTGATTCAGGTGTCAGCATCTGCAGCCCAGTGCAATTCCATAGTGCCCTACTCTGTGCATTCAGAGCCTGAAGTACCTCCAGGTTCTACCTAAGTGATGTTGGAGCCCAGCTTTGTAGTGTGGCTTCCACACAATGGGCAGGTACCCAGAAATGTGTGACCATGCACCCCAGTCATGGACACAAACATCCTTTCTGGGAGTCAGAACTCATATGGGTCTCAGTCTTGCTGAAACTATAATTTCAGCAGTGTTTGCCAGAGGGAATTGCCTATGGAGAAGTTGTGATTTTAGCTTGATTTTCATAGTTATTAATTCAGGGAAATGCTGCTTCACCTGCTCTCAGCTTCTAAGATCTTGTGCCAACAGTGCTCCCAGTTGTGAGACCAATAAAAAAGAAAAAAAAAACCCATCACTTTCATATTGCTTCTCTCCTTTACCAAATTCATCAGGTCCCAAGGTACCTTGGAAACTGCATATACATATGCACAGAGGAGGCTTTCAGCCATCGTTCAAAGGGCAGTGGGTATTCAGCAGCCAGCTGGACTGTTAAACTGCTGTTTTGGACAGGAAGGGAAGAAAATTGCTAAATGTGAGGGAAAACTGAGGAAGAAATTTAGATAAGTGGGACATAATTACCTGAGCTGGGATGGATCCAGGACACTGGAGCAAAATATCTTCATTGTATGGGTTTGCCAGTGCCATCAAGTCTTCCTGTCTCAGGATTTTGGTCTTTTACTATGGTGTAACAGCATGAAAGAGGTTGGTTCATCCTGAGCAATGGCACTGTTGGTGGGCTACACTCTGAGCCAACAGCCCCAAAATATTTCCTTGTAGAACTTTATCCCTGCCACCTCCCCCAGCCCAGATTTGCTTAGCTCTAATAGATGCTTGAAATTACTTCTTTTGAACAAGCAACTGTTGATTTAGTACCAAGCCACAGTTTTTCCAAGTGCAAAACGCAAAATATAGCAAGCTACACATCTGTCTCTGCATGGAGAGATGCGGTCCAAATCCACTGGAGACAGGAAGAGCTAATTCAGCACTCTTGCTGAGCTCCTTTAATCCACATATTTAATAAAAACACAACATTAAAACTAATTCTGGCTCTGATGTAGAAAGCAGATGTAAAAGCTGTATGTGTCTCAGAAAATCCAGCTTTTCAGATTGCCCATCTTTTGTGGTTTGGATGTTAATGTGGTAGTCAAACCTCTTAGGATTATCTACCTGTCACAGAGAGACAAGTGGTAGTATTTTCTGCTAGGCAATTGTTAAACCACATAAATGAAGTTAGTCCATTGCCAGCTGCCTTAGAGGATTGTCTAAGGATCCGCTGTGGTTATCCTGTTTCAGAGCTAAAACTTGTTTATCTAGCTGAGTGAATTTAATTATTTGGATTATGTATGGAGGGCAAGATCATAAAAGTTGACTCCATTTTCTGTGCTTGGGTGCTCAGCAAGGTTACACCAGAGGAGGCCAAAATTTGGAGGCTGGCAGCATACCCAGGAGCTTTAACTCGCCTAGTGTTCTATAGGCTCAAAATTGTCTTGCAGGTATGTGACAAAAAGCTTCCATTCCTAAGCCAAAAGCACACGGAAATGTGTAGGGCAGAGAACAAGCAGTTAACAGCTGTAAATGTTTTTCCCATCCTTTAGGACATGACCTCCTGAATTCACTTTGTGTCTCAACTGGCAGGTCCTCAATGCAACAGATTTCCTTTTGCCCTTGAAGCAACGTATGTGACAGTGAGAGGGGAGGGAGTTGTCTGCTGGGGGCAAAGCTGGGGCTGGTACAAGTAGCAGCCAAGTGGAGACGGGATGAACCGTACAGCTGGAGTTTTCAGAGGTGGCCAGTGCACAGTTTCCTGAAAAGTCAGTGGAAAAGGTTTGCCTTTCCCCTGGCCAAAATCTATGAACCCCTCCTAGTGCAGAGGCAACTGCCACCGTGCAGAGTAGCTGGGGCAATAGATTAGTCCCTGTGCTCTGCAACATGTGCCTCTGCTCCTGGGAAAGACAGGGAAAACAAAGAGCAACATTACCATAAGGTAAAAACTCTTTGGTGGGGGAGGGATATTTAGTGCTGGTTCTTGTGATCTTTACCATCTGTAGAACAGATGGAGCTTCATTATGAGGAAGGGAACACCTTGAGAAGCATTATAATCTCACACCAGCCTGGAGAGAAGCAAAACCTGACTGTAGTCAAGATCTCTCTTAGGGAGAATTTCAGCTTGTGTTTATGAAGGTTTAGGGAGCAGGGGAAAGAGGCTAATGAATGATTGGTCAAAAAAAAAAAAAAGCTGCCATTAATTTTGTTAGCATATGAGATGAGAAGAACAGAAGTGGCTTTATTTAGTTCTCAGTCTGAAATAGCAGAGTGTGTATTTTTTAATCCTGCGAAGCAAGCCTCATGCTTGCACCTCAGAGCTGAAGTTAGCTGGGTGTTTCTTGTTTGCAAGGTTTGGTGCAAACGCTGTTATTTTTGTTTGTTTAACCTTTGTGCCTTCACCCTCTGTCTGCCCTTCGCAGTGTCTCTGAATCTGGCATTCTTTCAAATCCCAAACTCACAGCAAATCTCAGCTCTATCCTCTGTGTTTTCCTGTGTTGGCATGCAAATACCAGGAAGCCACAAGATTCATCCAGCTCATGAATGGTGGATACAGGACAAACCTGCAAGGAGATGCAGACATTCTTGCCTTACATGGCTGGGAGAGACTTGGCTGCAGTGAGCCCCATAATGGGGCCAGGCAGACCCTTAACCCCCTGGCAAGCCTGCACCTGGCTTCTGCACCACAAAGCCATAAATCTGCCATAGGACGCCCCAGTGGCTCTTGTGTTCCACCACCCTCTTGACAAAACGCAGCTGAGCTTCAAGCATGAAATGGGATCCAGGTGAGTTGGAGGGCTGCAGAAATAACCCCATAAAGCTCCAAATCCCTACAGGTGAAGAAATGCGGCTCTAGGAGAGCAACCTTTGCTCTTGACAACTTCCTAAAATTCCCCTCTGCTAGTTCCCATGGTCAGATATTGCTGATCTCAAAAACTGTAGCCACTCAGGCAACTTGCCATGTGCTTTTCACTCTAGCAATGTTTGCCGTGTTTGCACAGGTCTGAGAAGCTTTCTTATGGAACAGCCACACAGAGCGCAGGACTGGACAGCAGGAGCTCAGCTACGGTCTTCCTCCAGCTTCTCTATACAGTGTTTTTCCTCACCACTTTTTAACTATCTTGTCTCTTCCTCTATGTTTACGCAGTGCCTAACACCATAGGGCTGGGGTCTCAGATGCACTTCTAGCAAGCAGCACCTCAATACAATAAAGACATGCTCTTTTAGAAACTCTACCACCTTCCATGAATAGTTGCAAGTTTGATCCTGATCCAAGCAACCTTATCCACAAAGTACAGAAAGAACCTGTCATGGTGTGAAATACTGAACTCTGCCTCTATTTGGAGGAAAGCCACAATTTATCAAGCTGAATACCACAAGGAAAGGATCTGTCTGCCTACCTAAATCTTCCTTGCTAGTTAATAGCTAGGCAGAGAGTTTTGTCTCCTATATTTCTTTTATTTTTAAAAACCAGAAGATGATTTATTCAGAGTGTAATGACTGCAGGAGATGGGACTCCTAACAGATTCAAAATTAACATAACGATGTTTGATAATAATCATAACATTTCATAATATTGATCGCTGTAGAGAACTGACAGCAAAAGAATGTATGAGCCGTCTGTACATGTAACATATCCCAGTTTTTTAACTTTTTTCTCCTGACGATAAGTATCAAACAAAAGCTACATTTATTTATTTATTGGGTTTTGTTCGTTTATAGAGAGGGAAAAGAGAGATGGCAGAAATGTGAACATTAAGGTATCTTCCCAGGAAGGTAAAGACCATAAAACCATTATCTCAGCCCAGATGCATTTTCTGACCTCACCAGCTCTTGCTCAGCTACACATGAGCACTCTGAAGAGAAAGCCCTAATCCAGACTATTTATGTTTATTGGGACCCCAGTGGCCTCCAGGAACCTGTGCCTGGGGATGGCTGTGGCTAAAGCTGATTTCAAGAAGATGCTGCTCCTTCACCCTGAAGCCAGCCAAGAGGGGTGCATACTTTATACCTGCATTTTCTCCTTCCAGCCTCGGGGTGGCTGTCCAAACTGCCTCCTACCCATAGCTGGGTGCATGAACCTCTGAGCCGTGCTGGGGACAGTCAGAGAGCACCAGCCAAAAAACACTCCAGGGGTGGTGGCAGCCCTGTGGGTCACTGCAGGACAGCCCAGTGCATGAAGCCATGATTTTATTTATTGGCACACATGGAGCCTGGATACTTCATGGGTCCTAATTCAACATCACATTTAACCCTTTGCTGGACAGAGCTGCCACGGTGATGGTGTGGCATTTCCAGGAGCTAGATGCTTTGAACTTCTTCACTTTTACCATAGCAGATCCCTGCAAATGCCAGGCAGGGATTTAACTCCCCAGGTGCTTAGCAGTTTTTGAAATGCTACTATGTCAAGAGGAACATTGAAAATCACTAGTTGCATAGGCTACCATTGTCTGGAAAAAGTTAAGTGTTTCCCAAGACCACGGAAGTCTGTAGAAAAGAAATCAGCCTACCTCTCTCAAGTCTTATTCCAGCTCTTTAATTATAAAATCTTACAGTTGGTGAGCTTCTCTTGATCACTCAAAGGAGAATGAATTGCTAAATTTGTACCATGAGGAATTTATATTGTGGGAAATTATTGGCATTCCCACCACAATTTCCAGATATGAGTGCTTTTCTGTGCTAAGAAACAATTCAGAGGTTCTGTGCACAGAATTGTGAGTATACCAAAGAGCTCACATGAGCTGCCAGCCCTCTGCTTTAACTCTTTACCTACTCTCTGTGTTAACTTATATTGCAACCCTGGAAATATTCGGTGAGGAATTTGTTATGCACATGTAGTGTAATAACATTGCGGCAACATCTGTGGCTGGCATTTTCCATCATGTGATGGAGTTTTACAGCAATGTGAAATGAGGGCTGAGAGGCAATATCTAAGGGGGGAGAGGGGGGTAGAAAGGGAGAGAGAGAGTCTGTTGACTTAAGAATCCCTCCAAAGAGCATGGGATAAGAAAATAAGGAGACTGGTGGAACAGTCAGTCCTTGTTTGGCTGGCTGGCTGGCTGCAGATTGAAAAGATCAAATATTTACTGGTGCTCCCAGCACAGAAGAATAGCTGGATCTCTGTCTGATTGGAAGCAAAGTGATACTGAGCACTGTTAAAATAACATAATGCTTAATGCATAATGCAGTTTTTCAGCCAGTACTCTGGTATTCAGCTATACCTGTGCTTTGGAAAACTTTTCACCACTGCAATAATTTTCTCCTTGGAGAAAGGTGAGTTGGGGAAGAAAATATACATTTGATTTGGGGAGATGAGTGATTTGATAAGGAAAAACAAAAAAATGAGTCACTGATGTGAATGGAAAGGAACCCTCTCGGAGAACAGAATATTTGTCACTAGCAATGAAGTCCCCCTCTGTAGCAGCTGGCTGTGCAATGGACAGGAGAAGATGGACAGACTCACCCAGCAGTCATCCTCTGCCTGGTCCTTGCTTCAATGCCCACAGCTCCAGAGCTGCTGCCTTTCTCCTGTGCTGAGACCCAGGCAGCAGGCACAGGCACAGCTTTTGCAGAGGATACTGGAAAGTTTTGACTGGCTTTGCTTGCTGAACTATCCAAACCCATGCAAATGAAAAGTTCATAAAGGAGAATACACCCCAAGCAATTGCACTTGTTTTAGGGGCACCTTGTTTAGGAGATGGCCACAGTGACATAGTGCCAGCCTGCATGTTGCAAAAGGTGCATCATACAGGAGAAGATGTATGTCTGAAGAAGGTTCCCTTTATAATCAAGGAAACAAAAGGAAGTAAGGCACACCCTGAATTTCAGAAGACCCTCTGATCTGATGACTTCAGCTGGATTTGCACCTTTACAGATTCAAGCTTTGCTTCTTGGGATGATGGCTATTGCAGAAAGACTGCAATAAGCATGGTAGGTGAAAGGAGAAGGAAGCTCAAAAGACACGTGTGCTTTAGCTTGGTACTCTCCAGCCTTTTAAAGCCCTGGCAAAATCCTCAAGCTTTTACCTAATGTTCATGCTGTCTTGCTCAAGGAAAATATTCTCTTGTTTCAGTGGATAAGTTGCCAGAGGAAATTCTTGAGGATTTGTCTGATAATGAAAAGATGATCGGAATGGCTGAATAAAAAGCCTAAAATGGTGAGAATGTAGCAGCAGAGTGGTTTGAGAATAATACGTTTGCTTTTTTATGTGTTTAGTTCCACTGCATCTTTTGTGTAAATTCTCAGCATTCCTGGAAAAGACAGATATCAACCAAAGGTGGCGTTTTCCAGCAAACTTTTAAAAAGATCATCCTCATATTCATTCACTGGAGACTGACAATATACTAGCGCGTGTCACTGTAAAGCCTTTTGAGAAAGCAGCTGAATTAAAGTTTGCAGTTGTTGATCTGTGAGACAGTTTTACCAAATGCACTATTCTATAATTCCTTCTTCCCCTTTTTACTGTTACTTCAAAAGTTGGTCATTTTATGTAATTGTTAAAATTGATGATTTCAAGTGATTAGTCTGCCCACCACAGTTTCTTCTAGGGACTACAGTGGAACCAAATCCTAAACATAGAAAGTGGAATATATTGGAACAGAAGTGCTTAAAACGTTGTTCAGAGATCATATACCAAAGTTTAATGCAGTGATTCTTTCAGGTGCTGAAGGATGAAAATCAGTATGTTGAACATTTTCTATAGTTATTTATCTGTGGATCCAAAACCCCAATAATTGATTTGGTGGTGATAGAACATGGGAAAAAAAAAGGATTCATGAATGAGAATGAGGAGAGAATTGTCCACTCTGCAACAAACTGCTCCATGCTTAAATTGCTGTAGCAAGTCATGATCTAATGAGCTACATGAGCTACAGAATACAGTTTTTCATCCAGGGCACATTTAATTCCCGTGTGTCTCATTTCTCTTGAGAGACTATGGAAGAGCCAGGTGAGAAGTTCTGCTGCCGTTCAGCCTAGATGCAGCTGCAGTGTTGAGTCTGAATCAGCCCATCCAGAAGGTACTGATCTATTGAAGAGGACTGAACACATTAGAGATGGTGTGCTGGAGAGGTGAGAATGTATTTAAACACTGAGAGAAAATTCAGGATAAACCAGATTCAAAATGGAAATTGCAGCTGAACTAAGTTAATAAATTATTGGCAGAATGGCAGGAGAAAAGATGATTTTTGATCTTGCCAAGGGTGTAGGCCTGTTGGTAGGATAGCCAAAGTACCTTAGGTGCTCTCCATAAATGTCAGAGAGAAAAATGTACCTGCTAGGAAAACATTTGGTGTATGTGAGATCTGAACACCTTGTTGAAGAGTCCTGTCTCCCTCAGTTAGAGGAGCAGCCCGAGGTGATTAAGTTTCCAACTCACATGCCCTAACAAGATGCCCAGTGAGGAATCCTGAAATTGCCACATCCCAGGGCTGGTTCCTGGGGTGGGTGAATTTAGATCATTGCTTTTCCATGCAGTGAAGGATGGCTTCCCAAGAGAGGGAGGAGGAAGGCTGAAGTGATGCAATTGAAACAGAGGTTGAGAGAGCTGCTAAATGCACCCTGGTTCCTGCTTCTCATGCTAAGAAGCAATTGAAATATTAAAGGTAATAAAACATGATTTAGTTCATGCTGTGAACTTCAGTTATTTACTTCAGTTCACGCTTTGCATTTTATCTGCTGGGCCTCAAACTGTCTATGTTGATAAATCACCATGTTCTAAGTACAGAACACTTTATTTCATAACTATTCAATTATGAAAGCAGGGGAGGAGGAAAAAATGCATGGATCAATATCAGTTTTCCCAGATTTATGAATATATCCAGTGTCATCCTTATTTTACCCTGTCTCAGCCAAGGGTCTTCATCCCCATTTTAAGACCAGGAATAGTGATTTTTCTAAGAAGATAGGAATAAAAATGAGGTTTCCAACTACGGTTAAGTTTTCCCAATCTACAAAATGCAGAGTAACATTGTGCTATGGTTAAAAAACAGCCCCTTCACCCCAGGGACCTAAATCCTCCCAACTTGTAGTATGAGAAGCCTGTCAACAAAAGTACAGTGATGCTCAGAGAGGAACTATTGTTGCAGCTTTAGGGGTCTACCCTTAAAGTGACAAATTGTGACACTAGTTGACAGGGTCTGTGATAATTAAATGGAAGATTGAAAGTTATTTCCTTTGTTTTCTTGCATTTAATTCTTGCCATCCCCAACAAAGGACAAAATGCCAGTCACAACTTCAACTCAGCAGGGCTTTGCCACTTTACCTCCATTTTAAATGTTACTTGAATGTTAGCTCTTTACATTTGCTTTCCTTTATTTAATAAAATAGGCAAACTGATCATAATAGGCATAAAAACCATCATGAGAAGGTCATAAAATGCATATTGCTTTCTGAAATGAATAAGGCATCTCCCATCCTATTTATCTGGTGAATAAGTGCTGAAGAAAGTTTCTCTATTTTGCTGTTGTTTATATATTTTTAAGTGTACTCTGAGCTGGTATGAAGTGCCGGATTGACAACTCTACATGTTGGCAGAATAGTGATACCATAGACTGCAAGCAAAGTGAGACACCATCATGCTAATATGTTTCAAGCCTGTTTTGGACCAGAATGGGGTGAAAGAAAATATGTGGAGTGAAAGATCTATTGTGTGGCCCATGTAATCTTTTGTCCCGTCTAGTCTAACGTAGATGGTGGTTGCACATGCCAGATTACAGAGAAAGAAAAGAAAAAAGGAAAAAAAGCTGGCATTAAAATAATTACTAAGCAAAGACTTGGCCAAGATTTACAAATACAATGATTTCAGTAGGGTTGGATGCCATTATATCTGGGTGTACTAACTAAAACAGATTAAAGAGGTGATTTTCAGAAAGGAGGGAGCACTCCTGTGAAAACTGCTTTTTATGAATAACATACCTCTCCCTCAAAACCAAAATACTACTTTTGAGCCTCCAGCTTACACACAAAGATTACATGAAAACATCAATAGCTTGCAGCAAATAGAAAGTTTCTGTAAATTGCCTTTGGATTCTACCCAACCAAACATTCATTAAAAAGGAAAGAAATCCCTAGCCCCACAGGATGCTAAGAAGTCCTTTTGAAACCTGAACAATTACTTGGGACCAGATAATATTCCTAGCCCATGAGTTAAATAGGTAGCTTGGGTGCTTTTCCTGCTTCTCTGTGTTTTGTCAAAGAGGGGCGATATAAAACATCAGTTCTCCCTGGTTCTGTGTGTAACACTGAGCCTAAAATCAGGTTAAATCCATTCTGCTGCTCCTGAAGACTGAACAGCAAAGTATATGTATGCATCTATCATATATTATCATATATATGTATCTATACATTATAACTACCCATGGGAACTGGAGAAAGGGAAAATTTCCTTCACCTCCACCTTTGATTCGCATAGAAAAAGGACAAAAAGAACTTTTTCAACAGAGTGGTTACACAACTCATAGGAAACTTGATATTTAGAGGTATGATGAGGATATTCTCTTTAAATAGAAGATGTGATAAACATTTCCCCTTTTTAAACCTGCAAGTAGCATATCTGATAGACAGAGCAGTAACATGGGTGGTTTTCATCTTGCTAAGCATCAGTTCACAGGCCAGGAGATGTCAGGTCAGCTTTTGGGAGCACATTTAACAATACACTATAATCTGTGCCTCCACAAGAGTTGCTGTCAGGGCAGAAACAGCTCAGCAGAGATGGGTGTATGCACAGAGGCTGGTGCTGGTATGTTCCTGTGAGGTCTGTACCATCAAATGCAGCTGCAGGAAGGGGAACTCAACTGTGTTGCTTCATCAGCTCTTGCAATTAGTCACATCTAATCACAGGGCCAAACAATAGCAATTGATGAATTAATGAATTGGCAAAAGATGATCAAGAGAACACAATGTGGCTTTCAGAGACTCTGACTGACTTTGTCAGAAGAACAGAACAGAACGGAAAGAAAGAAAATCAGGAAAAAACATGTTCCCACCCAGCCAACTTATTTTCCTGTCCTCAGGAACTGCAAAGGTTAGTGGGCAAAAAGGAGGGCTCCTACAAGAGTTCAGAGACATCACAAGAAACAAACCTTGCACTGAAGAGCCTGCAGTAGATAAAAAAACAGAGATGGATGGAATGGATGGGAGAAGCACGGCATCACTTTCCCCATAGCTTCCTGAAGCCCCAGCTGGATGCATGAAGTTGTACTTCTTCATGCAGGAGACACATGGCAGAACCTTGAACTGAACTCTAATTTTCACGTTTAGGACAACTTGTAGACAAGTGTTTATACGTGTGCTGAAGTTCCCTTTAAATGCTTAAGAGCTATCCTAGAACTCAGAAACAGCAAATGCAGTTCTCTGCCATTTTAAATGACCACACCTCTGTCAGAAACTGGTTTCAAGCCACATTCAGCCCACTGAATATTTTACTTAACTCCATTCTTGGCCACCACTGTGTGGTTGCTTTATATCAGGAATGCTCTCCAGCTTAGCCTGGACAACGATACTGCCCTGAGTTGGGACCATGTGATCTTTATCATAAAATCTCTGTGATTCATTTTTGTCCTTTTACATATTGTTCTTATTCCAGTTACTGCTAACCTTACACTGCTGGGAAGGCCTCTGGGCTAGGACACCAAACACATTCATATGGTATTGTACATCTCCTTCCTTCCTTGTGATGGAAGAAGTTAAGGAAACTTGTGTCTATGAGTGAGCCTGAAATGAAAAGCAATCCATTGCCACAGAACGCTACCCTTTGAAAAACTATGAGCTTTAGAGACCCCACATGGCTTCCCATCTTACAAACCAGATGCTCTTTAGGAAGGGCAAAGTTTTGGTGCCTTTCCTGGCACACATCTGGGTGATTCCCGTTTCAGATGTTGTATTCATACCCACTGGAAAATTATCCAGGTTCCAGCAAGCCAAGGAAGTGCTTGGCTGAAGCAAAAGAGTTATATGGGGCTTGAGTCATGGTGGAAATGAACCTCCCTGAACATCGAAGCCACAGCCAGGATTGTGAAATTGTGTGTCTGGATATCGCTCCTCTTCTGTGAATAACAGCTTTGCGCAGTTGACTTTTGGAATCTATCTTTTTTGTCCTAATAATTCTACAACAACATCTTGGGGGAATTTATCTTAATCCACAACATGCTCATATTTCTGTTTGTCATGATTTAAATTTAGGGAAAGAGAAAACTACAGTCCACTTATTCTCCTACTGAAAGAGAGGATCAGAGGGAGCATTAACTATTTGCACAAGCTAATGGAGATACATTTAATTGCCTCTTTACCTCAGACTTGAAGCCGCTTCTTGCTTGCTGTCAAAGATGGATAAAAAACCCAGCAAAACAGCCCTGATAATAAAGGTAGCAATTATTTTTACATTGCAGGATGCCCAGTACAGAGGCTATACAGGAGCCTCATTACTAAACAGCATTCAATATTTATTCATGTATGTAAATTCCACTGGTCTAAATCTTGACACATTCACAGCATCATGTATTTCATTCAGTTTATCCTCTGTAATTGTTCCCAACTGCTCAACAGCTCTGAACGATGAGTCCCATTGAGGGCAGGAGGTACAATGAGTGTAGTGGCTGTTGCTTCATAAATAATGCCAGAAGCTTGGGGACTGCAAACTTTTACATATATATTTTTTCTTACAAAAAAAAAAAAAAAAGAGAGAGAAAACTGTTGCTCTTGAGCTTGGAGCAAGGAATGCACTGTTGGAAAGCCGTTTGGTGACTTTGACTTTTACACTCTGCGTTTACATATGTGTTGTGTTACTTTGTCTTGAGAAGATGGATGGCACAAAGAGGATTAGAGAACACAAGGTGCAAGAGGTGTGCAATAGTTACCACTGTAAATAATAAATTTGATATTTTGACTCCAGCTTGGGGTTTTTGTTGAGTATTTATTGTACAGAATCACACAGTGCAGTTGGCAGGAGCTGATCTAGTAGCTTACAAGCATATATATTTTGGGAACAAATATTCTAAAGTGTATGCACTGAAGAAAGAGTGGCAATTGAAGACCAATAGGTTAACATATGTAACGGCTCTCATTTAAAATTCATCTCCTGATTCTTCATCTCTGTCTGGAAACCATTTTTGCATGACTGACTACATTCAGAAGGTTTCAGTGCAACTTCAAGGTCTTGTTAATTCAGAGCCTGAAATGGTGGGCATAGCAACACCCATACTTTTTCTTAAAACTGTGCTCACATCTATGACCCTGGCATCATTGGAAATGCCTAGTAACAATTCCTGAACTTCCTGGCATTTTTGCTGCAGAGCTAGTAGTGCTTTGCAGTGGTGCAGTAAAAGATAAGCCCAAGAAAATGAGTTCTTGCATGTTATTTGAGAAACATGTTATTTCCTTATTTCTTAAGTACATCAGTGCTGAAACTTTGTTTTGTCCTCATTTTATGTCCCAGTGTGCTGCCTGCTCCTTAAAGCATCAGATAGGTCAGCTGAGGGAGAAAGACCCTTCTGAGAAATCTGAGCACTAATAAGACACAGACTATGCCTTCCACCCTCTCACAGGGCAATTCGGAAGACACTACTAAACATGTTGAAAACAAAATCAAGAGATGAATATTTTGATGAGGCAAATCAACACCCGCACAAGGAAAGGGGAACAAAACACCCAAGGTTTTTAACATATCTGCAACTTGTTTGTTGCTTTAAGCAAGACTTGAGGATTGAAATGAATCCCAGAGAGGAGGTTGGAAGAATACAAACATTATTATTACTATGTGTAAATGTGGATGTTTTTGAAGGAAGGCTTGCCACGAGTAATCACAGACTAGAAACTTGCACTGGAGAATGAGAAAGTGAATGGCTGGAATCCCGAACCTGGGCAAGTGGAAGGTAATCAGCAGGTTTGATCTCCCAGAAGGAAAATAGTGAGGAGACTTGAACTCCCACTTGAAACCAACAGAAGTTATCTTGGCACAACAGCCATCTTGGCCATATTATTACTGCCTAAAGTTTAAGAACTGCATGGTAGTGATTATCATCATGGAAGGAGAGAGAGACTGCTTCAGGCTCTGGCTGAAATTACAGAATCTTTTTTTTTCCACATACCGCTCCCCTGCATCTCCAAGATAACTGCCTATGTGGCAAGAGGCTGTTGTTGAAACCTTGGCACAGTGACTGCCTGCTACAGACAAGACACACTTGTTGAGCTGATGCTCTTGGTCCTTTGACATGTGTCCTTTTTTTATTGTTCTCTTTGAACTAGGTGATGTTATACTGAAAGCATATGTTGGCTGTTTGTATAAAGAAAATCATGACCAACCAGTGCATATAAATTACAGCTGGTCTTGTTACTTCTTATTAGCAAGAACAAATTTAGGAGGATGTGGTCTGCACTCATGCTGACAAGGTTCTTACATCGTGTCTGTCTCCAGAGCAGGCTTTGGAGCTAACGAGTTTTGTATTTCTGCTCTTCCATGACGTAACCTGGCCCATCCACTGAGTTCAGGCTGCATCACAAGTTTAGCAGGAATTACTGTGAAGAGAGTATGAATGATTAAAAGGAGCTTTGACCAGCTAAGCTGTGAAGGCATTTGAGAAAAAGAGTCTGTCGCTGTCACAGTAATTAATGCTGAAGAGCATTTTGGTGCCATGAATATTGTACTTAAGGAATTATATCAGCATGTTAAAAATGCATCAGGAGGGGGCACATTTCGTTGGGCTTACTTAGTTTCGAAAAGGAACAGCTAATAATACAAAGACATAAAATCATGCCAGCAGGGAAAATCATCCTTTCTTCTCTTAGGCTGCTGTAACCAGACTCTTTCAATTACAGAGATCCCAAGAATGTGCCCAGCTGTTAAATTTAAGCTTATCAAGACTCCAGCAATGCTGTTGTCAATAACTTACCAGGTGTCTCAGGTGGGTGATTTCAACATAAAAATTAAAGCTTTCCAAAAATTGCATGCTGAAGCAAAGTTGTTTGACCACATATTTTATACAGTGTGCAGCTCTAGTCTTTGAACCCCTCCATCTTAAGAAGGCTCCATTAGGACTACAAATAAATGGTACTAAAATGGTCAGAAGGTTGCTTGCAAGTATAAAAAGGTGTTGTAAGGAGGCTACACCTGTGTTAGTAAAAGAAATGGTCCGGGTCCAAGAGGACAGGTAGCCCAGCATTGTTTTCATGTGTATAGCTAAACAATTCTGAAACAGAACAGGTAGGTCTCCTCCCTGCTGCCTCTTGTCAATCCCTGTCTTTGTCCTGGGGAAGGTGTAGCATCTATATTACTGAAGAGTTTAGAGAACAGGTTAAAAAATGCCAGAAATAGTTAAGCTCTATGTGAAGCTGCCTTGGGACTGGGGCTTGGTATCTTCCTTCCAGTCACAGTGCTTTCAGTTCTGTTCGTTTATAAATATATCACTTCTTTCCCCAAGATGTGTTACAGTTTTTCTAGGCATTTTTCAAGTTTTACCTTTAACTTGCTTCTGAGGTGGCTGCAGGAGGTGGTGAAGTAATTCTTGTTCATAACGATCTTTGTATTGTATGTCTGAACAAAGTCCCTTGGGATCCAGCCCCGGTACTGGATGTGTACTAGACATGATTATTTTAGCCATCACTTTTCTATTCAAGCTGTAGGATGCTGCTCTGCTCTTCCTTTCATTTGATGGCGTCATCTGACCTATTCTTCCAGCTTTTTGTTTGTTTTGTGTTTGAGGAATGTTCCTTGATTCTGAACTGAATAGAGAGGTCACTAATGGAAACCCTGCTTCTGAAACACTTGGAAGTCAGAGAAAAACTCTGTCCAACTTTGAGAGACAACTTATGGTTCTTAGGATAAGTTATGAAATTGGCCTTCATTTTTTGCACCTGTGGCAAGGGAGACTACCTTGGAAGCACAGGGACAGAGACTGGTCTATTCTGTGTACATCAGCTTGATTTCCTGATGAACTGTACCTTGAGTTATTTGCACCAGGGTGTATTTTGCATTCACCCCATTTGGCTATTGGTCTTCAGAGGGCAAAGAGCAGCAGCCCTCTGCTACCATATTATAAAGGGAGGTGGGAGGAGAGAGTGAGTAGTACCAGCTGCCCTCTGGGGACTGAGGTCGCAAGAGAATAACTGTTCCATCTGAGCTTTGTTCTCTTTCCCACTAAGTGTTAGGTGCTAAGTCTGATTAATACAGCCTTCTCTTGCTCTGTCATTGAAACCTTTGGTGTTGTCTAAATTCATGAAAAACATGTTTCTTTTACCAACAAATTGACCTGATTTTCTTTGATAAATTATGAGTTATAAAAGAAGAAGCATTTTGTGTGCCTGGTGTCAACTTCCTTTGAGGTAGAGCATACTGATCTACATACTGCATTTGCTTTGAAGTCAGAATAAAATCCTGAATTGTGACATGTGTGCATGAAAAAAAGAAGGATGGTAAGCTCAGTTCTGTTCTGCTACATCCATGTAAATCCAGATCAATACCAAAGCTGCAACAGAGTTAAGGATTGGGCCCAGTATATTATCTCCATGCACATCTCATGCTTGGTAGGAAGAGACAGGAAAGAGAGAAGTGAAAATTCCCCTTTTTAGCTATATCTCATATCATCTCCCCTGTGAAAGATATGTTGACCGGAGGATGATCTTGCACATTAAAGGTAATATTGTGTGTCTGTATAGAACAGCTTAAAGTGAACTAGAAATAAAAAAAAAAAAAAAGTCAAAGGAAGCAGTTATGGTGGTAAATATCAGTCTGACACAGATGAAATAACTCAAAATGCTTTTTACTGACACAGCGTCAGCAAGATGTAGAGCCTGTTTCTCCACTTGTACCAGTTTTACAGCCACATAACTCACCTGATGGCAACAAAATAATCCTTGATTTGTACTGGTTCAAGAGGGTCAAGCAGTTACCCAAACTTCTCAGCCCAGCCCTCTCCTTTCTTTTTGTTGTAATATAACCTCTTCCTTCCCAAAGCTGCCATTTCTGTAGCCTGTGGGCCTCCTGCTCTGACAGCTCCAGTGCTGCGGGACTGGCTCTCTGCAGGAAGGTCCTCCTGTACCATGTTAGCATTCCTGAGAAACAAGTCAGACCCCATGTGTGGTTGTCAGTACCCTATTTGCAAAAATCTTGTTCAAAGGCTATGTGTATAATGCTGAATATATTGCTTCAGTCCATGAAAACTTAAGGAATCATTACAGTGAAATGGAGATATCGTACCATTCATCACTTTTCTTCCTCTGAGCTGCTCTCACTCTTGCTTCTTTGGTCAAAGCATGGTTCTATCTATTGAATTTGGATATATTGCAATTTGGCTTATGATTTTTATTTCATGGGTGTCTCCAAGCACACCTTGGTAAAGGAAAGATGCTGGGTGGGAGGAGGTTAACGCAGAGAGCTCAATGGAGCACAAAAGGCAGTCATAAGCATCTGTGCTTGGATAACATGGGAAAACCACAGAATAAAACAAAGAGGTGGTGAAATCATTGGAAAAGACTGGTTTTATTGTCATCTTTGCTGGAGTCTATACCACAGCATGTAACACCCAAAACCACAGAAGCAGCTGGTCCACTTCCAGTGAGAGAACTCCCTGCATTTAGTGTGGTGGAGCTGTGCTCTCAATGGATGGAGACTTTGTACCCCCTCCTAGTGATGAGGCTTCTGGAGATCATCTAGTCCAACCACCAGCCCACAGCAGGAGCAGCAAGAGCAAGTTGCAGAGGGCCTACTCTAGCTGTGTTTTTGATACCCCCAAAGGAGATGCCACACACTCTCTGGGCAATCTGTTTAAGTCTTTGACCTCACTATAAATTTATTTTATTCAATTTAAATGGAATTTTATGTATGTTAATTTATGCCCACTGCTTTTTGTCCTGTCACTGGATAGCATGGAGAAGAATCTAGCTCCATCTTTACACCCCCTGTTAGGTATTTATGCACATTCGTAAGATCCCTCTAAGCCTTGTCTTCTCCAGGCTGAACAACCCCAGCTCTTGCAACCTCTCCTCCTCCAGCCCCTTAATCATCTTCATTGCCCCTCAGTGGACTCAATCCAGTATGTCCATGTCCTTCTTGTAATAGGGAGCCCAGAAGAGGACCCACCACTCAGTGGTGCTAAGAAGTGGGGGTGGATCAGCTCTTTCGATGTGCTGGTGATTCTTCTCCTAATGCAGCTCAGAAGACTGTTGTTTTTCTTTGCTGTAATGGCACATTGCTGGGTTATGTAAGACTTGGACACCTGGGCTTTTTTCTGCTATTTTCCAGACAGTTGACCCCAGTATGTACTGGTGCATGGAGTTTTCCCTCCTGAGGTGCAGGAACTGGCATTTCACCCTGCTGAACTTCATAATATTCCTGTTGGGTTCTTTCTTCAGCCTGTTGAGGTACCTCTAAATAGCCACACAATTGTCAGCTAATCCTCCCAGTTTTCCATCATCTACAAACTTGTTGAGAGTGTCACCCTGTCTAGGCAATTAATGTAAATGTTGAAGAGTATATGCCCCAGTACTGATCCCTGGCGTATACCTCCAGAGACTGTACTCCAGCTTCATTTTGTGCTGCTGCTCACCCCTTGAGGTCAGCAGCTTAGCCAGTTTAAAGTCCACTTCACTGTCCACTTACCTAGCCTGTTCGTCATCACTTTGTCAATGAGGATGTTATGAGAGACATTGTCATAAGCCTTGCTAAAATAAAGATAAACATCTACTGCTCTCCCTTCATAACTAAACCAGTCACCTTATCTTAAAAAGCTATCAGGTTGGTCAGGCATGATTTCTTCCTCAGAGAAATTCCATGCTGACTACTCCCAATCACGTTCTTGACCTTCACGTGTTTCAAAAAGGTTTCCAGGAGGATTTGTTCCATCATTATCCCAAGGATCAAACCAAAGCTGACTGGCCTGCTGTTCCCCAGATCCTCCTTCTTGAAGACTATACTGTCATTTGCTTTCTTCCAGTTCCCAGGAATCATTCCCAGTTGCCATGACCTTTCAAAAATAATTGAGAGGCCAAGTCCTTCAGCACTCATAGTGACATCCCATGAGGTACCATGAACTTCTACATATTTAGGTTTTATAAATGTTTCCTAACCTGGTCCAACTGTACCAAGGGCAAGTCTCCTTGCTCCTGGGTCCTGGGGTTTCCAAAGGCAAGACTTATCAACAAAGAGACGCCACAAACAGCACAACATCCAGCAACAAATAGCGAGGCAGCCTCCCATTTTTCTTCCTGGTCAATAATTAGAAAAAATGTTGCATAAGCTGAGATGAAACCAGATAGCATATTGAGGGCAATCTGAAGAAAATACTGATGCAGCTCAGTCCTTCCTGGTGTCCATGTGATAAAGCCAAATAAATGCTTTTTTACTAGATTAGCAGCCTCTTTGACCTATTAAGAATGTTACAATCACTAATGCCACAGTTTAGTCTTGTGCATTTTCCTTACAAACCTATAAATACTGTAGAGTCTTGCTTCTAAATTGTGTAGAGTCTTTCTCACACAGAAGGCAACTGGGGCCTTCAAAAGGCTTCGCTTTAAACATATCTCACTGCAGTATTTGAGGTGCTTCTCAGCATGTGATAGTAAGTGAAGCAACCAGAAAGGAAAAGATGCAATCTGGATGGTGTTGGATCTATTTAAACTATTTATTTGGTATGTGTTGTACGTAAGAGATCATTTGCATCTGCACCACCTTTGGCTTTTCTTAAAAAAAATCACTTTTTTTCAGAGGGAGGGTGGGAGGGGAAGGAATTGTTTCTGAATCTTATCAAGAAATAAAATAACACAAAGTACATCTTACGAAAGAAGAGGCACACTGTGTCTTTTTTTTTCCACTGGCCTACTGCCTAAGGGAAACATTCACTGGCAAATCTAAAACTTGTTCAAAACCCTTTGGAGAAGCAGACTATTATTAAATTATTTATTTTATCTTTGAAGTGTTTCCATTTTTATATTGTTAAGAATTTCTCTGTAAAAGCTGGGGTGCCTCAGAATATTTGGCCTGTAGTGATCTTTGAAACATAAGCCTCTCCTGTTTTTTTCTCTCTGTCTTTTCTTCAACCCCACTCTCTCTGTCCCAGTTTCTTCCCAAAATGAACGATCTGCTTGATGCAGGGAAGCTGCACTCACTGGGGAAATTCAAGGAGATCTTTAGTAGCTGGAACCAGCTACAGCCTGATTTGCACTGTGTTTGCTCAAAAATTATTTTTAAGAGAAATAAACCTGGCAGAATCAGAAAGGGTGGGAGACGTGTTCGAATGCTCTTAATCACTTATTAAAATGTTATGTAATTAAATGTTAAGATCATGCCTGTAGCAGTGTCTTTTGAAATAACTCTACTAGCTGGGCCTTGTGAAACCAGCACAGGAAAGTAATTAATTTGTGAGGTTATCGGCTATTGAGGCATATGCCTTGGGGACCTAATTTAATGGAAGAACTCCCATTGACTTGCGTGGGCTTGGACAGGGCCTGAGGAGGACCCTGGTGCACCCAGCATGTGCCCTTGCAGACTCGGAGGACAAAAAAATTGTGTAGCCATATGACGAGCGCAGTGCTTCATATTGGGTGAAGTGTTGGTATGACCCAGAGTGGGACAGCAGCAGAGCTAGCGGGCTGAGCCCTCCATGGGTGGTGGGTACAGGGCTTGGGAGGGATGCTCTGCTGGATGCTGGAGGCAGTACTGCTGCCAGCAGCAGCTGAACTATTTGAAAGCACAAGGACCATCACCGTCTCTGCAGGATTTCTTACTGGATAGCAGAAACTGGGGACAAAGCATACAGGCTAGAGTGGGAGCCTCGTAGAAATGTGCCTTTTAATACAGCATTATGGGCCTTCCCTTTCAAGTGGTGGCTTCTCAGTTATCACAAGGAAAGTAGTAATTCTTAATGCTGCTTCAGGCTCAGGGGTCAGAAAGGGTCTGAGTGTTGGGTGAAGTGAATGCAGACATGCAGCCTGGGCACCATGGGCACCTGTGTGTCAGTGGCTCCATCCCTTTGTGTGGGAGGTCTCATGCTAATAGGGTGAGTTGTGCAGAAACAGATCAGTTAGTGTTTACGGAGCAGTTAGTGCTTATAGAGCAGTTAGTGAAAAGAATGGGTTATTCCATAAATGGGATTAGGACCATGTGTGTAAGGGAGCATTTCAATGCAGCTGGGCTGACCTCAGCCATGAGGAGCTAGCACAGTGGCAATGGGAGGGGTAGGGCACATCCTAGTAGAAAGGGGCTGATGAGTGCTGCTTCCTACATTAGATAACATGCCATCTAGTACTAACCCATAATATTCGATGATCATCCTGGGGAATTCCTAGCTCCCAAGATTACTGGTAGTGAGATGTCTTCCCTTTTAGCAAGCTCTCTGATTGAAGGACACAGCTAAAATGCGCTGAAGGCCTGCACACAAAGCCCCATTTATATTGCTGAACTTTATTACACAAGGGAGGGCTTCTGTGTTGGTCTGTTTTGTCTTGTGCACCTTTTTCTTGCTGTCTTAACTGCATGTGATGATTAGGTAAATGAGTCTGTTCTTTCCCAGAAGTAATGGGCATCTTTACTCTTCAGTGCAGGCTAGGTTGCAGTGGATCATCTCACACTTTTTCACTCAGCATATTGCCTGTCATTAGAAATCTGCTCATCTTTCCTTCATCTCTAAGGCCAGTTAAGTGCATGTGGTTGCAAATGCCTTCGGGTGTTGCCTCTGTTCCCACACCTCTCCTTTTACAAAACATCTGAAACTTGACATGCTGAAAGCGCATCTTGTGAAGGGGCATTCTGCTGCCACACATTTAAAACCACACTACCATGATTGCAGTGTCAGGTCAGTGCAATGCCAGATCAGCCACCTCTACAGACCTGAGTTTGGGCAGCAACACAGCTGCACGTCCAAGAACCAGCAGGAATGGGACAGGATAAGAATTATGCTCCCAGTTGTGGGAAAACTAAATACTTGATCTGGCAGAACAACTCCTGATTTGGGGTGAATCTGTGAATAGTTCTGAACAGCTAATAAGCCCCTACCAGATGAATGCTGTATGACATGTGGTGTTTTAGATCCAGCACTTTGACCCCAAAGCCAGAAGTGGTGTGTCATCAAACAATGGCTTAAGCTTGCTGCAGGACCCATATTATGATGGGAAAGCGTAAGTCTGTAACTCCAGGCTGTCCACTTCATTTTTTTTTGGGGGGGGGGTCGGGCTTTGGGTTTGGTTTTGTTTTTTGAGAAATAAGTGAGCACAAATAATGATTGTGGGACCCAAAAGCAATGGAGATGTTTGTTTTATTTTGGGTAACCAGGACAACAGGCCTCTTTTCAGTCAGATGGAAATCAGTGGAAATCAGTGAAGCCACATTTTAGCCCTCAAACAGGCCAGGTTTGGATGGGCTTCACTAAAACAAAAGGAATTGTGTGTACCTGAAATGCCTCTGAAGCAGCTGCTTCTGCTAGAATGAAGGATTTGCAGAACAGGGTACAAGGAGAGAAGGAAAGCTATTTTCCTTGTGTACAGCATAAAAATCAGATCCAATAAACAACATTATTTTTTGTCCCCTGAAAAACATAGGGTTTTTTCCAGGCTTTTAGCATTTTCATCTACTGCTTGCAAAGCCCTACACTCTAGCTCCCTCTTAGCAGATGGAAATTGGAGAAAAAAAAAAGAAAAAGACTGTATGTGCTGGCATATCCATATGGCATTCAAGTGAGAAATCACTTGGAACATGGGGCCTCATGTGGGGTCACAGCCTCCATACGTTCTTTGATGGGTGCAAAGGGTCCTGAAACTTGTTGCTGCTCTAACAGCGGGGGAATGGGGTTGGTATAGCACAGGCTGAAAATCCCTGACAGAGAAGGCGGGGAAGACAAGAGATATGAACAACCCCCAAGGTATTTAGTTACCTATCTGCCCCTGAAATCTCAAGCACTGTCGAGAATCCAGGCCTGAGCGGTTTTGAGTGATTTGCAGCCTCTTGCTGTAAAACAATAATTACATCAGAGCAAATATATGCCGGCTTCATCATGCATAATAAACTCCATCTGAGTGAAACCCTCTCCAGGAAGGAGGATCTGCAGAGGATGCTGCACGCCACATGGGGAGGGTTTAAGTGATGCAAGAGCCTCATGGGGACTTTCTGCCTTACTAGAAAGACGCGAGTATTGCACATGCGACAGCAGGAGAACAAGCACATAAAAGAGATGTTCATGCATTGTTCTGAGTTGCTCAGTATTCTGCTTGAGCAGCTACTCAAATACCAAAGACTGAGCAAAGTCTTTTCTCTTGTCCCCTGCATTATCTAAACCTGTCTTGGAGTCATCTGATATATCCATCTTCGGCTTTTCATTGACTTCTACAGGTTTGGCATCAGCGCTGTGTATATGTGTATCTGTCTCTCTAATTCTCTTAGCTGTTTACATATCTGTCTTATGTATTTGTTTTCCCTAGTACCCATCACTGCAATATATAAGGCAGGAATCATCCTCCACAATGCCAACTTCTTTTGGCTTCTTTCTTGTGCGTGTTTCGCTTTGCACTTTTCCTCTGAAGCTGTGGCAGGAATTCTCAGTTATTCTGCAATGTTGCTCTAACTGTTCGGATGAAGGTTCAACCACTAGCTTCAATGGGAGCAGGTTCGGAGCAGATTCAGAGCAGGACTGAGTTTTTCTGGGTATCCTCTCCCATGTGTAACTGAAATAGCCTGTAGTTGCAGTATATCCTATGACAAACAAAAGGGAGTGGACCATGACTTTCCCAGAAGATGAGAAGAACTTCAGAGACCCTAGAGATCCTTTCCCACCTGGTCAGGCTTAAAAGTCAGTTGTTGCATCTCTAATTAGGAGTTTAAATAGCTGAGGTGGACATATTTTTTGAGAACAGAATATCATGTACCAAAAGGGAGCTAGTTATATTCAAAACTTTATTCAGAATCATATCCACAGCACCAAACTCCCACGTATGTAAGTAAGTGGAAGGAACAATCCATTTGTTCGTATTCAGACAAAGAAGAGGAGGCTGAGGAGAAGTCACACATCTGCAGCACTTTCAGACCTCAGGATCTTTTGAGGCCAGCTCTGGCTTAGCCCATCTTCAACCTCTTGCCAACCAGTTACTATGATCCTTCCCAAGCTCATTCTCAGGAAAAACCAGACAACTGATGCTCCAAAGCCCACTGAAGAGATGGGGAGTCTCAGGCTGAAATACAATTCTGTGCAAGATTTTCATCTATCTAGTGCTAGTGGTTCAGCTCCAGGAAAACACATAGACATTAAATTTGTGCCCCTCAGAGCTCTGCCCCAAAAAGCTGCTAGTTTATGTGCTCTTGTATTAAAGACTAATCTTAGTTAGAAGCTAGAACACAGAGTTCTCATGAGTAACTACCTGTGAACTTCAATGGCTTCAGTTCACATTGGTTGTCGCTTCTAATTTTTCAGAAGGAAAGATTTGTGGAATATCACCCTTCTTTTCATGTCTTTGCTTGTGCCTAACCAGCCCTTGGAGAGCCTTGTAAGAGATGTGCATCTGTAAGGATGTGTTCTTGTAGCAATGAAACAAAAGACAACTAAATCCAAATGCAGCTAACACTTGTTAATCTATTGGAAGTCCAAAGAGCCAGTCATTACGTATGGACAGCTTTATACCAGACAAGAGTACTGCTTGGCATGGGTCCTTCTGTAATTGCATTATACAAACATAACAGAAAATTGACCCAAAGGGGGAAAACAATTTTATCCTTACAACACTCTTCTGACTAAGTACAGAGCTTTTAATTAAATCCCCTATACAAAGTGACTGCCTGTCTCTCATGTTGAGCTTAATTGATATCAAACCCATCCTTAAAATCAATATTTTTTTCTGGAAAAAAGAGCAAATACCCTGTCCACCCCAACAGAATTCAATAAATAATTTGATAGTACTTGACTCCTAACTGTAATCTTTGTCTCATTTGAGCAGAATATAAAGTGAAAATTTGTCCCCACTGCCCCCCAGAATTCCTATTGCATCACAAATCAGGTGCCACAAAGTGTCAGTATTCCTCCTCAGCAGGTCTGCTGTTTCCATTTGTTTCAGTGAACCACGCTGAGCAAGGGAGGAATTTGAAATCTTCAAGTGGCAACACATTTACACACCTTTGTTACCTATTTTATGTTTTTCACTTATTTATGATTATGGTTGCAATTGGATCCCATTAGAAGTCCCGGTAAGATCAAAGGCTTGTTACAGCAGGCATTAGACAAACCCATACTACTCCGAGCCTGCTCAGGGAGGTTTGCAGTGCACCATAACCCTGCTTCAAGCCTGTAAGCAGGAGCTTAACTCTTCTAGGAAAGAGGCATGCAGGTCCCTGCAAGACATGGCCCCGCTTTGATAAGACAAGCACGCGAATCAGAGGAGCAGGCCTTATTCGTTACCTTTGCTTTCTAAACAGTATCCTTCATCTGTCCTTCTTGCTTTGTGCAGGAACCCTGTCAATCTATCTCGTCAGAGCTGGCAAGAGAGTTGGTCCCCTTTGCCAGGAGCAGCTTAGAAAACTGATGGAAAAGAGCAAGAACAAAAATGAAGCTAAATGTTAGGGTGGTTGGTTTTGGTTTATTTTAATTATTCAGCCAGATTAGTGAAGCAGGGAATTAAAGTCTGGCACTGGTTGCTCCCCCACCAAAAAGATGGTGTAACTGTAAGTCAAAGTGGTTAGCATGTGCAGTCCTTTTGCATTGCCTGTTCTGATAAAAAGACAAATAATCTCTGCAGAGACCACTGCCTAGCAAGGGAGCACAGACACAGACTTGAGAGCTCAGCCCTAATCTTCACTTTCTGCTCTGTAATGTCTTTCTGTTGATATTGGCCCTTGGGGACTCTTGCTACAAGCACAATTTTCTTTCAAAAGCGTATGCTAATTGTGGCATTAGGGGTGTATTTATGATCTCTAGCTGACTGTGGCAGGTAAGATTGGGAGGGAAGTGATTCTGAAACTGCAGACAGATCACACTCATAAAGTATGATTTTGTGCTTCCTGGGCACTGTGACACCCTGAAGCATGAGGGATTAGTATAAACAGAAAGAGAAACCTGTCTTGGCATCACTGGAATAAAAATTCATCCATGATTTAGGCAGCTGAGCCAGCTCCATGGACCTTGCAGCATGCTTGTGCAACAGGATAATGACCTGAGACCTGGTTTTCATAGGCAGCCAGCAGAGCAGTCTGTTGTTCTGGGCGCTGGGAATAAAGGCTGGGGGAAGACTGGGGACATGGAAATATAATGTTATTTTAACACATTATGCCTGTTCCTTTATTCCAAAAAGCATCATCTATTTAGTCCTAAAAATCATTTCTCTTCCAAAGTGGTCCTGTGCCCCCACACCTCGCTATGGTCCACTTCAGAAGCAAAAACCTGGTGGCTGTAGGAGACAGCAGTGAACTAGCCCTCCTCAGACATCATCTTCTGGAGGGGTTTCTCACTGTGGCCTGCATCCCCCAATCCTTTTAAAGTTTTGTTGCTGGCTTTGGCAGATGAATGGGATTGGATCACCATGCAAGTCCATTTGTGCACACCTAAGCCACATCCTCGGCCCTTGTAGACCGCATGTGTTCAAATACACCACCATTTCTCACCTAACATAAACTTGTTTCAGGTACATGCAATACAAATAAAATATTTAACAGAGGCTGGCCGTACATCTGAATGCCAGCAGAAAGTGAGAAGGGCTGGAAATAAATATTGACATGAAGGTGCCAAGGCTCACTGTAAGTGAGGTGTATGTGTCACTGTTCAGGCTTTGCTAAATGATCAGAGCCTGACTCTGCTCCCAGCTGCAGTGGGGTAAATCTGAAATAACTCTGCTGTAGTTAAAGTTACACCACCTCAGAACTGGTATGTGTGAGCCTCTGTTCAGTGGGGCCAAGCATTTCAACACAGTCACGAAGATCCAGACCCCTCTTCCTATGAATATTTATGCAGGACTCCTTAGGCATATTTGGAAGAGTTACCATAAAATTTCTGTTGCTGTAGGGAGAGTCCTGAAAGAACAATTTGCAGGCAGTTATTGTCATTATTAGACATGGTAATTTAATTAGTGGCTATTTAATTATTATTATTAGTGTAATAAATAGTTCTTGTCCTCCTTGGTCCTGCAAAATGCAGCCTGAGGAAATCCAAGTAAGGCAGAAGAGCTCCATTTGAAGACAGCTATTAGAAAAACACTGCAGTGAAGAAGGAACGAAGAAGTATCCATACCCACACAGAAGGCAATTTCTGCACTCTCCAAAATATTGCAGAAGATGCCACTTCCAGAGGAGTTACACTGACACAATGGGAGCTGAAATTGTTGGTTTATATGTGCATCATGTAGGGCTTTTCTTCATCAAATATATGGCATAGAGGCCTCCAGTGTAACCAGTTAACTTTCCTATAGATAAGTTGCTTTGAGTTATGAGAAAGATTTATTTACTGATGCAGGCTATGTGGTGACAACACAGCCTGTGAGGCAAAGCAGGTGGAAAGAAGGGTCTGTCTTGGCTAGTCTTTAACATGAGCCCAAGAAATAAGTGTTTCCAATACAGTATGCCAAAGCGATACAGGGAGATTTGTCTCCTACCCAAGCTAATGATAGAGCCATGTCACCATATGTGTGGTTAGTTTCCAGCAGCTCCTCACTCTTTCAGCATGAACGGAGGGTGACAGATTGTATATTAGACAAATTACTCTTCTCTCAAAAGCAGCAGTCACTTTGATATCCGAGTGCCTTCTTTACTCTCTCCACTGAACAATTTCTGCATCATCATTCAAAGCTCTTTGCAATAAAAAGGTGGTCGGTAAGCAAGCATTACAGTGCAGCTCCTTAGCTCCCTGCCAGCACTTCCCAAGGCTATGGCTGTACCAGCAACCACAGCATCCATCCTCTGATCTTCCTGCCAACTGGCACAGCCATGCTGGCACCTACATGGGCAAACTCTCTTCGGAAAAAGCAGGGTAGCCATATCCCAGCTGCCTGTT
This sequence comes from Agapornis roseicollis, assembly GCA_002631895.1. Taxonomy (NCBI): domain Eukaryota; kingdom Metazoa; phylum Chordata; class Aves; order Psittaciformes; family Psittacidae; genus Agapornis; species Agapornis roseicollis. Next base: position 104,944 of record NDXB01021235.1, read on the forward strand.
GAGAGCAGCCCTGCAGGCTCCAGCCAAATACCCGCCAGGGAAGATGTACGTGGTGACAGTGCCAGCATCTTCAGACTGGGCTTTGGGCCAGGCTGTGGACCTGTGTCTGCCTTGGGATGTGTGGCAGAAGGATCTTCAGGTGTAGCAAGGTGGATTGATTCCCTGACCTCAGGGCTGCTTCCAGGAAAGTCTCCAAGGAAGCAGATCCATCAGCACTGTGGGAAAGAGGTGGGGAATTTTCCTCAAGGGAAGCCTTAGGGATTGCCTCAGACAGCAAATTCAGTAGTTGCCTTGGGGGCAAAAACTGGAAGGCAAATATGTTCCTTCAAAACATCATGCATCATGTCCCTGGGTGCACTGTGGTAGAGATGAACTTTTTCTCACCATGTTTGAAGCTTTCCTAGGCAGATGGTGATTCCCCAAGCAAGCTCAAATTTTTAAGGCATTTCTGATATTTAAGACTCAGTTATTAGTTGAACCCCCAGTTCCCACTGGTCGTTGCCTAAGGACACTGTGTGTAGGGTCACCCATCTGGTGATGACAACCAGTCTATAAAGACATACCCTCTTGGCCTACACTCCTTGGAGTTAAAAAACATAGATCCCATCAGCCACATGTTGTCAGGGGTCTGGTGCTTCATGTCATCGTTCATTTGTCTGTGTTTACTTTTGCCTTGTGTTATCCAGCACATCTTCCAGCCCCCACTCAAATCACAGACTTAACTCCTGCATTTGTTCTTTGACTATCACTTCCAACCTTCTTTTTCTCCCCTTCCTGAAAATCCTGCTGCTGCTGTCTGTCTCCAGGACATCACTATGGATAGTGCATTGCCCTCTAATGGATAGATTTCAAATTGAGCTCCTTCAACTACCAGAACTGTTGGCAGGATCCTTTGACCAACGAATGAGGCAGGAGACTTGTTATTCACATCCAGGCCACATTCTATCCCCTGCTTCCATTGAATCAAAATTAAATATTTTATTTTTAATAGCACAGACATAGGATTGAATGTTGCAGCTACTTTTAAGAAGAGGCAGAGGAAATCTGTGCCAGTATAAACCCTGTTTCCTTCATGACCATGCATGCTTTAATTGCCTTCAGGGTTAGGAAAGCATTAACAGAGCTGATCTCTGTGATTCCACACATCTTGATTTCAGGGTGGGTTTTGTTTCTGTTTTTTTTTTTCTTTTTACCTGCCTAATCCTGCTTAAAGTCTTAGGATCTATTTGTATGTTTATAAGATGCTGCTTTTCTCATTATACATACATTATAGTCACCACTAAAATAATGCAAACAAAAGGAAAAACAGAACGGACTTGCAAGCAGCTGATAATTAATTATGGAGAACTTTTGAAAGGGTGGCTTAGCTTCTTAAGCAATTCCTTTTGCTGCCAGATACATGGGCTTGTTTTATGAACTACAATCAATCTGCCATTGGGGGGAAACTGCAAATGAACTTAGTCATCTGAGCTCTTTTTCAGTTTCAAAAACTGAAAGGCTTTGGAGTATAAAGTACTCTCTTCTTTTAATGTCAGTAAATAAGTTGATTTGTTTATATGGTTTTCAATACAAGTAAACTGCTTGCCATTTAAACAAGTTCAATCAGCTGTGAAAATTGACATTTTTAACCATAAAATCAGACTTCATCCTACCATGATATTAAATATTAAGGAATCATTTAAAGGACAGTATACATTTCAGAAACCTGCCTTAAGAGATGAATGCCAATTTCTGCCATTCACAAATATGTACAAAAAAATGGCCCCTTGGCTGGAAGCCTGCTGCTCTGTAAAAGCCCCTTTACAGACTTATTCCAATATGTTAAATCCTTGTTGCTCTGAAAGACATTCAAGCTTCACATTCAGATCATGTGTGGCAAAAACACATCCTTGAAGAGAACTAGCAACAAGGATAGATGGAAAAATGGCATTGTATGCTGATACTTTCCATGGTGATAGCATGCCCAGGTCTGTGGGAGGCTGTAGGAGGGCTCATCATCCTCTGGTCCCAGGGGCCTGGGGTTTTGTGAGCCTGGTAGGTATCTGCCTGGCCCTACCCTACCCATGGAGACTAGCAGTGGGATTTCTAGCTCCCCTTGCTCATATGCATGGCTGAACTCATAAGTGGCACTTGGAAATGAGACATTCCTAATTTTAACAAGACTTCAAAAGGTCTGCACATACTCCTCCAGCCCCTGCCTTCTTTTTTTCTTCCTTTTTCCTTCTTCTTTTTTCCCTGTTTCTAACCAATTTTGGGGACAAAAAAATCCCCCTCACTGCTTCTGACCAGGCTTACAATTGACACAGCTCTTCACAGCTCAACATCCCCGATGTTTTGCTTGCGCCAAAGGGTTCTCATTGTATAAGGGGTTTCCTTCTGAATAGGACAAAGTAAAACAGTGAAGCAGTGGGATTACTGGACTGCTGAAGGGAGACAATGGGGAAACAAAACTCAGGCCGGAGAGACATTTATTTTTCAGAGGGGTATGGCTGCCCTTACACAATCCCTTTTAAAGCTCTGTGAAGTTTCTCTAACACAATCCAGTCCTGCAGCCAGGCAGAAATCCAGCACATTCAAAACCTTTTCATTCCATCTTTAATTTGAAAAATGTGCACCCATTCACTACCACAAACTGTGAGAGTATTAAGGTATCAGAAGATCTAACAGGCTTTGGGGCTTCTCTGCTTGAGCACCTCTGGATGTTTTAAGCAGTGAATGATGGTGGTCAGTCCTTTCTGTGCAGACTATTTGATGTGGAAATCCAAGTGGGTGCAGGTTTCAGTGATCCGCTGTCTGCTGACTGAGCACATCTCTGCCATTCCCTGTCTCATACTGGCTCACTTTTGGCTTCCTGCCTGAACTTTAGCTCTAATTCCCCCAAATGACCTTGCCTGGGGGCAAGAAGAGGCAGCCCTTTCTTTGTAGCTGTGGTAATGGTCTGCATCCATGGTGGGATGAGATTGAAGAAGGGGTGTTAATTCTGTGGTGTTGCATGTGCTGGTAGGATCTGGGTTTGCTCCCTGTGGGGGATTCAGGCTGTGACTATAGTTCTTTGCCTTGTAGAGCTTTTCTCTGGAGCCCCTTCAATGCTGGAAGATGCTCTTACCCATACAGGACTACTCAATGCTGTCTCACTTGTCACATGTTCTGGAAATGAGTCCCCAGGATCAGCTTGGGGTATTCATTTCCTCTCAACTTCCTACATGCCAAGCTGTGCCTTTCTCCCTGTCCTAGTTATAATGGTAAAAACGATGAAGAGAGAGCACTAAAGCATCCCACAGGGCCTCTTGCTTAGGGCTCGCTCCTGGCACTTCTTTGTCCCTCCACAAAGGCAAGAAGGATGGGGAGAAGCCAGTCCCATCATAAGTAAATAAATGTGCTGAGTTAAATTTTTTAAATGGAGTCATAAATAAAGAACTGTCATTGGAGAAGTCCCTAAAGACACTGGTTTTGCTAGTTTTTTGGTTTTGTTTTTGGTTTTGCTTTTAATGTTAGCAGCTGCAACAGCTTTTACAGTGATGTCAGAGTAAATAGCCTGCGACCCTGCAGCATCTTATGCAGTCTTTAACAAGATTTTATGTTTTCATATTAGGTGGGTTCCTAATAGACATTCTGTTCATGTCTTCTTATTTTATATAGTGTAGAAAAAAGTAATAATCCCTGTCTGTAGTATATCTTAAAATGCACATCTTTTCAGAAATTTCTGAACTAAGGAAGAAAGAATGAGATGCCTGTTGGATGGAAGATGATCAGGGTTTTCTGGGATTTGGAACATCCTGTAGCTTTTGCACAAGTCATAAAAGCGGAAGGAACAGGAAGAAATGTTTATTCTGTTTAATTTAACAAACAGAAATTTAAGTGAGACTTAATCACACTGCTCAGGTAAATTTCCTGATATGCTGTTAGAAGGCTCTTTCATCTTGCAGATTAAAGGCTACCAGGGGAAGCTGTTGCACAGTGAGGTAAAGGGTGCATTAACTCTTCTGGCTCAGTAAGTACAAGGTGGGCCATTTCACTTTCAAAAGGCAGTAAATTTTCTCTCATCAGGAGAGTTGCTACAAGGAGCATTAGAACAATGTGCTATATGTTTACTACTTGCATTTGGGATAAGGTTGATTTCCCCCCACAGAAGATGTCAAAAACATGATGAGATACAGTAGCTGAAAGCTGAATCTCTCAAAATTCAACCTAAAAATGAGCATACACTCTTAGCCACAGAAATTTTTAGCTCCTGGAACAACTTACCTAAATTCCCCATCATCTGACAGCTTTAAATCAAGTCTGGATGTATTCCTAGAAAATACACTCTAAATCAGCTGAAAGTCAAGAGCCTGATGCGTGATTCCCATAGGGAGGGTCTGCAGCCTACATTATGAGGGAGGTGAGACCAAGCAAGCAGAACGGTCTTAGAGCTGCTGAAGACGATGAACAACATGTTCCACACCACTTGACCAACTGCATCTGACTGCAGAATGAATGCTTTTAATAAATCATGGTTGTTTTTTTCTTTTCTTTTCTGTATCAATCACTTGATTCAATTCTGGAGCTTGCACAAATGAAATGTTATAGGGGCCCAAAACCTTCACCCATGGTTGAAGTGCAAACATGATGACAGGGTTTTAGGACATGGAGTTGGTTTTATTAAAATATCCTTTCTTCCTTATGCCTGGAACTCATCCCTAAAACCTCAGACAATAATTTCCTGTATCTGCTTCCAAGGTGACAGATAAGGTGAAGCCCACTCAAACTACTTTTGGGGTTGTTTACAATGCAGATGTCCACTTGACCCAGTCACCATGTGTAGTGAAAGGAGAGAAACAAGTCAAGAGTGACTGTTCTGACCAACATTAGGATGAGACGAAGAGTGCCCTGGACTCCCTTGGGTCTGCCAACTGCATGTGCAGTGAGCATAGGAGAACCTCAGAGTGATGATCTCAGATACATTTAGAGTTGAAATGGTTTCACTAGTATCTTGAAACAATCTCCAGAGGAGAATTTAGTGCAGCCAAGTTGGGAGGGGGACATGATGGTGGCAATGTTTTGTTAGTCCTACTGATACCTCTAGTGGAAACCCTGGATAAGCTTCTCAGAGTTCTGTTCCTTCACCAGGCCTGGCAAGAAACAGTAGGCTCCAAGGTAAATACAGTTTGGCTGCAACTGCTAATGCAATTCTCTGCAAAGGTCCAGCTTGAGGGCTGGGTGCTGAGAGCTGTCAAGAAGTGCCCACTTACTAGGAGCACAGATCCGTACAATCGCAGGAGCTGTGCTAGCTGTGTCATATGGGCAAACTAAAGCTTTGTCTTTAGTAACAGCTACCTTCAGTCCTCTCTGAAAGCTGTCTTTCTCTTTTTCTTTTTACGTGTGTAAACTATCATCAGAGGTGACTTCTTTTAATGCTATAAATAGACAGCCTGCTAATTCCATGACTGTTTGGCCTATATACTTTTTAAACATTGTTCTCATGACTCTCAACTCTTTATTTCAGGCTATTATCAAATCAGTGACAACTCACAATGGAGATACTTACAACACTATACAATGAGGTAGGAATTATTCAAGCTACAATTGCATCTGGTTTTGCTAAAAAGATATGTCCTTTGTACTGTCTCTACATTCATAACCTTGGAGACTTTGTTAAGACAGTGTGGACATTTGTAAGGATAGAATGTCTATACCAGATCTGGAGATGTGACTGCAACTGAGAGGAAGGATTAATTAGGTGGGGCAGAACACCATGCTTTTGTGGATACTGTAAGCTTGATTCAAAGTAGTGCACCAGTGTGGGACTGCACAGTGCTGGACAGTCAAACCAGATTATTCAGGAGTAGATATAGCATCTTACATTACACAATATGTCCATACTATAGTGTTTACAAGACTACCTGAAGAGGGCTAAGACTGGGCCAAAAGACTGGCATCCTAGAAGTCAGGATAATTTCTAAACAACCAAATCTCTTACGCTATGGAATGATTTCCAGTGGCAGCTTTATTTCAGGCTATTTAAATCTAGATCTGGAAACAATAACAATCAGCCATAGGATATGAGCATCCAAAAGGCACCCTCCGGTTTCACTTCTATTGAAACCATGAATGGAAAGATGGTGATGGATTTACCATCTTGAGTAGCTCTGAGACCATTCCTGGTAGATAGCACTGGGCCTGATCTGCATGACTCTACCAGACATCACCCTCCCTACTCCACTAGCTTATGACTGCTACCAGATAGTAGGTGAGCCACATTACCTAAACAAGGCAAACAAAGTTGTCCAAATCTTCTGATGTTATTGTTAGGATGTTATTGTTACACCAGGATAAAACAAGGGATGCTTTAGTTTATTCTGTGCATATCTCTGTTGGCCCTGATACTAACATCCAAGGGCGCTTCAGAATTTAGAGCGTTTTTTATGCCAACAGCAGGGTAAAAGACAGGTTTTATTAAGTGGTTTTAAAATCTCTGCAGGCAAATTTAATTCTTCAGTGCACAGAGTTTCAAGAATTATCATGGTAGTTGCTGTATCTTTGAAGCACAGAACAGCATGGATACCAAAAGCAAAAGGCAAGTACCAACTGGAATTAGACGGAATTAAGGCTGCTTAGTCGTGTGGAGATGTGAAGAAAGTCTGGGTTCAGACAAGGACCTTGTTGTCGGATTGTGGTTTTCTTGTTTACACTGTTCTGCATTACTGTTTCTGATACAGCAAATCAGTTATAGCTAGGCCACATGTGTGTCTGCTTATAATAACTGGTAAAAACACAATTGAGAGAGTTCAGCAGTAACCAAAGGTGCTGGTATATCTTGACCACTTCTAGAACTGCTGTATCTGAGGAATATGCAGCTGGAGCAATACAGTGGGGATCCATCTTATGTACCCCAGACAAAGCGACTTTTGTATATATTAGTCCTAGAAGTTACAGTCTAAACATCATGGTAACTCCAGTAGGTCTATAAAATCACGGGCCTTCTTATAACAAAGGATGGCTTTTGAAGAAAGCAGAAACAAATAGGCTGAATATGGGTTCACTTCCTGATTTGTCTCTCTCTTGTTTATCAGGACCCACACCCTGTCTCATTCCCTTTATGCTCTTTGTACTTCAATGACTGAATAGCTACTGTGAGTAAATCTGTCATTATTGCCTTACTTAGCATTCAGACCAACTTTCCTCTTGGATGCAACTTGTGGGATCCTAACTTTGCAGACCTAAGACAGCTTGTGTAATTTGTATTCATATGAATAGAAGCTTGTGCATTTTGAAATGTTATAATCAATCACATCTGTACTTGAGAGTCTGTAGCAGGCTGACATAAAGTTGTCTTTTTGCAGTAATTTTGGAACTTCCTTGGTACAAAGTTCTCAGCTTTCAGCTTCCTTGTAAGGTGAGATTTGTAAACCCAGTGGAGAACTCCACATTTTGCATTTTAACAATCTCTAAGAAGACTGACTACTTAGTGACAGCACCTCCTACCTGCTTCAAAAACATCTCTAGTCTCCTGTACTTTAAAAACCATGTGAACTTCCAAGGTGACAGGAAGACATTTTTATCTCTAGCCTTCCTTGACTTTTGGACATTTCTGTTTTTTCATCAACTACAGTGAAGACCCAGAGAAGATTGATCTTATCTTCCAATTCGAGCTTTGCCCATTGTCCTCATAACGAAGTACACTGTTGCATGGTTTCTCCATGCACAGCAGTTTTGGCTGTACATGGGGCACGATGAAGTCTTCATCAACATCAGCATTATAATAAAATTTCCCTGCTGCTTTGTATTATATTTTTTCAGCAAAAGCAAATACTAAAGAAAAAGAAATAAAAAAGGCATTTTTAAGGATGTAGTTTTGAGGCCTGCATACAGGTTAATAAGAGTTTTCTAAATGCCAGCCTCCTCCTCCTGTCACTGGTGAAGCTCGCTTAGTACTTCTGAAAAATCACATCCATCCCTAAAACCTGCTGCCAGTGAGAATTTGATATCTATTGTTAAAGTTCATTAGACAGAAGCCAGAAAAAAAGAATCCCCGTCTGGTTTGGTGCAAAGCTCTTTTTCCCCTGAGTGCCTTTGGCTATGAATTCTGCATATTCTAATTTTAAAGTATCATTCATTTTCTATTTGGTGATAAATGCTTTCCTGCATAAGAGTCTTTTGATTGCTCTGCTAATTAAAGTGGATAGTTTCCTTTTATGTTAGGTGACTAGGCTTCTGGGTAACTGCAGTATGCAGGGAACAGCCAAGGTTACATAGCTGTGTTTATTACCTTCACTCTCATCACCAATAAGTACATGTTCTGGAGCTCCAAATTTTCAGTAAGGAAATGAATTAAGAAAATGAGGAATTTGTAATTTTGGATGTGTTTTGGTCCCCCTTTTGCAGGAATGGCTTTTCATCCGTTTGCTCTCCCTTATTCATTACATTGTCAGAAAGTTTGGATGACTTAAAGGGCATGGAGACAGAAATAGGAGTGGAAGTTCCATTTATCCTTTTTTTCCCCCTTCTGAACCTACTTTGGTCAGCATAGATGTGATAGTGTCACATGAATGTGTGCTGGGAAACTCCCTTTTTTTGTGAATGCTATTTTAATTGCCAAGTGACACTGTGCCTTCACTTCTGCCTTCAGAGCTGAACTGCCCTGGCAAGTGCAGGGGACTTGATCAGAAATAGTACAGAAAACACAGGAGAATACCCTGAACAGAGCAGAAAGTGAATAATTATGGCTAACCAAAGCAATCTATTCAGAGGAAAGCCTCTGTAGGTAGACATCTATCTACCAAACATGGCACAGTTGCTCTTCCAGGTTGGACTTCTGTGTTGGATATAAGTGGCAAGCTACCAAAGAGGGTCCTTGAAATAATATCAGGTGAATATCTGATAAAGAGCATTACTACAAACAAAAAGAACTCTATATATGCAAAACTCTTTCCAGTGAATGGGACTTACAGAATACATAACGAAAGATCAAGGGGGAGACATGGGATTTTTGGGGTCTCTCTGAAAGGACATGACTCACATCTTCAGGATGCTGCTGCCTATAGGCACATGTTTCAGCAGGTCTGTAACAATCATGGTGTGTCTGTGCTGAGCATGCACGTGGCTTAGGAGTGTTGTTAAAAAGTGACATTAGGATTTTCAGTTTATTTTCACATTGTCAGGGTGACCAGGAGCTCTGCAGGAGGTGCTCAAGTGGTTTTGGTGAGAGGGAAGGTTCCTGTTGTTTCTGAAGTCTATGAAAGCTGGTCTTTATAGCTCACATAGAGCAAGAAGTGGGTAAAAGCTTTAAAGGCCCCCTCCAGAGCTAGTGTCTGAAGGGATCTTGGACTCAATAGGATCAAAACTCAGGGACCAAAGTCTGGGTTTAATAAAACATCATGATGACAGTTCTTAGGGAAGCTCTGCCAGCTGTCTTCCATAAGTGAAACTTGGAGATGTTTGGATACATAGTCTGACTGCACTTCTCTGAATGCTAAATATCCCTTTCAGACCACAGTATTCCCTGTCCTGAGCAGCGGCAAAAATCATGAGCCTTGCATGTCACATCAGCAAGGGAAAGCAACCATGAACACAGCATTTATGCATAAGATAACTTGGTTTAGTCAGGCTTCTGAAGAAGCAGGAGGTATAGACTGAAAAACCTTACAACAGGTTTTTCTTAAACTCCACAAGAATAGAGGAAACCCAAATGGAAGCTCCTTAGGCTCGAATGTTTTGATTGTCACAGGACTTTACCTGAGCTGTGAACATTTAAATCATATTCTCAATCTGAGCTGACCTTTGAGATTAAGAAGAGTTTGGGAGTCAACATGTGCTGATACCCCATAACTATGTCTGCTGGGTATCATATGAGGGTTAAAAAATAAGCATAAAAATCTTGCCCTGTTATTGGAGATCTAGCTCTCTCCCTGCCTTGGTTCAAGTCCTGGGTGCAAGATGAAGTCAGCCCTATCCCATATGCAACCTTCCCCTTTGTACCCACAGCAGAAGACTTCATGGGACACTGCATTAGTTATAAAGCTGCAGTGTGCACACTAATTCAACTCATCTACAGTAAACGAGGATTTTCCTTTTCTAACCCAGATAGCACATATTGTCTATATGATTTCAACAGAATCATCCCTCCTGTTGTCTCTGAGGAAGAGCCACTTGGTGAATCACCAGCAAATAGTCTTCTTGTTCTTCATTTCCACAGAAGTGCCCCTTCCGTATAAACAGTAGCAGAAACCAACAGTCCAGACCTCAGGAACCTGCACAGCACAGCCTCCTGTATCTTGTTTATACAGCATTTTCTATTTCTAGGAGCTGGTGACCTGCAAGAAAGCCATGACCTCCACCTGCAGAAATGCTAGCGCATTTAAACAGCGAGAATCAGAGCTTTCTTAGTCCATGTCTTGTATTTCTTATATATTTCTTATATATCTACAAAGACAGGGCATTTTCAGGCATGTGCCTGTGAAGTTCCACTCCTTACACTTTGGGTGTTGGATTTCAAGGCTTTGCATTTGGACCATCACTAGCCAGCAGCTGTGTGGCCATTGCTGAAAAGCAGCTCTGACTTTTGCTACATTGTTCTGAAATCTCCCTTAAAACATGTAGGGAACCAGGAAAAAAAACCCACTGCAACAGACACAGGAGTCTAACACTTGGCCACTCTGGCTGTAATAGCTGTAACAAGTTGTCATTCATTGCTAGGCAGCCTTATATGTGAAACAAATGTTCTTCACCTTACATGTATCCTCTTGTTGGCATGATACTGACTGCCCTGTGGAGGTTAATTGGCTATTTGGAAGGGCCACTTTAGGGTAATATGCTGCTAATAGGTAGACAACAGGTCCCGAAAGTAAATATTCAGCCAAACAATCCTAGAAAGCAGAATTACTCTGGATGCTATGAAGTCACCATGAATCCTCTTAATAGCACGTTTTAAGCCTGGCTGCATTGCTTCACTGCAGTTTTAATTCTAGAGCACCCATGCAGCTGATGTGGATCGAGGGAGTTGTTTAACAGATGGCTTCTTTCAGAAGCTGGATAAGAAGAGCTACCTGTTAGGTACAGGATAAGAGACTGTGCAAGGACTTTTTGAGTGTTCAGGTAGCCTTCCAGCTCAGCATGTATCTGTCTGAGGCAGCAAGGTTTGGCATGGGAGAAGAGCTAAAACTCTACAACCAGAGTAGATTAGAGGCAGTTGCAGACTCTAGGGACTGTGCTGTTCTCGAAGTCCTCAGTCAGGGTTAGAAGTTCCTTTCTGTGATTCTCTGATCTTATCATGTGATGATTACTTAAAGTCTAGCAAAAACTCTATATCACTCCCTATTTCTTTTTAGCATAGCCAAGATCTGCATTCTGGTATGTTTATTCTGAGTGATGAAGTCCTGAGGTCTTTGGGGAGAGCCATTATAATCTTCTGCAGCTCTCCTAAAGCCAGAAAAATTGGACGTGCTCAACCCAGGTTCAAGAATTCTTGGTCTTGTAAAGATGAGAGGACATGGGTCCCCATGGGTATTGTACTTTCCATCACTGAGATCTTCAAGAGAGGCTGCATGAAGAATTTTTATCTTGTGAAGTCCTGGAGTTGAACTTATCTCCATACATGTGCCCTTCATACAGTGCTTTTATCTCCTTCAGTTCTTGTAACCACACCTCATTGGCAATGAATGCTTTGTGCCATGGTGAGCTATTTCCCTTCTCTGTGAGAAGATAAACTCATGGCAAGACCCACAGCTGCATGTTTGCAATTAAGGGGAAAGAGTTCTCATTGGCTTTGGTGGACACTGGTTCATGTCTCGTATCATGCAGCTCAAGAGGGCAAAAGCCAGTTCTAGAAGAAATGTTTGCTGTTCATATCACATCAGTCATTTCTTATTATGGCATGCATATCCAAGAGAGTTGGATGCCTTTCCTTGGCACTGACACTTTTTCTACAGAAAGCTTTGTGACACCCTAGTCAAAGACCAGACAGACTCCTGTTCCAGAGTTCGAGGATTCCAGCTAAGAGAAAATGAGAGACAAATAGAGAACTCTCAACTAGTTTATTAATATAGGAAAATATAGAGATACTAACAGATACAGTAAAGGATACTTCTTATGTCTGATTATCTTAGCAACCCCAAGGACCCTGTGAAGATGATCAGGAAACCAGCTCCAAAAATCATCATTGCAGTGTGAGGTGGCAGGCTCAGCCTTAGCATGTGTCCCCATGGAGGCAACTCCTTAAATCCATTGCTAGCATTATGAACAACATCATGATGTGCAAGTAAGTTTGCTGTACTAAGAGTGCAATTGTAAAGAAATTCAAATCAATATAGGTCTAATCTAAGTTAAACTGAGCTTTAGGGATTAATCCAATCTTAATTACAGAACAAACCACACAGCCACAGTTATTTCTAAATTCACTGGATGAACATTCATGAGGGTGATAGAAATTAAGTATCACCTTTTTGCATTACTGTTATTAAATATCACACTTTTATAACCTTTTCAGTTGTAAATTATTAAAGTGTGTAGTTATAATTTTAATTAAGACAAATTCTTAGGGACAGATTCTACTACTGTTATTTAGTTTGTATCTTTTCCTTCCCAGAGCTCTCTTAACTTCAGTGGAATGGTTCATGTGACATGATACTGTAAATTTGTATTTATTTCTGGTAAAGTGCATAGCATGTTAGACCATATATTCAATGAGGGAGCATTCATGTCCAAAACAACTTGAAATCTAAGATCAACAGACAAGAAGACACAAATTAAAAGAGAAGAAAGAGTGATACAGGAAAAGGATGGACAAGCAAAGTGGTAAAATTTATAGCTAACATCACTCTTGTGTCCAAGAATAGGTGATAAAGAATTTCTGAAGGTCATAACTGAATTAGGTGAGTGGACAGTGTGAAGGTGCATGACAAGTTAGTATTAGCAGTAGTATTATTTTGTGGGCTTAGCTATGGATCAAGGTCTTACTTTCTTAGGTATCACATAAACCCAGATTAAGGTGAGAGTCCTTGCCCTGTTATCCCTCAGTTAAACCACTGTTGGTGAATGTAAAATAATCCATACAAAAAGAGGTAAAAGGAATCTGAGTACATGTACTAGCTGCAGATGCACCACTCTCATAACTGTGCTGCAATGATAGATTGCAGAGCATCTCAGGATAATTTAAAGGGACTTGAAAGTGTTTATAGAAATCTTCTATTAATCAGAAAAATATTAATTAAGGCAAAACAAACTCAGTTGTGTTGACTTACACTGGCTGAATACCAGTCCTCTGTGGGGGCTTGTGAGTGTTTGTCTCTGTGGCCACTAACTACAGGTGTCTCTTCCACCCTGGAGAACCTGAGCTGCTGTCAGCTATGAAAGGTAGTTAGCAGCATCTTGTTTGGAGTATTGCACAATGAAAGATGAGCTCAAAAGAGAAATGCACTTGCAGAAAGCTCAAGAAACAATGAAGCACCTTAATAACAGCACTGACCAACAGAAAATATCTCTGAATCATTATTGCACCTTTCTCACTTAAGTTTTCAGCTCAGGTACAAATCCTGTCATACAGGCAAACAAAAGGTTAGGATGTGTAAGAAATGGGATAGAGTAAATTTCAGCGTGGTATAAAACCAAGGCTTCTCTCTCATCTGGAATGCTATATGTCACTGCCAAGGGAATTAAAGGATGTTCAGATAAGGATGACAAGAATAATTTCAGACCTGGGTAAAAAAAATCATATGTGGTGAGAGATTGAAAAGATAAGTGGTGTTTACAGTGCAAGGGAGCTAAATAAGAAGGGCTGTGATAAAAGCTCATGCTGTCTGGCCTGTGCAGGAAAAGAGGGGTATGGTGAAAGAAACCCAGGAGGTGTGAGCGTGCCTGAGACTGTGGGCAGAGGTGCTGTGGAGCTGGGAAGACATCAGGCAGAGTGGTAGGAGAGCTGGAGCACCAGGAAGGAACCAGAAATTCTGTGAGGGCTGAGAACATGACTTGGGCTCCAATGGAAAGGGACACATGCTGGATGCCTATCAGTTCACTATCTGAAACAGTGAAAAGGAGGCTGGCTCAGTACTACTTTTTTTCATGTCTCCCACCCAAGGCATAAAATTAAAGAAAAGAAGGCAGGAAGTTCAAGACTAGTAAGAAATTCCACATCACCATGGAAAATGTGATGGGTTTCTAGAGCTCAATGCAGTTTCCCTGGATGTTGTACTGGTCAAGGACTTAGGGAGATTCAGAGAGGGACTGACCATTCCAGTGAGGAATTAAAACCCAGTACTGCCATAGTGTGTACTGCCATAGTGTACATGTACAGACTATTTGGAGTAAACAGACATGCTCTAGCTCCAGGGGTTCTGCCATCTCCTAACTATCAGTAGCTAAGGCCTTTGTACAGAACATGGTCTCCAGAGAGTTTCCTTGCACAAAGTCTGACATAGCCTGAGACAAGGTCCAGGGCAAGATGGAGGCAGGTAGGTTTTGCTGTAGCCTCCAGAGATGTAGTTCCAGAGATAGAACATGTGTGAGAGGGGCTGTCCTCTGAAAAGTTCAGCTCTCATGGAATTATAGTTTCCCTCATGGCCTGGGAAAAGCAAGGCAGCTTGGCACTGCAGCTCTGAATGAAGGAGAGCCCTTGGCTCTGCTCACAGCTTCACTGCTGGTTCTTTAGGCACTCTTCACATTACGATTTCCCCACATGTAAAATGGCATGAATGACACTGACCGTACTCAAAAGTCTGATGATCTAGCACTAAAAGGTGCTACATAAGTGCTAGTAACCTACATTTTTTTTGTCATATAATGTGTGCTTAGCTCCACAGGAGGTATTTGTTCCCAGCAAGAAGTTCAAGCTGCCTTTGGTGTCACCATCCTTGCTCCAGACAGGAGTTAAGCATTTCCTTTCCCTCACCTCATTCAGGAAACCACTCCAGCAAGAGGCTAAATTAAGTTCACCCAAAAGCATTTAATTTAGCCTCACTAAGACATTTATCCTATATTAGATAAATACCCACTGGGTTTTAAAAGCATATTTATTTGAAGATTAACTACAAGGCAGAGTTGTTTATCCAGTGGGGCAACTGGATTAATGAGGTGAAAACTGAAGCACCTATCCTATTATACTACAACTGATGACCTAGTTTTGATACTTTGATGTTTCCATTTATTCTAAGTCACTTTGTCTTGTGCTTTTCCTGCTCCTTCTGTCTAGGCAAAGCTACTGACTTCAGTCTGCCCAGTTTCAGAATAGGGAACTCTTTTAAAAATTGGTCAGTAGGGCTAATGTTATTAAAGAAGTCTTTAGGATGCAATCTGGGGTCTCTCTCACTCTTCCTCCTTCTTGCCCTGCTCCCAGGATCCCATTTTTCTCCCAGTTTTCTGTACCACAGGCTCTCTAAAGACCTCTAATCTTTAGTCTTCAGCTCCTTCTGATGAAACTTTGGTCTCTCTTTTGCATTTGGTTTGTAATCGTTTGTCTAATAATGCTCCCATGAAGCAAATCCTTTCCATTAGCCAGGGGAAACAAGTGATTCTTGGCTGCACTGGGCATGCTTCAGTTGCCTGAAGATAGGTGTCTAGTGTCATCTGAAATGGTCTAGCATTTCCCTCTTGCTGCTGCTGAAGATCACAAATAGATTTTATATCATATCTACTTGACCCACATGTCCTGGATAGCCAATATTCATTTACCACATAACTATTTTTTGGCAACTGGGTCATGTATTTTTGTGCTTAATTGGATAGCTCTTCCTTCACTTTGGGATACAAGAAAAAGAAATAGGGATGTGAAAACATTATGGCTGTAAATTTAGACTTTCAAAGTAAAGGAACTGTTAGCTCATGTTGACTTTCAGCATATTCTCTGAGTTTAAAAATGCCAGCCACATTCCTTACAAGTCCACCGGTAGCAGCACTACACATAACACCAACAGCATGGCATTCCAAACTACCCATGGTAATCTTACTCAAGCCAGCCTTGAAGAGCTGCTTTAATGACAAATCCAGTAAAAAAGTTCACCTCTTCAAATGATTGAGAAGGAATTAAAAATCTCAGATCTAATCAGGGAGACATGAGGATTTTGTTGCTGTTTTCACAGAAAAGACAACTAATATTCTAGACCATGGCTATACAGCAGACTAGTCCTTGTGGGTATTAGTAAAATGGATCTAATTCCAAATTTGGTGCCAGTTTAAGTGAAGCTTTGACCTATCCCCATGAACCTAACAATTGTCTCGTCTTGTTCCTTATGCAGTGACACATGGAAAATGATGAGGTAATTGGAAAAAAACAAAAGCGAACAGTAGACTATAAGAAGGTCAAGGAACTACCTTGAGTATAATTGATCATCAGTTGTGTTGAGCAGTGGGACAAAAGATATAGATACAGCTTGACACCACAGATAGAAGGGAGGGAAAGAAAATGTGCTGCTGACAACAGATTGAGAAGTATTATCAGTACTGAAGGGGCTCCAGATATCCTACAGGAAAGCCTGCCTGGCCTCACATACAGAAATACTGGAAAGAGGATGAAACTGTAAAATCCTGAATATATGACCTTGAGCTTTGTGTTAATTCAAGCCATAATCAGAAATTCTGTGGGTTCACTGACATTGCAGAGGAGAAAGACTCACCTGTATTGGTTAATCATGAGATGTCTGAGCTACCAACATCAAGTCATATACCATGTCAGACTAATGCAATCCTGAGATGCATCAGGAGACAAAGATACAGCCATTGTAGAGGAAGCTGATGTGGCCTCTTCTGGAACAGCATGTGCAATTCCCATCACTAGTATTCAAAACTGATGAATTCATATTGAAACAGGAAGAGCCACCAATCAGGGAAATGAACAAACTGCTTTGCAAGAGAAGATTACAAATTAACTCCTTCAGCCTGGTGAAGACAAATGTATATAATGACTGCTTATAAATATATCAGGGAAGTAAACATCAAGAGAGGCATAGGCCTATTAGCCTGAAGGACAACACTGGCACAAGAATAAACAAGAACAAATTGGCCATAAACTTAAGCGAGAAAGTAAGAAGTGTGCAAGTGACAGGAGAAGTGAGTCTGTAACAGGCTGCTCCCTGAAACATGGAGGGTAAAAACCTTGTTAGGTTTAAGTTGGAGCATGGTCATTTCTGAAAGGGAATCTGCTGCTACAGGGACTTGTTAAAAAATAAAATTAAAATAAAATAAAATAAAATAAAATAAAATAAAATAAAATAAAATATAAACAAAACCACCACAGAGGAACCTTTTAACCTGGAATAATGTTTTGGTTTGATTTTTTTTGTTTGTTTTTGTTTGTTTGTTTTTGCAAGTGCTCTGCCCACATAATGTTGCATAGATATGAAAGGGGGAGATGTTAGCTGCAGGATGCTTTCTAGGCAGAGCTCTAGCATCCATACTAAAAGAAATTCCTTGCTGACATGCAGTGCTGCTGTTGCTTAACTATTCTTCATACACTGAATCCAGGAGACACATTTGTCCAGGCATTCTGCAAGTGCATAGGTGCAGTCCCTGCATCAAAAGCTTATAAGCTAAGGCAGGATTTCTTGTTTTGTTAAACATATTTTATGGTGTCTCAGGATACTTTCCAAATGGGGCCAAGTGATTGAAATAAATTCACGATATGCTTTTAGTGTTTGACTGATACATTAAAGTGGACTTGTATCATAGGAAATTATACTTGCACTTTAGTTCCATTAGCCTACTTTAAATATTGGTATTAAACGTGAATACTTACTTAAATACCAAACTGTGCCTGGGTTATAATCTGTTCCTCTGGTATCATAGATCATTTGCAAACCACAAAGCCCCTTTGATCTTGCAGAATGCTCAACTGAACTTAAAAGGAAATTAAATGCAGAGCTCAATTTTTCATTAAATTGTCACCCACTGTTTCAGAGTTATGACTCTTCAGATCTGTTTCTTCTAACAGGTGGACAAACAGAATGTTAATACCATGGTATCTGCGGAGTTATAAAATCTGCACTGGGCAAGAGATTTTCTAATTATTATTGCTTCTTTATTAGCCAGGCTAAAGCCTCATTTTTCCAAGAAGTCTCAGGGCAGTCTAAAACATGACTGAAAAATCAGGCCTTTAAAAAACTGGGGACAATTTTGTAGCCTCAAAAGGTTTAAGGCAATAAGAGCTGAACACATTTTACAGAATTGATGCTGCAGAGATCAGGGCTCATGTGCAATTAAAGAAGTCCTTGATGGGTGTTTTGCCTTTATAAAAACAGGCATTTGTATCCTTAGGATCTGCAGTACAGTCACAGACTTTCATTATGAACCTAAAAGTGTGGCATTAAAACTTGCAGGTGCTTTTGGGACATCAATAGCACAGAAACCACCTCTGTGAGAAATTCCCCTGTATGTCACTAAGCAGGATGACAGCAATCATTTTGTTCCCTAGAACTGCATCTCCAGCTCCTGAAAACACCCACTATGCAATGCTTTTGAAGAGGCTGAATCAGGAAGACCATGTTATAAGCCATAGGTGTGTGTTTGCGACTCTCTCATCTCATTCTCAGAGAAAAGACCTATTGCAGCTCCATTCAGACAGCCCTTGGTGTCTTTAATCCAAAGTGTGGCAGCTCACCATTCTAGGCTTGAAAGCCTCCAGGTTTGGCAAGGATTGTGGTCATAATAGATAGACTTATCAAGCTACCTATTAAGGTCACAGTCTGATGCTGCAGATACAGCACAGACTGCCTGGAAGGAAAGAAGTAGATTAGGAAGCTGCCTGTGGAATGCATCCATTAGTAATATCCATTCCTTTGGATCAGGGTTAGGGTTGAGTTGTGCTAAGAGCTAAGCAGAATTAAAAGCTGACTTGGATCTGTGAATTACCTGTGCTCCAGGTTCCAATTTTTCATTCCAGATTGATGCTAGCAAAGGGGAACACACTGCACTGAGGGAGGCTGCTCTGTACTTCTATCACTTCCTCTGAATCAGGCATATTTATCTGCTTTGTTTTGTAGATTGACTTTCTTATAACTGGGATCTTTATTTTTTTTTTTTTTTAATTTACCTTCTAACTACAGCAATTTCTTAATTGGAGCAATTTTGGGTGGGTTCTGTCAGGTCCAACAAATCCCGTTCTTGGAAATCTGATGGGGTTTTTTGGCAGGGGTTTGGATAAATCTCACTCCTGTTTCAGGAAACTTTCTCTTTTGAGAAGTTGGCTGAGTTTTTGTTTGTTCACACAGTCATCCCTCTCTCCCAGGAAATGCGTTTAGATCTAACGTGTTCTTCTCTGAACAGCCTGGTTGGCTCACCGGGCTGTTAGGAACAGTGTGCTAGCTGTGTTTACTGCTTTTAGAGCAGAGCCTTAATGCTCTGACAAGTTGAGAAATGAAGAGCAGAAGATGTTTTCGAACTGTGGAAGGGAAGAAATAGTGAGGATGTCTGGGCCTAGGTGGGGAGACAGACACCCCTTTTCATCCTGAATTTCAATGAGACTGAAAGCACAGCCATTATTTCCCAGAAGAGGAGTTTGGAAATTGTGGGCAGATGCTTTTATTATAGTAATACAGCCATTGCTAGTATAATAAAAATTAAAGGCAACCACTTCCTCTGAGGCAGGGAGAGAGAGAAGACATTCTTTGTGTGCCGTCTTTCCACAAACTCTTGTGGAAAGAGCAGAGTATTTTAGGATGCTTTGAAAAGCAATGGATTAAGACAGATGTGTATGAATTTCCATGTCCAAGGCCTATTGCAAAGTGCTGTTACTGAGTACTACAAAAGATTGCAGCTGAAGCCTTTCAGCGCAGGCTTGTTTATCTGAGCCCTGCAGAAAGGTAGGATTTAACTGTAGCCTAGTGGTAAAAAGCACAAAGAGTTGCCTTTTCCAGTTATGTAACTTCAAGATCATAGCTGTCCAGAAAAAAATTGCCAAACCGAAGAGCTGGAACTGGATCACCACTCACAGCGACCTTTCCACACTCTCAACGCCTGAACGAGAGCAACTCTTCTGACACAGACTTGGTTGATCCTGAACAATTTGTCTGTCAGATTGTTTTGACAATGTTTCCATAGTTAGTAAATCAGTGTGTAAAGGAACAGCCCTAAACTCCTTTCAAGATTGCTGTGGGTTGGGTCAGGCTTCTATTGACATTATTCTCCAGCAGCAATAAAAATGGAAAAGACTAGGAGTTTCTCTTGAGGTCTTGCTCATGGACCTCCCATTGAGTCTTATCATAACGTGCACATACATACGTTCAAAGAGAACATCCCTGGTTAGAAGATGATTATCGGAGGAGGCTAAAAACCCCCAGATGGATGCAAACATGGCAGAGAAGCATGAGGCAACAGCGAGATAGTTAAAACTAGCCTGAATATATCTTGGACCCCTTGACCCCTACCACATCCCCACTGCAGTGTGTTAGCTATTGTGTGCAAACAAAGAGCAGGGAGGAGAAGCTTTAAAAATGGCACTGCAGTCAAAAAGAACTTTTTCAAAATTCTTTACACTTAGCCTCCATTAGTCTTGTAATGTTAATTAGGTCTCCTGGGAAGCAAGTGTTCTTCCAGGACAGCTTTTTGCTAGGAGGCAAAGTGTGGATTGGTGAGAAGATGATCATTTTCTGGGAACACTGGGCTCAGAAATTGCCTTTGAAAATTGGCAGGTCTGACTTACTTGCAGATTCCTCGTGATAATGCCTGTCTATATGGGTGGGAGAACCAAAATCCAGGAAATCCAATAGAGAGGGTTAAGTCTTCCTTTGTGTGGTCACAATTTTTTAACTTCAGAAAATGACGGGCTCTTACAAACCAACACTTAGCCTCTAGCAGTTTGTTGAAGGCTCCTTAGGGCTCTGACTATCACTGACAATGCATTTGATATGTTTAATTCTTAGATTCAACTAGATAACTACCAATAATTAGCCCTTAATCAGCAATACTTGGCCTTTAAAATTGAGAGGATACATATAGTACCCAGAAAGCTGGGTACTATAGCTTCCCGTGTGTTTCTGTCTAGGTACTTCAAAACCTAGTGGGAAAGTGGGAAAGGCTCCATCCAAAGGGATGACCATTTGCATCATGGTGCTTAGAGGGTCTTGATCCATTTAAGCATTTCCAAGGAGCAGCTTGCTGACGAGTAAAACACTTTACCCCACCTTCCAGGCTCAGAAGAGCAAGGCTACCAGTATATTATATGACTACATCACATAACCTCCAGACAGAATATGTTATTAGGATTTATTAGGTTATAATCCTTTTTTGATTAAAAATTATAAATCAGCTCATGTTTGATATTAACCCATAAATGCATAGCACATGTCAAGCAAAGTGTAGTATACATGGCCCCTGGGCATGCATGGAGGAGCCCACCCTGCTGTTTCCATTGCTTTCCAGAAAATAATGGACACAGTGAAAGGAGTGTGGCCTGTGCTGTGTCGGGGACATGGCTTTTGAGAGGTTAAGTCTCAGAGATGGAGCATGATAAGCTGTTGCATTTGATTTATTGTCCCTCCTTTCTTCTTGTTTCTCCTTGAAGCATAAAAGCTTGCAGCCCACAGACTCTTGACATTTCTTTTAAATGCTCATCATTCAGAAATTGCCACAGTTATCTCCCGTAACTTTGCATTTAGTGTTCCCAGCCTGTTTGGGATTACCTGTAGAAGTTGAAAAGGCAATATGAATAGGTAACAGGGCTCAATCCTGCAAGGTGAAGTCTTCTAGCTCTGACCCAACAAAGCACTTTACCATTTACTGACAGAACTGTATTACCACTAACTGAATTATAATCTTGAGAATGAGATTGTGAAGATGTCTGCAAAATAAGCAGCCACTTTAGCTACCAAAGGCAGGTGACACTGTGTGGGATTTTTAAAGGACCTTGTTGATTTATGAGTACAATAACGGCTGGCACTGGAACCTGACACTTAAATGGTTTTCTAAATATCTGCCTTCCTATGATTTGGAGTTAGGTCCCTTGGCTTCTTAAATTCTTTCGCACAGCAGGACAGTTTTTCTGCTCGTCCTGCCTGTACTGTGTAGGTCTCCCTCTCTTTAACACATGCTAATGAAGGATGGAGAGTTTTCCAATGTGCAAGACTGTTCAAGAGGTTTGAAACTTATTATCCCAGACCCAAAGAGTCCTGTGGGAAACTCAGTCTCTGGCCTTTGTAGCCATCTGTGGTTATGAGTAAAAGTTGAGAGTTAAGAATAAAAGTTAAGAAAATCCTGGGCTTTTGGGAAAGCACCTTTATCTACTTCAACACAATGCAGGAATAGAAGGTGGAGCTTTTTTCTGTTTATGAGCCACTGAGCTAATAGCACAGGTTTAGCTCTGTTAGCTACACATATGACCAGAGACAATAAGCCTGTGAATAGTGTTACATCCAGTATGAAATTACGCATAATACCACCTTCAATACTGCTTTCTGAAAGACAGCGAGAGTGAAGACATCTATGAGGACCTTCACCAATCTCTGACATCAATCATAGGAAAGGCCATGTGGTTCTGACCTGGGTAGTGCTGTTGATCATAGATTTGTTTTCTTACCTGTTGTGAAACTTACTCTCCCATCCAGTGCTCACCTGCAGGAAAAGTTCCCTGTGAGTTAGTTCCCAAATACAATTTTTTTTTCTTTTGCCTTTCTCAAAAATTTTCTTGATTTATCCTTTTTGATAGATTTTTTTGTGTGTGCGTGTGTGACCAGTGCTTCCAAAATCCTTTCCTTTCAGCCTTGAGCTCTAGGGAACCTGAATACTTGCCAGCTCTTCCAAGGACACATGGAATTCATATTTCCTAGCTGAATCCTGACAGTTCACTGGGCAAGATATCCTTTTTGTTTTTATTTTCTCACACATGCTGCAAATTGGAATGAAAATCTTAACTTTTCCAAGCTGCTTCTGGCTGAATGTAGTGGTTGTTTCAGTGAAAAGGTCATGCAAGAAAAGCATGACAGGGTGGTGGCAGATTGGGGTTTCAGACCTTCTCAGGCAGAGGAAGGGAGCGGACGCACATTTTTGACTTCTTGGGTACTTGAAGACAAGGTTACTATGGAAAATGTGGTCTCTTCTCTTTTCACTGTCGCTTTCCATCAGTGCTGCTGGAATCCAGAGGCACCTTGCCTTCTCACTAGGGCATCCTGGGCATTCAAGCAGCAGTGCTTATGAGCACCCAAGTGTGGCTATGGGACCTGGATGGGCTTAGTGAAGACAGGGACATCCCCAGCCATTAGGAACAGCAAAACTTCAGAGTCTCCTCAGAAGCTTTTGTCAGGGAAATGGAGACATTTACAATTTTAAAGGCACCCAAGTGTGCTGGCATTATTTCTTTCCACAGATCTCCCAGTTCAGCTGAGGTGTCTATGTTCTGTGCAACTGCTGTTTTAAATGTTGCCCTTTGTGATTTGCAAGATGAGGCCTCAGGTGGCTTCAGGAAGCCGTGCTGCACTGCAGAGGCACAGCTTTCTCTCAGTAATCCTGGGTAAGATAGCAGCGACAAGTGACATGAAAGGTGTGTTCTGCATGACATACATGGAAAACTCAACTACATGTAATTAATGTTGGTTTAAATGCTTTAAAGATGAAAAGCTTTTATATAAGTGTGATTAACATCTATTCTGTCAAAATCATTGTTTTTCTAATGTTTTAATAAGCTTAATAGCATGCTTCAGCTTTTCAGTGTTTCTCTCTGAGATGTGATGACCCCATGTGAAGCACTCACTGCAAAACTATGTAAGAAAGACCTCCAGTGGGAGTTGATGTTGGCCACAAACCAAGAGTAAAGACTGAAACACTGTGGGACAGAGATGATTCACCTGTCAACAGCTCAATCTCTCACAAAGGTACCTAATCAGCAAATGAGCTGAGCGATGCTGAAGTACTGTCCTGATAAAAGGTCTTAAACTGTGAGCACTCACTGCAGGATGGCTTATGGAGCCTATGAAAAATAAGTCAGATAATCTGTGCATGCTGGATCCAGTTTTAGAAGGTGTATGGTAAGGCATACTAGCTTACGCTTAGCAGGAGCACAGGATCTGGCACAGGACCAAACAGACACCTCCAAATGGGAATTTTGCCACCGATTTCAGTGAATGCAAGAAATGACTGCATTTTAGCATGAACAAAAATAAGCTGTTATTGACTGAAGGCTTATAGTCGATTGTCTTGTTCTGACATATTTTGCTTTCCACTGTAAATAAAGTGGATTTCATTGTAAACCACTCACAGGAGATGAGAAACAATAAGGGTCGGACACTGAACAATAGCCGTTCTGAGAAAATAGTGAGTTCATACATTGGCAGTTGTTATTTTCTGAAAATGAGTGCAGATGTTTTAGTATGCTGAAACCACTCAAGACTTTTATGGCAGAAAGAGGCCATGGAGTAAATAAACTGGTGACAGGTATAATGAAAGGCATTCAGTTTATTTGCTTGTTAAGAGTTATTTTATTCAAGGGAGCCCTGTTTTGCCTACCGCAGGCAAATCCTCAAGACTATCTTGGAGAAGTATCTCCCTGGAAAAAAGAAGATCATGTAGTAAGTCCAGGGCTTCTGGATGACAATCAAATAGGTTACTTAATTCTTTGTAAGCAATTCCTAGAAAGCATTGATCCCCAGAAGACACATATTTGAAAGCTCTGCTCTTTATTTGCTGGGAGGGAAACACCGAGGCTGTACCTCCAACAGTGAGGATAATGCCATTTGAATCATTCATGGTACTATTGCCAAGAAAAGTGTTCAGATATCACCAAGCATATACCATTAAATCAGCCAGATAAAGGTCAGAGAGGTTTGCAAGGGCTATAGGAATGGACAGAGATTACACTTTTTCCCTATATCGGG
This sequence comes from Agapornis roseicollis, assembly GCA_002631895.1. NCBI lineage: Eukaryota > Metazoa > Chordata > Aves > Psittaciformes > Psittacidae > Agapornis > Agapornis roseicollis. The sequence continues at coordinate 129,705 of NDXB01021235.1, forward strand.
TATCTTCCCAGATGAGCTGATCTACTGGTGGGTTAGGACCAGTCCCTGCAGATTTTCCCTGTACTGTGAAGGTGTCATGATAGCTCTGAAAGGTTTCACCATGGCTCCACCAACCTAGCAAAACCCTTCACTGCACTGCCCTTCTGGCAGTGGTGGGGGAGTGGGCTCTGGGATCTGTATTAATGTCAGTTGCATGATACACTGGGGCAGTGTCATTATGAGCTGTTGTCCTTCAGGACACCTCTTTTGAGGTTCAACACACCCCTCAGCTATGTGGCAGAGGCTCACAAGTTGCCATCTCTATTCACCTGCAAGGTCTGTGCTTACTTTGTCAATCTACTCATGGCAAATCGGGTGAGACAACTCCAGTTTCACTTGGCCCTGCTAACATACATGGAAGATGGATGAGGTCCTCAGGACTTATCTCTGTCAGTTCACATATATTAATACTTCAGCCGCTTTGCCTTCACTGGGTTAATCACATTGTATTTATTAATGCCATGTAAAGACATGTATTTTTCCATGTGGTGAAGAGAAGCTGGATCTAGAGGAGCACTCACCTTTACTGCAGCTTGCACTGGCAGCTTCGCCTTTCAAAAATGCAATGGCAAAAATGTCAAAACCATTTCCAGGAGGCTGTTGCCACAAGTGGGGATTCACTCACTCTCCCACCAGACACCAAGGTGTGCTGCTGGAAAAGCAGACATAGCTCCAGCTATTCCTCTTGCTGTCACTTACCATTGCATCAGGTTTTCAACTCCATGGCCTTTCACAAACACTAAATGCCCTAAAAAGAAGTTTTAGAGGAGAGAGCAGCAAGACAACCAACCTTTCCCTCAAAGGGAGGTATATGATAACTTCAGCTTTTGTTCTTGTGACCTGCCCTTGCAGGACTGAAAAGAGCTTTGAGCACACACCCAGGAGAGCAGGAAATCTCTCCTATGGATCACTTGCAGAATGGCCCAGTTTGAAAAACACACTGCAGAAAGAATGAAGCCTGACTGCAAAGGAGAGTGGGTTTTTTTTTTCATCCATGAATAGGATTTCAAACTAGCAGCCAAAGTGAATCATTATACATCCTTGCCATATGCCACTTTCAATCAATAAGGCCTTATGCTCTGCTAACAATCATCCTAAACTATACCTATTAACAAGAATGCACATTTTCATAGTAATATTCCATGCACGTCACCGCACACAGACTGCAAACAGTCGAGAGTGATCACAGACGAAAGGAGATAGTTTCTGAAACAACAAGCTAAGTGTGTGGATGTACACCACACTGTAGAGGCTGCCGCTCTTACATGTGTAGGCTGTTTTTTACTTTTAATGGCATACACTCCTACAGACTGATGGGGTTTTATTCTTTTTCAAGCATACACTTTCTTGATGATCCAGTGGCTGTCTTTCCTGGTGACCCATGACTGCCTCAGAAGTGGATGATGCACTGAGGATGCAGTGCAGCAATAGCCACAGAGGGATGAGATATGGCTTCAACAGGACTGTTTCAGTTTGCAGGAGAGAGATAACAGCAATCAGCATGAACTAAACACCAGTATGATTAGTTCACACCTAAGCTAATCTCTCAGTGGAGACATGGAAACCTCCTATAAGAGACACAAGGTTTGAGGGATGCAATGCAGGAGAGGGAAACAGACTTTATTCCCTACTGATCATGGGGCACCTCTATTTCCCACATGCTATTTCTTTTGTCTACTTCCATTGCAAACTCCTCCTGGTAGGTGTCACTTCCCCATAAACACTGTGCTTGCCACAGAAGTTATTGACTGAAATGCCAAAGTCTGAGCTACTCAGAGCAACCAAGTCTCACACTATGGGCACAAAGCACTCTAGGTTCACCTGACTAAAGCAGAAATCCACACTTGAGCTAGTCACCTGTGATTCCCTTGCTAGCCAATGGAGAGCCAGTCAATACAGTCGATGGAGTCTATGGTGATTCATCTCTTCCTAAAGTAGATGGTTAAACCAGCAGATGAATTGCATAATAAAACCACTTATTTCTTCGTGCTTCCTGGAAAGCCCAGTGTGACAGCTCACATTTAGGAGTCCACTCTGAAATAAGGTGAGTCTAATCCCACCACTGCCCTGATGACCTTTCATTGCCCTGATGCATCCCAGGCATTTGCAGGTACAGCTCACTCTGTATCCTGCAGTGTAAAGAGAGTTTTGATTGGGTTGAGGGCTGCCAGAGGAGAGTGGCAGTTCCACACTCAGGTGGCTAAAACATTCTACCCCTGACCAACAGCCCACAGCCCCAGGCTCTCCTGTATGTCCCCAGGCTCCAACCCCCCAGCTCCATGCCTGAGTCACAGCCACATCATTCAAAATGCAGTATGTGAGCTGTGCATTGGGATTGCATCAGCCCAGGGTGTCTGGTTGTGCAGGGGCACAGGCTAGACTATACAAAGTTCTTGTATCTATGGATCTTGGATTAGTAGAGCATTTAGGGTATGGCATGTCCTGATGCAATGGTCTTCAGATGCTACCGCATAAAAAACCCATTTATCTTTCTCTCAATGGGTGAATTTAATCTTTGCTTATTTTTATGTTTTATAACTAAAGGCTGTTTCTAGCACCCTTGGTCTACGGGAGACTTCTCATGGGTAATCTTTGTGTGTTTTGCAAACTTCAACATAAAAATGCTTTGTTAATCAACAGGCATTACTGCTTGGATGTTTCTGTGCTGCAAAATAACCCCCAGTTATTCCTTCCTCAAACAACCCCTAACTACGCCAATTGCTTTGCAACCCTGTTCTCTGTGGGTGAAGGTGGGAAAGGAGAAAATGCTTACCTTTGAGCAAAAAGCTGCGTAACTCTTGTGTCAGTGATACCACCAAAATACAGCTGAGGTGCTGCAGTGTCCATTCGCTGGCTTTCTGTACAAGCACATATCCATAATAGTGTAATTTGGTGCACAGATTTCAGCTAATTTCTTCCTCTCTGGCACGATACACACTCATTGGTTCTTGAAGTTCTTATGCCTCAGACAATTCCTCCTGCATTTGATGAAGATTTGTGATCTTGGAAGGGCTGTGCAAAATTTATACTACTAATTTGTCATATTTGGAGATATTAATGATGTAAAAGTTACTGGATTCAGTACAAGGTAACTGGCCAAATTGCTGTAGTCTGTACTTATGTGAAGTAAATATAAGTGATCAAAGGATAACTTCTGGCTTGAAAAGGCATTATACTACTAGTATCAGCTGAAGTAATTAAACTGTATGCATTTGTTTCAACATTTAACTGTAGCTGTTGAACCTATTTCACCCTCACCCTTCTTTTTAGCATCCACAGGCATTTTGACATCAGTGGGATCTTTAAGAATGAGGGCAGTAAAGCTGGGCAGAAAAAAAAAAAATCCTCATCACAAGAATGATCAAGAACATGAAATAAACACACTCTTATTCCAAGTTGGGATGAAAGCTCAAAATCACAGCCCCAGAATCCAGTCCCAGCAATGACAAAACCACACATGGTCCCATCCAGTTTCACATCTGGAAAAAATAGTCAAACACCTCCTAACATTTTTGGCTGCTGTTTCTGGCTGATATAAGATGAACCTGCTTCCAAAGCAGCCCTGCATCCCTGGGGATCCTGTAAAGGTACTCGATGTGGTGGTGTGTTTCCTTAGGGTGGCTACTTAGGGATAAAGTCAAAGGATGACTTTAGCCATGGCTGGGCAAATAAAGTGGTGGATATTTCATACACAGAGGTTCCTTTTAAATTACTTTAAAGAACTGTAGCTACTTGAAAGGCAGATTTGCATCTGCCCATGGCACTTCATTCCTATGGTGTCCCCACACCCCAGGCATAATAAATTGCATGCTTTGGGGCACAAGACTGTTTTCTTACATGCATCCTCTGTGACTCTTTAGGAAGGATGCCAGCTATTGAGACAATTATTTTGTTACCCATGCTATATTCAGAAATGCAGTGTAATCTCATGTTTTTAGTCTGTTGCTTGAGACACAGCTGGTGGGACTGGCTCTGCATGGACATGTTGAGCTCAATTCAGAACAAACTCTGTGCTGCAGCTAATTAGAAGGTGCTTAGTAGGTGAGATACTGGAGATAAGCTCCAGCCACAGCAAACCATGATCTCCAGCCATATTCACATCCACATCCCCCCCAGCAACTGCAGAAATGTGGTTTCTCCTCTGCACAGACCACATTTATTAATACTTCTGCTCCTTTGCATAGTTTTATTTTTCCCAGTCAATAAGAATGATTTTATTCTTCTTAATTAGGTATTTTTTTAGGTTTCTCATAGTAATTAATATACTTTTCTTCAGCAGTATAACCTATTACAGTAGTTATAATATTAAATCATAACTGCTGCTAGTTATAAGGAACCAAGAAACATAGGTTTTTCAATAGACACTTTGTCTTCATCTTTTGAATTAGTTTGCAGCCTGCTTTACATTTTTGGGCACGTAGTAAGATTTGTTGATTTGAATGAAGAATGATATAAAAATAAATTGCATTGTACTTTTAATTACATAGACTTAATTTTTGTGGTGACACTCCAGGCTCTCATATAATGTTGCTTAATGTTTATGTCTCCTTATTGATTTGATAATTTAAATACAAAATGTCATTTAATTTGCATATTTCTACAGTCATTGTTGGGGTGCTGCGCTCCTTAAGGAATCAGGGGAATTCTGTCTTTTCCCCCATCTGTTTCATGCATGTGCAGGCATGTATGTCCCGCATTTCCTTTTCCTTTTCTTAGGCACCAAATCCCAGCTACACAGATGCTTTTCTTCACCACTGCTGTGAGACCACAATCATCCCTATGCTTGACATTTTGAACCCAGGGGTTTGGTGTGATATGGGCTGCTGCTCCAGGGAGCCCTTTTCCTGGGACTCCTTGAAGGTGTTTGAAGATAGTGGTGGGTAGCTCAAGAGCTACCACTGGACATGTTAGCTTTGGTGTGCTCTTTCTTCACTTGGGAAGTCAAACACACTCACAGCACAGAGTGGTTTGAGTCCACCCACCTTCTGTAGAGGACATAGTAGAAGCAGATCTTGCAGAAGTCCACAGAAACCATAGGATGAGCCCAGTTAGATCTCCTTTGTTTTAAGGTGAGGATGATGTCCTTAGTGCTTTCCAGACACCATTCAGAAATAGCTATGAGAATACAACCAACCAACAACAAAACTTCAAACCTTTCTTCCTCCATTAAAACCAACATTTATGACCACCCTTCTCCACTCACCTAAGCTCTATTGGAGTGAAGCTCCATCCTACCCGAGGCAGTCTTAGCCACCTTTGTGGACTGGTTTTGAGGTGTTTGTCTTTAAGTTCTAGAGCTCCAGGCATATTTCAGAGTTTCTAGAAGTTAAGCAAAATTAAACTTTTCTTTCAAAAATCCATCCTCATCAAACTGTTTTCCCCTCCTCTTCATTAATGATTTACTTTCTGTGGAATAAATGCACCAACTGAGGACAGAATCATTATTAAAATCTCAGTTAACAACACAATATTACTTTGGTCCTTTCATTTCCTCCACTATTATAAAATTCAAGATTCATTTCATCTATTAATATTAGCAATCTATTTTTTTTTTTTTTTTATTTTTGAGAAGGCACAAATTAAAGGGAGAATGATATTATGGAAGCAGCACTAGAACTTATTCCTTTTTCTTGAAAATCTATTTTTTCCCTTCCATCAGTTCTTTCTTTGCATCTAATACTGACTTCTTTTGTATTGATATTCCCAGTGACTTCATTNTTTTAATTTTGAGCAGGCACAAATTAAAGGGAGAATGATATTATGGAAGCAGCACTAGAACTTATTCCTTTTTCTTGAAAATCTATTTTTTCCCTTCCATCAGTTCTTTCTTTGCATCTAATACTGACTTCTTTTGTATTGATATTCCCAGTGACTTCATTTAATATCTGGCATTATACCCATGGAAGTCAACTGGAGGAGGCCAATTAGACTTCCTTGGAAGGTGATTAAAATTACAGGTCAATGAAGAGCTGAAGACTAGCACATGGGTTTGGGAGCAAGGGAGCTGGGTTCTGGTCCTATCCCTGCCACAAAACTGCTCTGTGACCCTGCACAAGTCATTTTATTCCTCTGTACTGCAGTTTCCACGTGTTTAAAATATGAACAAGAGCATTTGATGCCTATTATTCAAGTCTCCTAGCAAATAAAATGTGATGTATAAGAGCTAACTGAGCAAGAAGGCACAGATCCTTCTCTGAAGGAATCTATGTCCTACAGTACAGCAGCAGACAATGAGGCCAGGGAAGAACACAGACACACTCTGTTTTCTGAGAACTCACAAATTGCTCCTGTTCCCTTTATAACCAATCATTGTTGGTGGGTTCTAATGAAATTTCCTTTGTGCCTCTCTATCACTAAATATAACAGATTTCCCTGCATTATTTTACATGGAAAAGTTCATATGCAGCATTTTTTGTCAAAGAAAGACTAGACTTTTAATGCTCTAGAGCAACCACGTTCTAGAGTTTGGGCAAATTTATTTCTTAGCTTGTTTCGGCACCCTTATAATCCTAGGAGCTAAATATGCATGTGATAGTTCTGGCAATCCACTAGATTGTAAACGGGGATTGCTATTGTAGCAGGTCTTCCTAAACTCTGAAGTGCTGAATTGCAATGATTTCAGTGGCAACTGGAGGAAGTAGTTTGATAAAGCCTTCTAAGAGGTTCCCAGTACAATCAACAATACCTCAACCATCCCTGCATGATCTCTGACTAACACCTTCCTGCACTGACAATTCCACAACAGCCTGTGGGAATACCCCTGTGCTGAACCTTCCTGCACTGACAATTCCACAACAGCCTGTGGGAATAACCCTGTGCTGAGCTATCCATAGCACTGGAAAGTTTTTCCTGATCATTTACCTACATCTTTTCTGCTGGAGCTAAAGGCCATTACTCACCCTACTTGCAGAAGGTACAAGAACACACCATGCTACTCCTCTTTGCTTCAGCCTTGTATGTAGTTGCAACTTGCTTTGTCTCAGCTTGGTCCCCTCTTCAGACCACACACCTCCCTCTCAGCCTTTCTTCAAAGGCAGGTTTTCTACAACTCAAATCATTCTTTTTGCACCTCTTTTGGCTTTTTCCCTGCTAACCCATATCTTCCCTGAAGTGTGGAAATTGTTCTTGAGCCAAGACGCCACCATTGCCAAGTTTAATGGAAAGATTGTCCCGTGCCTTCTGCAGCATGCCCCTCTGAACAGGCATACCAGGAGGACTGCTGGATTTTTGCAGGACTGGATTTCTGCTGTACTCCCAAGCATCACAGCCCTGGATCTTTTTTTCCGCATGGCAGCAGCCTGGCCAGTTGCTCCTCATCTTGTATTTGAGAAATTGATTTTAACTCCCCTGCCAACGAGTGAAACATTTTAATTACTTCTGTGTATAAAGCCTGCTGTTCCCATTCTGATCAGGACTTATCTCTTAAGTAAAGCAAAGCCTATCAGAGATCCTGCAGATGACTGAGCTGAAACCCAGGCCACAAGAATATCCCCAACCAGTACTTCTGCCACAAGGGTCCTGCACCCTTTTCTTCTTTGTCCTATGCCATCCTTGTTTTGAAAAAAATCTTCTCCCTCCATTATTACTGAATTATTTTCAAATTTGGTGTAGCCACCTGCAATCATTTAAACTATTGTAGGTGAATAATTAAGGGTCTGTGTAGCATCCCACAGCATCCACAGGCCACAACAAATGGGATTAAAAATGAGACTGGTTGCTTGATAGATTATTGATGATTTTCCTGCTGCCTGTTCCTGCTTTTCAACCCAAATGAGTGGCATTTGGTGGCAAAAATAAAGGACAAGACCAGTGGCTTTTGAGAGCAAGAGACTGTTGAAATGGATAAGGGGCCAGGAAATGCAGAGCAGTCTTCCTGCCAAAGGACCTAATCCCAATTTAGGGGTCACCGAGATACCTATAAATAGATAAAAACTTGAGGCTGACTACAAAAATATCTCTGTCTCGTTCTGCCCATGCCAGGAACCCACAATACCCTGGCATCACAGCCTGCAGGGCTGGCTTCTCTCACTTGTGAACACATTTTTCACTGATAATATGCCAAAATGTCCAACAGTTGAATGCTGGGGAGCGCAGGGAAGGAAAGCACAAGCGTGACTGAGTGCAGCAAGATTTTACCTGCATCTGTATTGGCAATATGTCACTCCTGCCTCTCTACAAAATTGATGAACCAGTGGCTGGATTCTTAACATAATAGTTTCTATATTTTGTACTTTTTATGACATGCGGTATGTCCTATGCTATATAGCTAAGGAAACAGTCTTAGAAAGGGTATTAGGGCAGCTGGGTAATAAGCAGTTGATAGGAAGGTAAAAAGGTAATACCAAAGTGGAAGCCCATGAAAGCCAGAAATTGCTTGGATGAGTCTGTCAGGGAGCCCCTCATGATCCCAAAGATCTGCAGTGTAACTGGAAGGCTGAACCTAGAGATGTCCCTCAGAACTGAGGAGCACATGCCAGAGATGGTAGCATGGGAAATCTAGGACTTCAGCAAGTGAATTTAGCCCCTGAGATAGAGCTAAGCAACCCAAGGGATGGAGTGAGGGTCATGCCATGCAGCCAGAAATATGAGGAAGGGACAAATGATTTTGCCTGTTTTGGGTTTGGCAGGCTGCAAAGAGACTATCTTCTAAGGGGAAAAAGCTGGAGCAGAGAGAAAAGGAGAAATCCCTCCCCAACGTGGTCAGCAAGGACCAAACCGCAGCAGGTCAGGCTGAGGTCACACAGGAGGGAAGATACTCTGCAGGCAAAGCTCATGACGCCCTAAGAGCATGGAGCACTGCAGGAAGAGCTAGGTCGAATAGGTGCTACCAAAGTGAGGAGGATAGGCTGGATGCCACCTGAATATCCCCACTTGCACACTGCCAGCTGCCACAGTGTGGGAAGAGTTTCATCCAGGCTGTTTACACCAGCATTTTCCTTGATGAGCAGCAAGGACAGACACTTTATGATGTAAAAAACAAACTCCAGTCCCAATAAAGAAGAAAGGAAAACTACGTTGCTAGTGATGTCCAGTTCATTACTCAATACCATGTAACACAATGTTGCACTTTAAAGCTTAGTGCATCTGCCTTGCTCTATTTATACTGTAGTCTTGAGTGTTTACCACCTCCTACTACTGGCAGTGGAGTATTTGTCACAAAAGCTTAATTATTTGCCTTCTCTGAGAGGGTACTTTTTGTGATTAAAGCCTTCCTGAGAGCAATGCAGGAAGCACTTGGCCTCACTGGTCATTCTTACACCCTAACCAGTGAAATCTGGGCCAAAGGCCAATAATCTGGGTTAAACTCTAAAAATATACCAAAGACTCCAGGACATATTCTATTAGCCCTTCCATACATGTCTTGAGTGGGTCAGGAGGCAAGAGGCCACAGGTAAGAGTAGTGGAAGTAAAGCCTGCAGGTATTCTGGCTGGCTGCTGGAGGCTTTTCTTAGGCAAAGCCATTTCTAAGAGGGGCACAGCACCTCCATATGAACCCTCCTATTGCTAAAGCTTAATTGCAACCAGTTTAAAAACCCCAAGTCTAGGTTTTTAAACAGAAAGATGTTCTTCTGCCCAGGGAACACCTGGGGAGGGAGAAATGTGAAGGAGCTGGAGAAATGACAAACCTCTGCTCTGGGCTGCTGTAGCCACACCTGCATTGCATTTTCAGGGAAAACATCAACAGCTGAAGACAATATGGGTAAATACCTACTGGACTGTTTTACAGATGATGGTAACTTAAATGGATGGGGCTAGGGAACAGTCTAAGGGCAGTAATTGAACATGCTGTTCTCACTCGGCAGATTCAAGGGTTCTGTTGTATTCTCAGGATCTTTTTCAGGTGTGGCAAAACCCCATGGGATATGCTGGCAGCCACCCAGAAGAGTGCAGCACTTAAGGCTGCCCTAGCCTGGCCCAAACACACTCTGGCAGAGGTTTAACACCTTGCCCTTCCCCTGCCAACCCCAGCTGGTATCAGCAATGTTGGCTGCTGTGCACAGAAAAGTGGAACAACCAGGGTGACTCAACAGCTCCTGAGCCCCAAGGTTGCAGCACTATGCACCAGCTAGCCTTTCACCAAGGATGGGAAGAGTTTCTCTTGCCCTTCTGCTTGTCCACCTCATGTAGAGGCTCTGCAGGTAACTTCTATGCAAGCAAAATGATCAGATGATGGAATCCGTGTTTATTCACCTTCAGCTTTTGAAGGAAGGAGGACAGAGTGCTTTATGGGCACAGAGTGAGACATTAATAGGTTGCCATTACTGGAGGCTGTTACAGTCACTAGCATCGGCACCAAGGAGTGATTTCGGTGTTACTATCCCCCAATTCTGGAGCACATTTTCCTGACAGGCACCCAGATAGTCTTAACATTTCAAGCAGAAGAGATTTTGCTCCTGTGGTTCTTGGTAATCTGTTTGAATGGTTGGTAAAAACATCTTCCACTGAATTTAAGATGCATTGACTTCAAGTCCCTGCAAACACACACTCTTAGAAGTTAGGGAGGTATTTATTTCTTTTAATGAGCTAAGCATCACCAATGCTGTATTTGCATTTTACAGGGAAACTGAGGCAGAGATCTTGAAAACAGGACATTTGAATGAATCTCTAAAATTTTGTACTGTAGTCCACTTACATAAATATCATGCTTTTTGTGACTCCTGGCCACTGGCTTTTGCAACAGCAAAAGCTTTTGTACATGAGGTTCAGAGAAGGCTCTTTGTGAGCTGCGAGAGCAGCACAGCCTTATGTTTCAGGGGAATTTGAATACTGGCTTCTCATAGTGCTGAAGAGCAGAAGACAAAGCTAGAGGTCACAGTAACCTTAGGTACAGTGAATCCCAATGAAGAAAATACCTGAAATGAACCTCGAACATCAGGCAGACCTTTGACGCTATGTCCTGGGTTAAAAAAAGATAGAAAATGCAGTCCTTTACCAATTAAGCATACACCGTCATTGCAGAATTAGTCATATGATGTCCGTAATCCTCCTTGTCTGAGCACAAGAGTCTCCAGCTCAAGTGTGGGCGTGCTTTGGTACCCGTCGAGCTGGCGGGACTTATGGGTATGCATTAGAGCTTGGATTTCCCTTTTCAGGGGCAGTAACATGCTAATAGTACAGCTACCGTCCAGTGCCAACCACCCTCCAGAGCCTTCTCACAATTAAGTTCCCTGCCCAATAGGCCAGACTTGTTCTCCTGGATTTAAGGGGAAATGATGATACCGCCATTCTGCTGGTTACATTGGTAAAAATAATGAGCTATGTCCCAGAAGTCCTAACAAAATCCATGGATGAGTAAAGCGGTGCTGAAGATTGGACCTTAAGAAAGCATTGGTACGCGGCTCTGACACTGTCTGACATGTGCCAGCTGCTGGTATTTACACTTTGATCAAAATACAACTAAGAACCAAAGGAAGAACTCACATTCTGGAGGATGGCAGAACTGCCGGTTTATGGGCATCTTGGTAGAAGATCCCTTTGCTTGGTACATTCCCCTTTAATTTGTCAACATCGGATGCCTTGCTCTTTAGTCTAGAGCTAAGAAAAGCGATCAAAAAATATAGTTTAGGGCCCATTCTGTCTGTCGTATCACTCGCTATTTTTACCAGCTGCACTGAAGCCAGACCGCAAAGGGCAAATTTGTCAATGTGGGTGGGCTTTTTTAGTGCAAAAACCAAGGGCTCATACAGACAGTAGCAAAGACCATCTGCATCCACGTCTGTAAGTTCAGGCTCTAATTTAAAGCTGCTTCAAATATAGAAGTTCCAGCAAAGTTAATTGTAGCTGCATTATGGAGAGGTGACAGCAGTGAGTCCTTAGAAAGCTGGGGAAGGTTTAAATCTGCCTCAGGTCTGTTCCCGTTCAGAATCAGGCAAAGCCACCAGAAGCACATTCAGGCTAATCCTGGGTATAAATCCTAGTGGGAAATCCTGCAGGTGAGGTGCTGACCACACAGCAATGGAAAACAAGGATAAAGTTCTCTAGCAAAACCACCTTTCCTCCACATGTTGAGAACTGTGCAACATGGCCCTGCCATATTAATTGGTCTGTGCTTTTAAAAGCTTCCTAATTCTGCTCACAACTGAGAATTTAGCCTACTGTCATATTAGGAAACTCCTTCATAGTGTGGGTTGCTTATTACTGAGAAGCACTTAATTACAATAAAATGTGTAGTTAAAGTGACAATTTATTTACTTAAGGTTATGAATATAAATTGTTTTTTCTTACCCATGCATTTTGAAATGGGAATGTAGAAGCTGGGATCCCAGGAGGTTCTTCAGGCTAGGTGACTTCCTACAAGCAGCTTTAGGAACTGACATGGAAACTGCAGCCTGCGAAGCAGTTTGCCTTCTCAGGGCCGCAAGCACATGTCTCACCAGTTGCAGTTATTGCAATTTTGGTTAAGACAACTGGAAACGGGTCCCTTTGGTTGCACCAAAGCTCTGTAACCTGCAACAAACCAACTCCAAGCTGAAAAATAAATTCCTGTTACTGAATACTTGAAGAGATAAAGGAAGCGTTGGGTCCCCTTCCCCAAACATTTTCCATGTTTTATAACACCCCTGTCAGTATAAATTTCCATTCACTGAAGAAACTACATTTCACGAGAGCTACAATAGGATTTGAAGATAAATTATATGCGAGCATTGCAGTTTTGTACAGGCCTAAGTGATCCAAGTATCTTTATCATGTGCCAGGTATCAAAATACATGAATCTGACTTGTTACAACAGTCACGCGAGAAAGATGGAGTGTTATATGAGGCTGCAACGTACAAAGCCATCTCAGCTAAAATTTATTTTAGCATGTGAGGGTTTTTAACTGGTAAGTGTAATTATTTAAAAATGGTCCCAGCTGTGCAGCTCTCATGGTAACTGGGAACAGAAAAAAGCTCTTGAAAACACCGCTTATGAGGGCACTTCTTGCAAGCACTGCCTGCGCTTAACACTTGCTACCTTCATTCATCACTACTCCGAAATTCTTGGAGGCTGACGAAGTTTTTAAGTGCCATCTTGCTAAGGCTGTAACATTATCTCTGGTGACAATACTCACTCTTGGGCTTTTTATGTTGCAAGGAGAGAAAACATTTTAGCTTTTCAGCAGAGTAAACATCTCCCTGTGAAACAACGTACACAACACGGGCTGCAATTTAATAAATAAGAAATCAGGGTATCATTTATCCCTGGGCAAAAACTGCCCTGGGTCCAGCTCTGTGTCAGATTGCTCTTCACAGCATAGCCGTGAAGCAGCACACTGTCCACGAGCGAAGGGCCGTGTCTTATTGGGTGGCTTAAGGACAACATCCCAAGCACTCTGGACCCATTTCCTCAAAAGCAATGACAGCTGTGTGATAAACGTGCTCCCAAGTCTCTGCCTATAAAGCACAAATTCAGGTACTGTGGAACAGGGCTTTTCATAGCATAGAGATTAAAAATAGGAGCAGCGCTGGCCAGGGAGCATTTAAGTTTGGGCAGGGACACAGCGCAACTGATCACTGTGTTAGCCAAGCTGCCTGCTCCCCAGGGCTAATATTTTCTTGGTATGAACTAAATGTCTCATTTTAGCTAACTGTGGGGATGCCGGCACAGTGAAACACTGGGTCTTTTTATTGCTTCACACATTTCCCATACTTCAGCCATGTGGTAGTTCTAATAACTTATTCGTTGAATGAAATACACAGAAATGACCCATTATTTGTTTTTGAATGAAATAAGCAACCTTATAAGAAATACTGACCCATTACTTGTCTCTTCTCTTGAGGATCCCAATGCATTCCAAGCAGCTGCAGCCCATGGCAAAGACATTCCTTCTCATTTAACCACTTTCCATTTCCTTTTGCTTTCTGTGTGCCCTTGTCAGTGATTTATCCCACGAGTGTTTGGTGACAAAAATCAGTCCTTGCTGTCTCCAGATTAAAAAACCAAACAACCCTATTTGTGGGTGCTTGTTTATGTATAAGTAGGGGTCTTCCCTGGCCAATCCCTCTGAAAGACACGTCTCCTTCTTATTTTCCATCCTCAGTTTGACTAACTGGGTAACGTTACCCACCTTGCTTTTTCTGTGCCACAGACCTGCCCAGCTCTTTGTGAGCTTGTTTTTTCTGCTTTTTACTCCAAAAATTATTTTCTTGAACTTTTTTTTGCAGCTTTACCAATTGCACTGCCCAGTGGTGCATGCTTTAGCTGTAACATTTCCCCCGAAGAGTATCGTGTTTGAAGTCACAACTGCTATACTCCTGCCAATGTATTCCTCTTTACTTACACTGAACATATGAATGAGGTATGATACCATGAATGACACTATTAATCAGTTTATTGCAACTGCACCTAGGAATCTCATTCACAGTTAAGACGTTGTTACGCAAGTACCGTATGTATATAAACACTCCAGCTTCCAAGACGCTACAAGCCCTTACAAAAGATTCCTGAAGTTTCCTGCAAACTTCTTACTGCAAAAATAAATCTACTTATTTCTTCTTGAAACAAAACACTTCTCAAACTTTGAAAAGGAATGATTCAGTTTTACTCTTATCTCCCCCCAGAGGAAAAGGTAGATGCTTTTAGAAACATTTTCAACCTTACTCCCCATAGCACAAACTGGAGGGAGGCGACCTGAGATTCACCACTGTGTGCGGGAGCTGCACGTCTGTGCTGCAGCCCTTTCCCCAGTGAGTCAGTGGAGCTCGCAGACTCCCAAGCATCTTTGACCCAACTCCAGCATCTTTGGCTTCTCTTCCTTCCCCTTGTGGTGCTCCCTAATACCATATTATTTAGTTATCATTAAAACAGGTTGCGGAGAGAGTTCAATTCCTGTTATCCCTGCAATAAAGAAAACCTTATTAACCGTGAAGCAGCCTGGGAATTGTTTCTGCTGAGGTGGCCCTTCTGCCCTGGCACTCCTGGACACTGTCCCTGTGCCATCGCTACTGCAAGATCTGGGGGTCAAGGGACTTTCTTGCGTGCGGGGGTTCTGGGGTAGAGAAAACACATTCTCACCAACCTGGAAGAGAAGGATTATTTATTCGATAAGGACACGGTATATTCCAACCCCCGGGGGAGTCCTCCTGTCCTCCTCTCTCCTCCGGGAAGGCTGCGGGTACGAGGGGAGGAAGCTTCACCCCTCAACCCCATCCTCCCCATTTCCCCCCTCCCCCCCCTCCCCCCCCCCCCCGCCCCCCCCGGGGGGGCGTGTTCTGGGGGGCCCCGCTCGGGCGGGG
>NDXB01021236.1:15699-27906 GCA_002631895.1 Agapornis roseicollis
TTTTTTTTTTTTTTTTTTGACTGGAGCTACTTTAATTAAGTAACTGTCCTGGGTTCAGCTGTAGCAGTCACATTTTTGCTTCTGTATAGTTGCTGCAGTGTGGTGTTTTCAACTTTAGTCTGAAAACAATGTTTATAACACACTAGTGTTTTAGGTGTTGCTAAGTAATGCTCACGCCAATCAAAGGCTTTTCAGTTATTATATAATTTAACTAATGTTCCTGTGGAAGCTGTAGTAATGCTTGAAGCACCTCTTTTTTTGAGTTTCACATTGCTTGAATTGAATTTGTCATGGCCATGAGCAGACAACTGCCAATTCTTCCCACACTTGTGGACTTTTTGTCAGATAAAGAGAGAAAAAGTGGGAACACAAGAGAAAGCTTATGTGATGTCATATATATAAAATCACAACTTTATAGCAAGGAAATGTTTCACTGGAGAGAAAAAATAATTCATACATGCTCCAAGAAAAAGACAATCTGGGTTTGTGAGCATATATATTTTAACCAAAGCTCCCTTTTTACAAGTGCATAGGCAATCTCTTCAAATCCATGTGGAACTGTTTAATCACAAATCTAACCTTCTCACCATATTTTCTCAACTTTCCTGATCTAGGTATTCTGAGTAAATTCTTCATAATTCTGTAGATTTAGAGTAGTTTCATTTTATATTCTTTTCTTAAAATAATCAAGAGCATTTATGTCTTCAGAGGTCAAGTCTTACTCTGAATGGCAGTGTCAAAACGTCTCTCCCTATAACACATATTAGTGAAATATGAGTTTCAGTACACAGTATTGGATTTGTTGAATGATCTAATACTGTCACTGTCATGATTCAAATAAACTAATTCAAAATCACAATGTTCTGATTTATTGAACATTACTTTAAATGTGTATCTATCTAATAAGTTTTTCCTGCAAGCATTCATTTAATACTTTATACATGCATTATCAGAAGATGTGTAACACTGCATGAATTTTAATCGTACTATTTATCAACACTATTTTCATTGGTTTTATTCAGAAAACATTGCAAACCCTCACAATATGTAGGTTAATAGTTAGTGTGCTATGCTCGGGTTTTATGTGATACATACAGTAGTCGTATACCAAAAGCAGCATCATGCAGTCTGCATGCATAGCTAAACAAGACGTTGCATCATCTCTCTTCCCATTAGGACTACTTCAGATGCTTGATTGTTGTATGCACTGTCTTCCACAGATTGCATTTTTGCATTCTGAATTATATCAACATGCATAACTTTCAGCCAATCACTACTGAAGGACTAAATTCTGTATGAAAAATATTTGTGTCTTGCTCTATTTTCAGTGTAAAAACAGTTGTGAAAGCAAATAAAACCAGGTTCTATTATGTGTTTCTTTCTCTATAAAATGAGCTTCACATACATGAACAGATTTACTTTATTATTTATTTTATTTTTTTTTTTTGTTTATATAACTGCATGCATTTCAGAGAATGGTGAACTCAGACAAAATTTGTATAAGATATAATGAAAAATCAGATATAGGAAGATCATAATTGCCAAATGTTATATTTCTATATGCAGTCTATTAGCAAAAAAAAAACCAAACCTAAAAAGACTTTGAGATCCATTCCTACTTATATTATATGGTGTTCTAGCAAATTATGCTCCAAGAGCAGTTGAAGTCCTCTCAGTCATACATTTGCATTGGCAAATTATAGTGACACAAAGATTATAGGTTGATTCAAAATTGCATAGCTTGAAATTGTTCCTTTTTCCAGTGAAGTATGACTCAGTGTTCAAGTCTAGTAATTTATTACAAGTTTCTATTTGGCTGAGATCACAGGTCAAATCTAAGAGGTGGTAGGCTAAATTGGGCACAGCAAAGCTAGGTCTGCATTTTCCTTGATGCATTGAAAGTGTCCTCCAGGATGAGCTCAGAATGAACAATTCTAATTGGTGCCAGACTTAATACAGTCACTTTTCCATGACTGTCAAAAATGCAGAAAATCTGGCATACTTGTTAAAAAAGGAAGGATTTTGGACTGGGGATAAGCAAAAATAAGTCTCAACTTGTTTGCACAGCAGCTGTGAATGAGGAATGCATCAAGAGTGGATGTGGGTCCAAATGTATTATAATTTTTCTTTTATCTGTTTGCTACTTAAGATATATACAAAATGTATAACAAAATCACTCCTGCCTCTGTTCTGTGCAATCTTCTGTTGTCATTCCTTACTATCTTAATACCAGTGTTCCCTTGCAGCAGTGGACATATTCCAGGATAAGTTTATGGATGATGTACTTGTATTTATTTGGTATGGCTTGTGAATGCAGGTAAGATCTCACTATAGAATTCACTTAAAGATATTCAGTAGAAGTGCTTACTTCACCTTTCTTACATTGGAAAACTTCTGGTTTAGATCTGATCTTCTGTTCTAGAATAATTCTATTCACATTCTCTTCACTATTGTGAATAACTATGCGAACCTATGCTACTAGAAGTTAATACAGTTTTAAAGGCAACATTTTAATTGGGCAAAACCACCAATACCTAGATGTCCCCGAATCATGAAATGCAAGTTGCAGCTTGAAATCAAATAGTCGATACAATGCTTTAAAACAGTGAACTAAAACATACTAAATATTTTGCATACGTTAAGTCATTTGACCTATTTCTGTGGCTAGCTTCAATTAGAATATAATTTGGGCCCATTTTCAGTTTTGAGGGTGTTAGAATTTAATTGTAGAGGTGAGCATGTCATTAGTCTTGAGCATCTGCCAGACATTAAATTCTCTAGTGGCCAACACTCTCACAGGGCTTTGAAACATGGTCTTTCAGTTCACTAATTATTTGGCAACATTTGATGGTAAAATCCTGCAAATAAAAATATTTATAAATATTGAAGTTTGATTTATGGTGAAAAAGCATTCTGAATAAAATATGGTCAAATGTACATCAAGGCAAATACTTCCTCCTATTCACTCTTTCATATCTTTTACTTTCATAAATTACAAGCAAATTGATTTCTGTAGGTTATATATCTTTTATATTATTAGAATTAAAATTAATTCTACTGGAGGAGACATCATATGGAAAAATTGATGCATTTTTTTCTTTAAATTATTCCAACTCTGTACTTTTCCTGGTGTTATAGAAGGCATGATATCCCATATGGGACCACACAGAATTTGTGCTGAAAAATCAACTATTGCCTGTTTTCAAAGAATAGCATGGATCAAATCTCTGTCTAATAGAGGGTTTGCTCTCTTCACTGAAGTAATTTTCAAGCAGCACAAATCAACAACATAGTGTACGTAAAAGGGTTCTCATACTGATTTTGGACAATATACAGAAGCATCCTCTGTACTGTTTTCCTGTAAGCAAATGTCAAAAAGAAAGGAAAATAAATGTAAAATGACTTAGATATTAAGGTAAAAAAAACAAGTTATTGCTCCTTGGGCTTTATTTCATTTTTGGATATGATATGTTGCACAAAAGGTCAGGGAATATATCTAACATTTTCAGAAAAATGTAAATGAAGCTTTCCAAAAGCAATTCTAATGCTGCATAATGTCATTAAATCTTAGCAACTTAAATAAAATAATTCTTTGCTTACTTGCAGGGAAAAAAGTATTTATCATTAAATATTCCTTAAGTGCACAAATTAACAAAATGTCTTTGCTTAGACTTTCTGGTGTCACTTATTTCTAAATAATTTGAAAGCAGTTTTCTCTAAAAGTAGTTTGAAAATTGTGAACCTCTTCAAAAGTCGAACTTACCTTGGTTAACCCCTCTTTTTTATTGTGGTTCATAAACCTTACATTTTCTGTGGGAGTCAGGAAATTGCTCACAGAAGCACACTATAAAAAAAAGTAAAAATAAAATTTCCCAAGGAGATGGTTAACTAGAAGTTTGTTTCCGTGCTATAATAACAATAACCAAAATTATTGCAAGTGACAAAATGAAAAAAACAGAAACACTATCAGCGTGCAGGTAAAAACCTGACAACTTACCCTTGTCGTGCTGTGATTAACATCAGCTCTTGCTATATTTGGTATAATACACAAGAAATAGTACCTGGCAGTAAATTGATGACAGGATGGACCACTTTGATCAAAGAAAAAAGGACAAAGAAGACTTTGTTTTTTTTTTATTTTTTGCTTAAACTGTAGGATGACTTTCATTCATGTTCAGTCTATTATGCCCTCTAACTCCCAGACCAATTTCTGTATATGACTAAATCATGTTGGCTGGTGTTGTTTAGTGCAGTCTGCAGGTACCTGCATCTGGCATAGCTTCAGTATGTCTTCAAATGTAGTACAAGAATACTGTAGTTTAACATCCATTTCATAAACAAAAAATTTAAAAAGGCTTGGAATGAAAACAGATGTCAACAGAGTCCTGACTCTATCTATCCTTCCAGTTTAAAAAAAAAAAAGGAATATTTTTAGATCCTGTTTTTCACTCATCTTACATTACAGTTTATATTTTTGTCATTGTAGTTACTGATGAAACCCTTGAACAGTTGGACTGCATTGACTGATACAGAAATGTTACTAGTCCTTTTTTTTTGATATTGAACTTTTTATTACTTAGATAGACAACTGTTGCTCAGTTTTATACCCTTGTCTTTTTGTTTTCCAGAAAATCATATGAGACTTTAAAACCCCCTAATTATTAAAATAATATGTTTCAACAGCTACTTCTTAATCTAAAAGATCTGGAACAAAAAAATACATACTTGTTTGCTATGATTTGCTCTTGAGTAATACATGCTTGCTGCCAGTCATATTCTCATTATCTTCCAGATATTTGTTCCAGAGTTTCTTAGAAATGGAATTACAGTGACTGGTCTATAATTCATGATACACTCTAGCATTTTTTTTTTAAGATATGCACCATTCATTTAATCTTCTTTACAAGTTAAGTATGTTTAAACAGAACCACCTTCCTTGTCTTTTCAGAAAAGACATTATATCCTGCAGGAGCCTTGGACTACCTAAATTAAGTAGCTGAAATTGATTTATGAATGAACATTCTTTTTTCCTCTCTTTTCCTCCACATTATTACTCTTTATTGCTTTTTCCCAGCTCCCAGATTCTTAGCCAACCTCCAAGAGCTCTCAAAGGTAATCAGAAGTGGCCCCAGGCAGTATTCCACATAATTTGGGAAGAATTTCATCAGACACAGGGAAATGAAAAACAACAAAATTCTTTCTGGATCTGTTTTCTTTCTGACTGCCTTCTGTCATTGATAATTAATTGCTGAATTAAAGTTAACCTTTCCAGTGAAAACTGAAACAAAAGAGGGCATTAAAAATGTCAGACTCCTTGACATCATTTGTAATGAGTCTCCAGGTCCTACAGTGTCATGGACTGATACTTTTCTTGGATTTTCTTCTAATCTAATTATAGAATAATTTGTTATTGCCCTTTATGCTCCCTGCTAGTTGTATCTCATTTTGAGGTTTGACCTTTCTAATTTTGGGTCTATGTGCTTCTGACTTCTTTTTCTGTTTGTCCTTAAATATTTGCCTTTTTTGTTAGTCTTTTGGTGCTTCCTTCTTGAGTTTCAGGACATTGAACAGGACATTGAACTTTTATGAAGAATACTTGCTACACTTTCTGTCTTCTTTTGCAGAAGGAAAACTTGCTGTTAATAGTGATCAAATAAGACATTTTTACAGACCTGCCAACCTCTTTTAAGAAATTACTGTCTTCTTTTTCCACTTAGATTCACTTCTCCTAAGGTAATTCCTACAGGTTCTCCTGTTTCACAGTGTATTTTTCAAGGGTTAATCTGGTCTCATTTCTTGCTGTTGACTTAATAACTGCTGGGAAGAATCATATCTGGAGGAAATATTTCCTCTGTCTTTTTCTCCATCTTTCTTTTCTTCAGAGAACACATATAAAAAAACTTGCCTACCTATTCATGTCTGTGTTTCCCAACAAATGTGTAAATAAAAGATAATTTTTAAGACCAGTCACTATGATATTGATGATTTTTGTAGTTATCAGGCCTTTATTTAAAAAAAGAATTAATAATTAACTTTTCCTCATTTGGTGGCCTGCAGCAGGCATCATTTTAAAATGCCCTTGTTCTTCCCCTTTACCATCACATAAAGAACACTAACATTTATTGTCGACTGTATTTCAGAATGAGGGCTGCCCTGTCCATCCTCACACAATGAGAATAAATGTAAATTGTCAACCCAGAAGATGATGATTGAAGCTTAATATGGGCCTTTGTAATCTTTTTCTTTTTTTCTTTACCTAAATTGTTGTGCTTTACTCTTCCTTAACTGACTTCAGGCTCTAAAAGACTTCATTCAGGAACCCATAACAATATAGCTATTTTCTTACCTATCAAATTATTTAACTCTTTGAACTTTTTGAAATGAAAGTATTATTCTCAGTTACAAATCTAGATTTTAAGATCTCTGAGAACACATAAATGAAACATCTGAAAAGGCTAAGCATTTTTCTTGGGATATATAAAAAAACATTAATCAGTCACAGCACAAAAAACCAGTATATCTATATGTCATTACTGAGCAGTAACTAATCGTAGTAGTGGCTGGCTGAAAACATTCAGAGACTTAATATCTAAGAACTGAGTCAGCAGTTGTCAGCTGTACACTGTGCGGCATTATTGAGTCCTGATTAGCTGATATATTAATTTTAGATTAGAACAGGTTACTAGTGGGTATATTCTCATAACTATATGGTAAACTTGACTGAACTTTCTCACATATAGAAAAAATGAAACAAGGCTTTATAGCTCAGGAATTAATATTTTGCAAATGTTTTCCTTTCCTTGCCTTACTTTCCTTTCCCTTCCTTTTCTTTTTTCATCTCAGAGAGATTCTTTGGATGACATTTTCTAGTACTCTATTGGATGTGAAGACAGAGAGAAGACTAATATTCACTTCTTATTAGGCCTGTCTTACAAACTCAATTACCCTTTGCAGTAGAAAATCCCCTAAATTTGCACTTATTTAACATGTCAGATTGTCAGAGCTAAGTTTTTCATTCCTCTGTTTTTATTAGAATCCATAAAATATTGATACATTAGCTTGCTGGCAATGATGATGAACAGTATATGCTTCCATACAGAGAGAACAGCAGTGCCCTTTCAAAAGTGTATGACCAGGCTGGATGAGCCAGGTAGGGTGGGCCTTTGAGCAACCTGATCTAATGGAAGGTGTTTCTGCCCATGGCAGGATGGAATTAGGTGATCTTTAAGGTCCCTTCCAACCCAAAACATTCTATGATTCTGTGACCAGAGTTAGGCTACTTACACTGCGTTATCATATTTTGCTTTGAAAGAAGCTTCATTTTTCCCTCTAGAGTCATGATTAGACAGAACCATAGTTCAGAAATGAGCCATAGTTAGAAATTAGATGAGCCATGGTTTAGAAACATTCCAGCAACTAAGTACCATGCTTCTGCTAGTTCACTCCCTTCACTCCTCCCTGGTGGGATGGGGAGGAGTATCAGAAAAAAAGTAAAACCTCTGGTTTGAATTTAATCATCAAAGTAAACAAAACAAAACAAACCAAGAACCTAAACCAACCCAAACAAATAAAAGAAAACAACACCCCCAAATGATGCACAATATGATTACTTACCACCTTCTGACCGATGTCTAGCCCAACCTGAGAACAGCTATCAGACTCCCCAGTTTATATAGGGGGCATGATGTGCTGTGATATAGTTTAGGTTGAGTGCTGTATCTCTGCTGCCGCCTGGCTTCTTGTGCCCCTCCTCCCTGGCAAAGCATGAGAGACTGATAAGTTTTTCACTTGGTGTAGATAACAGCTAAAGCACTGGTGTGTTATCAAACATTATTTCAGAATAAAGCACTCTACCAGCTACTAGAAAGAAAAATTAACTCTATCCCAGCTGAACCCAGGATAGTATCCACCCCTCACCTCATACCATTTACATCATGTCAGGTCCCACACTTCCCAATACACCATCACCTCCCGTCTTTTAATACATACACACAGATACCATGCCCTTGTTCTGTCAATCATCCTTATCAAAGTCCATTGAGTTAATTTAGTCCACGACTTTGGGCTCCATCTGTAGTAACAGTCTCTTAAGGCAGGAAAGATGGTGTGTCCTGTTGGATTTCTTCCTGCTGAAGCCAGTTCGTCTTCCATCACCACATTCTGGTTTTATCAAAGTTCATTCTTTGTTGATGTGATCAAAAGGCAATCAGGTTCAGATCTTGAACTCTGGAGGAGTGGTGGGCACTTATCTTCTATGGAAATGATAATATATAGGTTTATATGGCAATTAACATCATACAATTTACTTCACTGGCTATTCCCACACAAAATTAGATCCCCTTGAAGTACACACCTGACTTCCCCATGCTCCCACATTACCCACTGTTGTAGTTTAAGCCCAGATGGTAACTCAGAGCCATGCAGCTGCTCAGTCACTTGCCCTCTTCATCCCTTCTGCTCCTGGAGGGGTGGGGAGGAGAATTGGAAAAATGTAACTCCCACAGGTTGAGATAAGAACAGTCCAGTAACTAAGGTATAACACAAATCACTGCTGCTACCACCAATAATAATAATGATAAGGGAAATAACAAGGGAAGAGAATATAAAACGAAAAGGGAAAAATTAAAATAAAATAATAAACACAAGTGATGCACAATACAATTGCTCACCACCCACTGATGAATACCCAGCCCAATCTGGGCAGCAATCTGATCTGCCAGGTGACCTTCAGCAATTTACACACTGGACATGATATGCGGTGGTATGGAATACCTTGTTGCCTAGTTTGGGTCAGGAAGCTGTCTCTGCTTCCTCCTGGCTTTTTGTGCTCCTCTTCACTGGCAAAGCATGGAAAGTCCTTGGTAAGGGTAAGCACTACTTAGCAAGAGGTAAAAACATCAGTGTGTTACCAGCGTTGTTCTCAGACTAAAGTTGAAAAGACAGCACTGCACCAGCTACTAAGAAGGAGAAAAATAACGGCTACAGCTGAAACCAGGACACATCCCAAGTGCACCCAGGTCCTTGAACAAGATCAATCCCATGAGTGGGTTAGCACTTACCTGAAGCAGGAATAACCCAGACTATCTTGCCCAGCAAATTATTTCTGTGTACTACAAAAGCTTTATCCTCCTCTATGGTCCATAAAAGTTCTGACTGGGCTGGGCCAGCCCTGTTGGCAGATCCTCTGGTGTTGGCCAACCAGGTGGTTTTTGGTAAATATATATTCCAATATTTGAAAGTCCCACCACCCATTGCTCTCAGTGTAGTTTTTAACAGGCCATTGTACTGTTCAATTTTCCCAGAGGCTGGTGCATGGTAGGGGATGTGATATATCCATTCAATGCCATGCTCTTTGGCCCAAGTCTCTATAAGGCTGTTCCAGAAATGAGTCCCATTTTCTGACTCGGTTCTCTCTGGTGTGACATGTCTCCACAAAATCTGTTTCTCAAGGCCCAGGATAGTGTTCTGGGCAGTGGCATGGGGCAGACTGCATGTTTCCAGCCATCCAGTGGTAGCTTCAACAACGGTAAGTGCCTGGTGTTTGTTTTGGTGGGTTGGAAGGAGTGTGATATAGTCAATATTTGTACTTCAGCCATCATCCTCCATACCAGAGAGGTATTAATCGCTTGGCTTACTTAACTGCAGCACATGTTTCACATTCATGAATAACCTGGCAATAGCATCCATTGTTAAGTCCACCCCTCAATCATGAGCCCATCTATATGAGACCTCACCTGGAGTACTGTGTGCAGTTCTGGTGTCCTCAACCTAAAAAGGACATGGAGCTGTTGGAACAAGTCCAGAGGAGGGCCACAAGGATGATTAGGGGACTGGAGCATCTCCCATACGAAGACTAGGCTGGGAAAGTTGGGACTGTTCAGCATGGAGAAGAGAAGGCTGCGTGAAGACCTCCTAGCAGCCTTCCAGTATCTGAAGTGGGTCTATAGGGAAGGGACTGTTCATTAGGGACTGTAGTGACAGAACAAGGGGTAACAGGTTCAAACTTAAACAGGGGAGGTTTAGATTGGATATAAGGAAGAAGTTCTTTCCTGTTAGGGTGGAGAGGCACTGGAATGGGTTTCCCAAGGAAGCTGTGAGTTCTCCATCCCTGGCAGTGTTCAAGACCAGGTTGGATGAAGCCTTGGGTGACATGGTTTAGTGTGGGGTGTCCATGCTTATGGCAGGGGGGTTGGAACTAGATGATCTTAAGGTCCTTTCTAACTTGCCACTTCAATCTTAGCAGCTTTATCCACTTGTTGGTTGTTCTGATGTTCCTCAGTGGCTTGACTTGAGTGCATGAGCATCTACATGGTGTACCTTCACCATCAGGTTTTGCACCTGGGCAGCACTATCTAGCCAAAGTGCAGCATCCCAGATGGGTTTACCTCTGTACCTGCTTCCATTGCTGCAACTACGTACACAGAGCATTTGCCATCATCCATGAGCCAGCATAAAGTACTAACCATAACAGCCATCCCATAAGGGACTCCATACAGCTGCCTTCCATCTCTGATATTTCCCTACAGTATAGCAGGATCCACCAGTATATAAGGCATAGTGCTTCTCACTTTCTGGTAATTTATTATACACTGGGACCTCTCCAGCATAAGTCACCTCCTCCTCTGGTGACATTCTGAAATCTTTGGCTCCTGTTGAGCCCATGTTCATTTCCACCTTCTGACATGACTGGGATTTCCTATTCGAGTTTGTTGTGTGATCAGCACAAATCAGTTATTCCATGTATCATCAGCTGCATAATGTGTCAAGGAGACCCTCCCTTTGAACATCCAGCTCAGCACCGGTAGTCAGGATGCCTATTCCACCCAAAACCAGGACACTAGGAAAGTGTTGACATTTTGGTGTAGAATCCCATAATTAAAACCAGGAAGAACTCTTTAAATGAAAAATCACCCAAAACCATTTTTTTTAAAAAAAAATTTTTTAATATGTGTTTACAATTTCGAAAAAGCCTCCAATATCTGAAACCATTTTCTGATATATTTTATTATATGTCATAACATTTTATTAGTTTCTTTGAACACTAGAATGGGATGCAACAGAAGTTTAACAAAGAATCTTACAGAAGAAAAAAATCTTTCTATGCAGTACTGCAGTTGTATTAGTTAATACATTTATTTGAACTCTTAATGTACACTCTAAATTATTTTTGAGAACTGAAAACATAAGAAAATATCACTTGCTTATAAAAATGTATTGCTGAAACCACTTTAAACACTGCAGGAGGCATTCATGTCTTGCAGTCATTACAATGATACTGAAAGTCTAAGAAGGCTATTAGGGAGAGAAACTGCTGGGTGCATCATAAAATGAAATTACGATATTATTATAGTCTGTTGCCAAAGAAAGAAAGAATGCACCAAAACAAAAGGAGTTTTTCAGTTCCTGTTTAACTCGAAAAGCAAAATAAATTGTTTTTGAAGGCTTTATATTTCTCCAAAATAATAAGCATGCTCCTTCATCCTGGAAAATTGAGTGAGTTTTAGGTTCTGCACCATCTGAATAGCTAATGCAAAAAAGCTGCATTTATTTTTATGTATCTGTTAAAAACATCTAAAATTACATTATGAACTTCAGAATCCATTGTTAATTTTCATCATAAAACTGTTTAACTTTAATGCAATTAATGGCACACAGAGGAATAATTTGAAGAAATTACTGGGTTTTGGGGGGATTTTTAATCTGTTCTTGGAGTATTTTGTGGTTAACTTTCTACCTTTATCTCATCACTGAGTAAATTTCTTCAATGGCTCAGAAAAGAAAATGTAGTATAATACTGATGTATCATGGACAGATGTGCAGATCAGTTTGTCAGATTAAGTTGGATCAAATTATTTGCACATGTAGTCAAACATTTTGACTTAAATATGTACTACCAGCTTCAGAGCTGAAGCAAGTTTATTATATGAGACACTAATAAAATATTATTATTTTTTCCCCCAGCAGCTTACTATTGGCTTAAACCTTGAGGTTTTTAGGTACAAACATGTAATCTTCTGAATCTTACTCAGCACCTTGCCTAGGTGATATATTGTATTGGGAGTGGTACACAGTAAAATAGTGCATCCTGGACTATTTCAGCCATATTGATATACTTTCCAACTCATAAGGTTTTGTGTGTGTCACATGTTTGTCTATTTTTTTAAAAAAAAAAAAAAAAAAAAAAAAAAAAAAAAAAAATTTTTTTAT
>NDXB01021236.1:28000-40201 GCA_002631895.1 Agapornis roseicollis
AAAAAAAAAAAAAAAAACAAAAAAAGAAAAGAAACAATTATTCTATGAAGTTTCACTTGCAATAAGGGAGTGCCTGTTTGAACATGGAAATGATCATATTACTATAATTGTACTGCTGTAGTTACTCTGAAATAGTTTCTCATCAAGACATCCTTATTTTGAAATAAAAGTACCTTTTACCAGTAAAGAAAATAATGCCTCCCACCTGGAGAAATAGTTGTATGTTTATAATGGCAAAGCTCTTAATCTTTACTAACATCTTACTTATAAAGGATGTCAATGTTGATGTTAATGGCGAGACTGTAACTGATTTATATATGGTTCCATTTTCATAATTTTAAATATTTTTTAGGTCCTCAGAACAGTAAGCTTTTCCTATTATATTATAAAAATCAGAAGTGTGATCTGAGAGATTGAATGTGTAGCTGTACACAGGTATAAATACAAGTACCTGCTCATATCTCACCTCTGTCAGTTTTTTTTCAGCGAGACAAAAGTAAGTGAATGGTTTTTCTCTGGGAATACATAAGTTTTGGGTATCTTTTTATGGTTAAATAAATCAGTATGCAAACATAAAGTACTTTTTAACAGAACTTATGGTTCTTGTCAGGTATGTTGGGTATTGGAAGAATTCAAATCCTAAATGACGTATGGAACAGAGTTAGAAGATTTGATGTGGCAGAAGTTTTGTGTATGGTTCAGAATAACAGAAGGAATTTATTGGAAAAATTTCATGTACTTACAGATTGCTCTACATACTGAATATAATCTTATTTGTACAAATATGCAAAAAATTTGCTAACAACACAGATTATCTATCTTGTTAAGCTATGGCATGAATCTCAGCAAGTCCAGGTTCATATGATAACTCAGAATGGCTTTAATAAGAAGTATACAAAACTAAATGGCAAAGCAACCAAAGATTTTTAAACTTTCTTTTTATTCTATCCTTATTCTTTCCTAATATTGGTATTGCTGTGAAACAACAGAAGTAATAAAACTGAACTATATAATGGCAGCAGTGCATATTGTTACAAGTCTAGGGTATAAAGTCCTGAATTTGGAATATTTCAATTTTGCATTCACTGTTCTTTTACTGTTTGGTTTGTTGTTCTTTTTTTTTTAGCAAAATATTGTGACTTTCCTTTTTTATCTTATGTTTCTGTTGACAGCAGAAGATTGTTTACACTGTCACTGTTCATCAGAGACAGGTAAATTAATTTCTTATGTCATTTGCTATTAAAGGGAATATTTGCAGACACAAACACACACACATGAAAAAAGAAAGAGAAAAAAACCCATAGCCCAACTTCTTTATTCAGTGTTTGACCTTTGAAAAAAATTAAAAAAACCCCTAAACATATATTAATTAAACAACATATCTTTCAGACAAGGGAAGAATCTCTGATTAACAGAACAAGAGGCCAGTTCTTGTATTCTCGAGCAGCTTTCATCATCTTAAATACACAGGAACTTAAGTCATCTCTGAGTCAACAATCTCTGAAATTTGTCACTCAGCAAACGATGAGAAAGTTCAGAAGTTCTTGAGAGTAAGGTAGCTTTGGCTGAGTTCTAAGGCATGTCAACTTTCAGCAAAAAAGTCCTTGCTTAGTAGCTATAGGACAATGTAATTTAACAATTCAAAGAAATTAGCTTATATTTATAATAACATTTCTTTAAATTTTATTCCTCTTTTACACATTCAGTTCTAATTATTTGTCCTCATATGAATGAAATCTCAGACTAAAGTGGCATGTTTTACTTGTTAGAAAATCAAGACAAAAGAAGGTCAAATATAGTTGTGTCTTTTTCATCCAAATTGCTTTTAATTAAAAAACAAAACTCAGGAGAGATAAAGAGGGGCTAGTACAAGTAAAAATGTGGGCAGAGTCAAGGGAAAGATTAGCACTTTGCAGTTTACTACACAGCATAGGATGAGCAGGTTTTATATATGTGCATATATTGAAGCCAGCAAAAGGTCCTTAGAAACAAATTACAATGTGAGATGGAAAAGGTTGTGAAGCATACACCAAAGGAGTAATAGAATGATTAAATTAACAAAATTAGACAAATAAGCAGAGCCTAGTACTAAAATTTTTTTTTTTTAATTTATTTTTATGTCTTGGAGTAAATAGGCAGAAATAGGCAGAAGAGAACAAACTGTTACTGACCTAGTTCATTAATTGTGACCAATGTACATTACTCCAAAATAGTGAAATTGAAGAGCTGAACTGCCCTATTGTCAAATTCAAGATGCAAGAGTAAAAAAATTCTCTCTAAAAAGACCCATGGGTGTAATGTTGAGCAGTGAAAAAAGAGAGTTCCATAAAAAAAGGAGAAGCTTGTTAAAGGAAATTGAAAGGTGCAGCCAAAAGAGTTAATTGCTTGCAACTGCTGAAAACTGCATATTAGAGGTTACAAACCATAGGGATTATGTCTATCAAAAAAAGATTCCAACTCAAAGGAACCATGATTAAGCAATACAACAAAAATATTATTAGAAATAAAAATAAACCTCCAAAAAATGGTAGTAATTTCCAAACAGAAAAAAGGGCTTGCATTTTGGCAAGTTAAACATTAAACTTTGATTAGACAAAATGATAATTAGAAAAGTTGAGGAACAACTTAGTAAATCAAGAAGAATAGTAATGAAATCTTTCGAAACACAGTGGAAACAAGAAGTTTGCCAAAGAATATGGAAACTATACATGGGCAATATAATTTATTACCACAGATTTAAGAGAAATTTTTTTCTTCACTGATTGATATGAAGGAGATTTAAGGCATTCTCATGTTGGAGCATTTTATTATAGGGAATGAGTTGGATAGGATTTTGTGTTAAGTGTTAGTAGGAATGGAGTTAGAACAAATAATTTGAATGAAAAGCAACAAACTGATGTCTTATGATATTTATCTAAAACTCATAATGGAATCTTTATAATTCCATTAAAATGAATTTCCTATGAAATCAGGGTATAGTCTATCAGAGCTCTCAGCACCAGGAAAAATAACAAATACATTTGTTTTAAAAAAAAAAAACCAAAACCCCAAACAGAGTTCCTCTGGAATCTAGAAAAATCAGTCCATCATGTCTGCATGTTGTATCAGAGAAATTAATAAAAATTTGTGATATAGAATGCCATTTGTAGATACATGGATGAAAGTAATGGGGAAGAAACAGTACAGCTTTTTCACCTGGAGGTCATGGCTGGTCTTTGAAGGAGTAAGTGAACATATAGAAAATGTCATCAAGCTGATAGAGTGAACTTTATAAAAAGTTTCTTAAATGATTGTATGACAAAAGTACTGCTAAGGAGCTGAAAAAGGACAATGCTCTTCCAATTTAGATATCTACCTAAAATTTAGGAAATGTGGTACATGATGGTACTTAGTGAGGATTGAAAATGGATGGAAAGGATGACTGAGTTCAGCAATAATATGTGCTTGGGCCATTTTGGATAGATATAGCCAGATAAAACCTTGAAAGTGCCTATGTGGTGAATGACAAAGTTTATTCATGCTACAAAATCACAAATTAAAGTTTATTAATGCTATAAAAGTATTAATGAAATAAATGCAAAGCTATCTGCAGGTGAATTTTTATGACAAAGGGTGAATAGGTGATAAAAGTGCAACTTTTAATTCATATTTTTAGATGTAAAGCAATGCAAATCATGGAATAAGGAAATATCCATAATGACCCATACCAAATGAGGGTCCTTATAAGCCAGTGAAAATTATTATTACTTTGGAAGTAGATCCTGGAGTAATTTTGGATAAATTGTGAGTATAATGCTCACTTGGAATAAAATGTTAGATAATTATCTTTCTGTTAGATATATGTTTCCATCTTGATTACAACTTGCAGTACTGATCCCATAAACACAGAAAAGAGAATGAGGACAGCAAGGATACTCAGGAATATGGAATGGTTTCCACAGGAGACTAAACAAAGTACAATCTGTAGAAAAGATATCTTAACGATATATAATAAGGGTATGTAAAATCTAGACAGGCATGTGAACATAAAAAACTGCACGTTTATTTAATATTCCACATAAGGCAGAAATAAGAGCCTGTTTGAAGCAGTAGTGCAATGAAAGTAAATGTAACTGCGTAGGTGTGTGGCGCTGCTCAAAGACCTCAACTTTGACAGGTTAACTAGGTAGGTGTAGAGTTGCACCAAATGTTTCTCTTTTGTTGAATTCAGTGTCTCCTGTGGTGCCATTCTAAATCTTGAGGACCAATGACAGGCCCACTAAAAGGAACAAATATTACAGCAACAGGCTGGTTCCCTGCTAGAATCCAGTGTTCCATATAACAAGGGGATGAAACTCCCTTGCACGCTTGCTTAGAAACAAACCAAAAAGAAATTCTCCACACTGACAAAAGGCAATAAAGCTAGGTGGCACAAAAACAATGATCAGGTACCTGACGAAGGGCATAAGCATGTACATGTCTAGTAATGAGCTAGAACAAGAGAGGCCTCTGCTCAGGGTACACCATGAAGTGGGATGACTTTTCTTGCTGGCCTTTGTAGATGACTAGGTTTCCCAAGGGCAGCCTATAGGACCTTGATCTGGGGTCACAATAAAGCTCTGCAAAGGTACAAATGCCTTTGAAAGTAGGAGGTAAGCAGCAAAGTGCCCCACAGTTTTGATGGCTCTGTAATTGGATGAGTCCTAAATCCCAAGTCCTTACTTTAACTGAGCAGTTTCTTAAGATCTGTTTAGTTCAGTTTAGTCACTTCTCAGGATCCAGTTCAATAATAAACGGAGGCTTTGGCATGATTAAAGAAGACTACCACATAGCTATGCCTATACATTTCCACTTGACCTCAGTATATAAGTAACTAGATACTGGTAACCACTCAGACACTTATTTTTTTACTTGGAAACCAAAAGTAATTATTGAAAACATGAAATTAATTATTAAGGAAAAAAAAAATATTAAAGTATCTTGAACCAAATGGCCAAAATGTTTATCTGTTGTGGGCAGGAGATTATAGATAAAGACATCAAGAAGTCTCTTACAGCTTAAACAATTCTATGATTCTAACTTAAAAATCAATATGATAGTAAGTAATATAAAGACATATATATCTGTTAAAATATGTAAGTGTTATATACGCAGTTCCTCTATCAAAGAAGATTTTTGTTGGTTGTAATGAGGCAGCTAGAAGACTCTAACATAACAACCAAGAAAAAGAAAAGCAGGGGATTTCACACCAATTTAAAGATGTGTGGTTAAATACTTCACACTGCAATTAGTGAGCTCAACTGACAGCAAAATGAACTTTAGATGGATGTTACACTATTGAAATTTAGGCTATGCCATTAGGGATAAAACAAATGCAACATCATCAGTAACTTAAAGCCAAGTTTTGCAGCTCATAGAAACTTAGCATTGCAGTTTCTGTCAAAGCTTTGTCAGTGTTGAATAAAAGGGAACCAGTTCCTGCTGAAATATTCTGAAATGTGTTGAAGTTTTTTTTTCTTAATATTACAGGTATGGCAGATTCTTTGGAAAGTCCCAACAGGAGTTGTGATTATCATATCATTCAGTCTACACTTGCAAGGTCAGTTTTATGGGATGTCAGGCTATAGTTGCAAAAGTCATTTGCTGGACAAGCCCAACATATTTTGACAGAGGGTAGGAGATTTGTCCTTTTTGCTTGTAAAAGAATAAACAATCTATCCATCTTTTTTAAGGGTTGCCAAGTAAAGCATTAGCAAAAGAAAATATGCATATCAGGGTTGCACTAAGGTTTCTGCACTGAGGAGGAAAAGATCTGTCACTTTTTTCAGTGGAAAAGAGCTGAGCAGGTAAGAAAGCCAATGAAAGAATCAGAAACCTAGGCTTGAAGTTCCAGGTGCCTTTCAAAAGTGAAGCTTGAAACTGCTTGGCTATAAAGCAAAGGGCTGACCCCTCCTTCAGTAATGGTTACTGCTCTGATGCCCTAAGAAACACACAACTGACCCATTCTTATTTAAAAAGCTGCAATAACCTGTTTGAATATCCTGTTATTCTCTGGCATGAGAAAGATGAGGCAATTTCCTATTTGGCTATGTCAATTGCTTTTTCAAAATATTTTTGTGATACTAACACTTAAGAAATTTTTTTATCAATCCATTTAAATCAAATATCAGCCTCAGTGATGTCAGTAAGTGAAGCAGAGAAGAAATGCTTATAACTATCAACTAAGGGGAATCTGTAAAAATAACTATAAGTAACATATAATATTCCATACAAATGTTCAGCAAAACATATATCATGAACCCCAAGCATTTTCTTTGAAACATAATATATTTTATTCACCAAAATATTATAAACTGGAAGTAGTTGTGCAGAAAAAAAATGGTAAAGAAATAATCTGCGTCATTGTCAGCTAAAACCAGTTGTTCTTGAATTAGAGCAGAGATACTGCAATGTACCTGATTCCAGATCATATGTACAATTTATTAATGAACTGACTATTTTTATGTATTGTGGCTGTGTCAACAGTGTTAAACAGTTCCCAGGAATGCTTTGGACTCTGGAACCTGTATATTTATACTGTTGAATTGTGTAAAAGGAAAAATTGAGCTGTTGAAATCTAAACCTAAACATGGAGGTAGAGGTAACATACTGTTTGAACAGTGTGGCTTTTTGAAGAAGTAAAAACATTCACCTACTTCATGAAAAGGCACATTGCAAGGAAAAGAATGAAGCCCTGGTTGAGCAGAGAGTCACCCAGTGGAAAAATTTCTGTTCATCCTACTAGGCTCAATTTTAGTAAAAATTTTCTATCTTGCTTAAGTTGGAAAATATGGGTATTTAGAGATGAATAGGATAGATGATTCTTCGTGGCTCCAGCTTAAAGGTTTTAGCTTTAATTGTATTTTTGAGACTTGTCTCAGCAGATGAGCTGATTTAAAGAATAGCAGAAAACATTAATTCTAAATCACATAGAATCACTCTCAACTAAAGCTGATATTTATTTTATGGTAGGCACTCATATTTTTAAACCTTTCCTTTATTACCTCTGATAAGAAAATGCTGAAATATTTTTATAAGAAAATATTTTCTATTCAGCCATACATAATTCCATTGAACACATGTATCCTCCTGAATTTAGGGTTGAATTTGTAAGTTTTGACGCATGTATATTCTGGCAAAGATTGTCTTTCAACATAACTTAATATTGTGATTCTGTGCTTGAAGTTGATGAGACTAGAATGTGTCTGAGAAGTTAAGAATGTGACTTTATAGATGCACAACAGATGTGATAAAAATAGTAAAATCTATCTATTATGTCACTTAAAACACATTTGTGGGGCCTTTGGTAGTTGATTCATCGGCATTACTTCTCATTTATAGCAGTGTGAAATAAGAATAAAACCCTGTGTGCCTTCACTTAATAACATTTTTTCCTGTGTTTTGATCTCAAAGACAAACCAATCGAATTTATTTTTGTGTACTATGTCATATGAGACTGATGTACTTGCTTTTTGTGTTTCCTTGTAAACAGAAAAAGTAATTAAAAAAGATTAATTGGCTAAAGTTAACATCACTTTGCAGGTTGTGCATTTTACAAACTCTTGGTTGAGGTTGCACTAGAAACTAGATGAGAAATACAGATTAAAAAAAAAAAATCTTTAACTAAAATGCAAAGGACAATTTTAAAATGTAGTGAATGAGGAGTTATTATCTTCATGAACTTCCAACTAGTTTCAGCAAAAATACATTAAAAAAAAAAAGAAAAAACAACAACAACAACAAAAGGTTTTAGAAATATCTTTCATTAAATATAAAAGTCTATAGCAATTCTAGACTGCATTATGAGTGGAACTATTGTTATAATTAAGGAGGTAAGTAATCTAAGTAACTTACCTACAATTCTTTTTCTGGTATCTCTCCTGATAGAAGCAATTTATAAATTTGCATTGTTGATTAAGACTGCAGTCAAAGAGCAATCTGATTTTTTATTTTAAGGACTGCACTGCAGTATTATAGTCAGAAGTCTGCAAATTTATTCAACCAGTGCATCAGTTACTAAATAGCAATGAAATGAATTTGCAAAATAATTAATGTAGTCATCTAACCTGTTCAGGATTAGTACTTTAGGATACTGTTCACATGTAGGGTCAGTTAAAGGATATGTCCATCTGACTTAACTGAGAAATTCACAGAACATTTCCGTCATTCTCAGGGCACACATCCTTTGCTTGGTTCATGTTATATATTAATTACTGCATTTTAAAGATCGTGAGAGGAAAACATTCCACATTATGTGGTGTGCCCATGGAATAGGCCTTCTTAAAAACCTTTGATTTCTTTTTTTTTTTTTTTTTATTTATCGGTATGTCTACTCCCTCTGCCCTCCTTCTTCCTTTAAGTCAATTATCTGTGTTCATTGTCATAATAATCATTACTTCATAATTCATTGTTATAATTATCATTGTCATAATAAGCCAGTCTTATTATCTTGGCTATTTCTTCTAATTTTTAGTCAGTCTAATAGTTTCTTTAGCTTAACAGCCTTTATTCCTCTACTTACCTGGTATGCATAACAGCATAGCACAGTAAAAGAAAGAATGCCTCTTTGAATGAACCAGGTAAAAGCTTCATAAGTTGCTTGAACTGAATGAGATCGTAGAATCATAGAATGTTTTGGGTTGGAGAGGACCTTAAGATCACCTAATTCTAGCCCCCCAGCCATGGGCAGGGACACGTCACACTAAACCATGTCACCCAAGGCTCTGTCCAATCTTGCCTTGAACACTGCCATTCCTGAAACATTCACAACTTCTTTGGGGAACCCATTCCAGTGTCTCACCACCATCACAGTAATGAACTTTTTCCTTATATCTAACCTGAATTTCCTCTGTTTAAGTTTAAACCCATTAACCCTTGTTCTACCACTACAGTCTCTAATGAAGCATGCCTCTCTGGCATCCTTGCAGACCCACTTCACCTACTGGAAGGCTGCTATGAGGTCTCTGTGCAGCCTTCTCTTCTCCAGGCTGAACGGCCCAAACTTTCTCAGCCTGTCTTCATACAGGAGGTGCTCCAGTCCCCTGATCATCCTCGTGGCCCACCTCTGGAATTGCTCCAACAGCTCTATGTCCTTCTTATGTTGAATGGCATATGAGAAAAACAACATCAAGGAGATAGCTGCTTTTTCTGTAAACTACTTTGGATAAAAATTATGGCAACCGGGCTCTGAGAATTTTGTTACTCATTTAACTCGGAAAAAATTTCCACTTCCTTTCGCATTTGTCAGTTGATAGCCATATTGCTAATGTTACTGCAGAGTGAAAATTTAGTTTTGCCCCAAAACTCAGTATAGCTTTTCAAGGTGTTTAGGCTAGCTTTTAATGCTGGGTTCAGTGGTCCAATGCCTCCACTGGGCAAAGTGCCCTGGGGCACTGTATAGGCATGGTAGCTCTGTATTTCCTCCAGGGCATAGTTTACTATCTGTATCCAACACTTTACTGATTTGCTTAGTATTCATACGATTTCTAGTGAGTAAGAATTTTATATGAATATAGGGAGGTTCAGGGTGAATTCCTGGCAAACCAAAGTCACTTACATAATCCTCAAGATTACTGTACATGAAGAAGTCATTCATTCATGTCGTGTAGTAAAGGAAATGCTCGTATTTTCCAAGCCACTAAATGGTATTAGATCAAATTTCAAAATGTTGGAAACAGGTGTGAATGAAAATTATCTTTTAAATATTAATTCTTGTCCTGGGCTTAGCAGTGGCAGTCATCTTTTCCTTTGTCATAGTAACTGGTGCAGCACTATGTCTTCGAGTTTCAGCCTGGGAACAAAACTGATAACAGGAATGTTTTTAATTACTGCTCAAATGTTTTACTCCGACCAAGGACTTTGTGAGTCTCATGCTCTGACAGGGAGGAGGGGAGGCCAGGAGGAAACAGCGACAGGACACATGACCCAAACTGACCAAAGAGGTATTCCATCCCATAGTACGTCATGCCAAGGATGTAACTGGGAGTTATCCGGAAGGGCTAGTGCTCTCTGGGGTGTTGGAGGAGGGATTTGGTTGATGGTTGGTGGGGTGTCGTGAGTCATCTGTCGGTGGTTGGTGAGATGCTGTATTCTTTTCCCTTATTATTTTCTTTGTCATTATTATTATTGGTGGTAGCAGTAGTGATTTGTGTTATACCTTAGTTACTGGACTGTTCTTATCTCAACCTGTGGGAGTTGCATTCTTTTGATTCTCCTCCCCATCCCTCTGGAAGCAGGGGAGGGCAAGAAAGGGGGGTTGAGTGAGTGAATGAGTTGTGTGGCTGGGTTTAAACCACGANATTCTTTTGACTCCCCATCCCTCTGGAAGCAGGGGAGGGCAAGAAAGGGGGGTTGAGTGAGTGAATGAGTTGTGTGGCTGGGTTTAAACCACGACAATTCTACATCCCAATTTTTATAGTAGAGGAATGGAAAAGTGGACTGTAAAGAGGCTCAAGGAAGAATTCAGTCCTTACTTCAAATACCATAGACTAAATACAGCTCCTTTTAAAAACTTTTCAAAACCAAAATTCTGTATAGTGTGAAAGGAAAGTAAATGAAAACCAAACCTATATACAAACTCTGTTTCCACTGTGAAATGCTAAAAGATCTCTTGGATACTCTCTCCTTTGTGATCTCATTCTGTTCAATTTGTTCTGTGTCAAATAAAATAACTAAATCTGTAAGTATAAACAGCCTTATTGTCAACTTGTAAGTTCATTTTTCATCTCAAGTCTAATGCATGAGCCAGCAATATATGTGACTATGTGTGAGATTTGTCAAGTCAGTTTAGAGGGTATAACTGTAGCTGTAATTTGGATACAGAATGTATAATTAGAGAAAAGCATGATTCAATAAATTATACTTAGTCTATATCTAGATGTTGTATCATTTCATATCTGTAATTGGGGCACAACCTGGTCAAAGACTCTACTACCTAAAAATATTCTTTTAATTTGTCTTGGGTTTTTCTTTTTT
Source organism: Agapornis roseicollis (assembly GCA_002631895.1). NCBI lineage: Eukaryota > Metazoa > Chordata > Aves > Psittaciformes > Psittacidae > Agapornis > Agapornis roseicollis. The sequence goes on from NDXB01021236.1 coordinate 38,993, forward strand.
TCCCAGTAGTCCAGGGCTTATTTTTCTATTTACAAAGAAACTCTTAAAGGTAATTATTGCCAACCCTAGTAATTTCTTATTTGTTTAAAAAATATCCCCCAAACCTTCAAACTCTGAAATGAATCAAAATCACAAATCTTACACAATAATCTGAAGAACGTCCTGGAAACTTTGATCAGCTGTGGACAGGAACGAACAGAGCATAAATTTTATTTGACAAATTGATCAGGTTGATTTCAGTTGATGATGAAATCATAATCTTACATAATGCGTTTACCATTCATTAATCTCCTCCCAGAAAACTGTATGCTAGGTTATATCCTTTAGTTTCAAACAATATATTCTTGCCCTTAGTTTTGGGTGTGGAAGGAGAAGAACAGACATAATCCATTCTCAACACATGTACTGTTACATCATGTCAGTACAAATCAGCATGTATGTTAGGGAACATATGACTTAAGGGAGGCAGTTTAGAGGGAAGTCAAAGCAGTCATCTAATAATGATAGCCTAAACTCCAATATTTCTAATAATCCCACTGCAGACATTTGTTGGGTATCCAAATTTGCTTATATAATAATCGTAATTATTGATATAAAATGGAATACTCCATTCCCAAACTAGACTTGACTTTAAGATCCTTCTTCACAATTGTAGAAAGGCAAGGACATTTCCCAGTATCAGCAACTTTAATAGTGACACTAACTTCCACAATACAATCTTGTGCTTATTGATTTTTGGTTGTTCCTGTTACAGTACTTACTACTGCAAAGTTCTTCCTGTACTTAGCTTTCCTTCTGATGTCCTTCATGTATCTTAGGTACTTTTGAGGGCAGCTGCTGTTACTGCAGCATTTGTAGACTGTTGCAACAGCCATAAGACTTAGATGACGGAATGAGGTTCTCCTTGAACACCATTTTTAGATACTTCCCTGATCAAGTCAGAAGTAAGAAACTGCCAGTTCAAAATGAAAATCTTGAGAAGGGAAGTTATTCAAAGCCAACCGTTATGTTGTATAGTTTTGCCTTTTCTTTTTTCTTTTTTTTCTTTTTTTTTTTTTTTTTTTCCCGGTGGTTTCTTTTTGTAATTTTTTTTTTTTTTTTTTTTTTTTTGCAGCACATGTGAAAAGCATATACTGTGTGAAGGAAGAAAAAATACAACTAAAAATCACTTTGCTTTGCTTTGGTTTGGTTTGGTTTTTTCCCTAGAAT
>NDXB01021236.1:41785-67643 GCA_002631895.1 Agapornis roseicollis
TTTTTTTTTTTTTTTTTTTGTACTGGGTAACTGGGCTAATTAAAATGTATTTAGATAATTTTGGGCTACTTATCTGTTCCTGTTTTTGACTTTCATGGTAACACATTGCATCTGTTCAGTCTGCCAGTCATATGTTGGATCAGATCATAATATAATACAACTCATGTAAATGGCATAGTGTATTCTGCTGTTTCTTGTAATGCATAATTTACTGCAAAACCTATGTTTCAAGAAAAAAAAAATTGTTTTTCCACTGTTTGTTTCATTGATATTCAGTGGTTAAAACCACTCAGTCTTTATGTTTTGTCACCCATCTGCAGTAATGCAAATGTGATTAGGTCTGTTCCATTTCTATAGGCAGCAAAATATATAAGTGAGCATCCACGTTAAGTAAATGTGATACTAAAAATATTTTAGTTTTAGTATGAATAATGAATTTTCTCCTTTCTTTTCAAAGATGTCATTATGAGGCACATTTTACTTGTTTTTATTTAAAAGTGTTAGAATTGATTTTGATTGCATTGTTTGTACGTTTCCTTGGGACATTAATGTCAATAGTACCACATTAGAGAACATTATTTTGTGTTTAATATTCCTAGATCATTTAAAATTAAGACACATAGTGTGTTATGCTCTGTATAATAATGCTTTATGTAAAACACAGCTAAGATGAATCAGTGAATCTGGGGTGACTAATTCTTTGCTAATTATGCTCTGCTCTTCCTGACTGAACAGAACTACTTTGAGTTCATATGCATGCCAAATTTGTCCTAGAGATTGAATCTGTATTGTAGAGACATCAGATCAAATTCTTCTGTTAAATATAAATACTAGCATGCTGTGTTGAATTCTGCAATCAGCTGAAGCACTTTAGTTTAACATTTAACTCAAACTCTAGTGTACTGGATACACCTTCAGTTGAAAGTATAATTAAGAAAGATATTAATTTACTTTTTAAAAAGTAAGTTAAGGGACCTATTCTGCTAACATTAAATAGCCCAAAGAGCAGTTCCATGCTATCACATTAATTCAGGAATACCTTTTCCACTGGCTGGATGCGAAGCAAATTCCAAGCCAACTTTAGCACAAACAGGGCTTGCTCTTGCAAGCTGGAAGTTACTCAGACCTGAATTATTCATAGAATGTTCAGGTGGTTCAGCTTTTGCAGGTGATGCTAAACAGGAGCCACAGTTTTTCAGTGTTGTCTTTGCCACTGTATGGCCATTCTGGTTCTATTATATCCCATAGCTGTAGCAGCAGCAACAATATCATGTGAATCATTTGCAACACCTGGAACACTGACAGTCAAACTTGTTCAAAACTTGTAATGGTTGTACAATTTCTACATTAGTGCCACCTCAATTGTTCTTTTCTACCAAAGAAATTATGCAGCTTGACTACTCCCATTTATTTTTGTGTCCAGTTTCTACTTTAGCTACAGTAGGACTGAAATTCATGTGTTGTTTTCCACAGGATGCTGTTTTTTTCATTTGTTGAACATCACAGTTTAAAGGTCCTCTAATGCTGTGAATTTTGAATTGCCATGAGAAGCTCAGGGATGCCCCTTCTGTTGCTGTTTAATAAAAGTTTTCTCAAAATATGTTACAATTAGGAGGCAGCCTTCAATTCAAAATTTCTTCAAATTTCTCCAGATTTCACAAAAATGTGAGGTTTATGGTCCTGTGTAGTTACAGACTTAGAAAATTATTCCTAACAGATGAACTCTTGGCATTATTTTATGCTCTTTTGATACTCTCACTAAGTGCAGAATTACCACATTAAGAAAGTATTGTACACATTTTCAAAGATGAGGGAAAGATTATCTAGGAACAACACTATTTTGCTGGTACGTGTAGCTCTTGGAGAGAGATGTTGGGAGTCTTCAGTTTTGAATGACTGTTTTCATCATACGACAATTACTTAAGAAAGGTCTTAAATTATGTTGTGTTACGTTTTACTTTTCTGTTTAGAAAGGCTTGGAAAAATCAGTAGCTCTACAGTTCCTTTATGAGACTGCTAATTTTATGCAACAATTAGACATCAAAGATTCAAAAGATTTTTGGCATCTTCATTTCCTCCCCACAATGTAGATTTTGTTGCTATTGCCTCTGGTTTGGCAGTTGCAGAATAGTGTTAAAACAATATAATTTGTTATAAATGCCTGAACCCTAGCATTACTCTTACCTTCTCCATGCCTTTATTTCTCTGTTAAAATAACAGTGTTACAGGACAGCCCTTCATTCTCTGGCCTATTGTACTGAAAAATGAATAAGAGTCTTGATTACCTTACAGATAAATCTAGTTAACTGTTATATTAATTAAAATGCATGGGTTTGAGGCTATTCTGAACTATTTATATGTGATTTAATTCATATCAGCAGTTAATTTTTATTTAATGCAAACTAATGGGTTTTATGTAAATGGAGCATGTGGCAGTCTATTTAAAAAACAAATTATCTGTAGTTCCATTTCAGTTATTTTAATTAAATTTAGAGTTTGTATGAAGTGGGGAGGGATAAAGGATATGTTATATAGGAAGTGTGGATGATTAAAAGCAATTTAAATTTATAGAATAAGAAACAAGTGATTCTCTTAGCAGAAACACCAATTCATTTTCTGACATTTGCATTTGCTAAAAGAGTAGAAACAGGAACAGTCAAGGGCATGTGCCTGGTGGATTTTGAACTGTAGAATACAAATAATACAATGAGTTGAGTTAGTTATAATAACCCTGTGAAAATTAACTAGTTCACATGTATAAAATGCTTTGAAAATTGTTAGCAAATGTCATTCTGAACATACCTGAATACTGGAGTAAAAAATTGATCACTGTTTACCTCAGGATTGATTTCTTTCCAAAATCACTATGAATGTCCCAGGTATTACCTTACAACAAATGGAGCATACTATGCAACCTTATGGCCATACTGAATGTTTTAACTTCAGGCAAGATACTGTTTCAAGATTTTTAGGACAAGTATAAATAGTATTTGGCAGTTTTGAAACCTGATGTATCATATCACTATCCCATGGCCTGTTTCCATGCCTTGGATTTCCTGAGCCTGACTGAATAAACAAATTCCTTAGTTTTTATTATTCTGAGGAAGTTTTGCTCACAGCATCAGCTTGACTTCATGATTTTGTCTCACCCTCTTTTGAGTTTGACAGATTTTGCAGGAGAAATGCTGTAATAGATGAAAAGCTTCTCCAATCATGTCTCGTTTTCACTGTTCCAAGCTTTTGGCAGGACATATACCTTCAATTATTTTTGTTCATATTAAATCTACTCTGTGCAGAAAAGCTGCAAAAGTTAGAATATCTTTTCATGAGCTTAGCTTGGATTGTCAACAGTAGTGGCATAGCCCAAACAGCTTGTATACATGTCAGTAAGCTCCTAAATTTAATTAGTGTTTTAGTGTCATCAAGGATGGATATGCCAACTCAAACCATTTGTTTGCTAATGTTAATCCTAGTTCCACTAGTTGCCTGATAATTTCTCTAATTTCAAATACCACAATGGGAGTTTTCACTTTTTTTCCTTGCTCCCATTGCAAATACTGTGACTTTTGTTAATTCCTCTGCATCAGAAGGTTCGTTCAGCTGAAATGGAAATCCATGCTTGGAAGCTTAAGTACTGCTTGGAAGTTTAAACACTCTGACTTTGTTAGGAGCTACAGAATCAATTGAAAATTCTTCAGGTACATTTTATACCCAAAAGAATTTGTGCTTTAAATGAATTATTCTAATAAAAATGTGCTTAACCCAGGGATGATAAAGCAGATCAGCACTTTTCTTGCCTGTGTTGACAGCTATTGTATATATTTAGCAATACACTGTTCCCTTAATGAAACAAGACATAAACATATTGTCAAGCACAGAACTAGCTTCCCAAGGAAGTTGTTGAGTAAACATCCCATTAGGTATTTAAAAGAGTGTGGATGTGGCACTTGTGGACATCATTTTGTGGTGGACTTGGCAGTGTTAGGATAATGGTTGCACGTTAAAGGTACTTTCCAACCTGACTCTGTGACTCTAATTCTCTAACAACTCTATGATTCTATGATCCTACAATAAGATCTGATAAATCATGAAAGTTTAAACCCACTATGAAAATTCAGCAATTGCTTCTCTGATCTACTGTATCAGGACCAAGATATTGATTTGTTAAACGCTGGCTAAATCAAAAGGCTATGAATGCTATAAAATGAAAATAACCTGCCTGTTAGAAGAGTTATTTACAAAAATCAATGTTAATTTTCTGTCTCTCATATGTCAGCAGCGGCAACATTGCTTTTCCCATCAGGTAAGGTTATTTAAACCTGATTCCAGAATAATTGTACAGGTTACCTGGTTAATAAATAGGATAAAACTATTTGGTTGTTATCACTGACATCTTGGACAAAATGTTGAAAAAGTCAAAGAAATAAAAAATATTTATGAATAAATAATATAATCCTCAATGAAAGTTGCCTGAAGCCATGACCTTTGAGATCTACCACCTCTTTTTATCCTTTCTACACATTCCACTATCAGGTATAATTTTCCAGGCTGGTCCTTGCACATGACTCTTAGGTTTTATTTTTACAAAAAAAAAAAAAAAAAAAAAAAAAAAAAANCCTTTGAGATCTACCACCTCTTTTTATCCTTTCTACACATTCCACTATCAGGTATAATTTTCCAGGCTGGTCCTTGCACATGACTCTTAGGTTTTATTTTTACAAAAAAAAAAAAAAAAGTCATATAGCAATACATATTACCAAAGCTCCAAATGCAGGAAATTATTGTAGAAAATGAGAAGAATTCTCTTATCTAATAACATATCTATGACTTACGGTGCTTCTGCTGGAGTCTAACTTCTAGGTAGGAGGTATTTTTCTTGGTTGATTCTTTTCTTATCTTGCTGTCCATTTCTCACTCTCTTCTGCTGGTCTTGTGAGTATTTTTATTTTTTTGATGGGCTAGGAGATTGAACTGGATGTATTGCAAAAAAAATGATGTGTTGGTCCCAAATGGATGCCATATCCAAAAGTTTATTTTGGATGATGGGATTTGCTGAAATCATACATTATTTCACAGATTTGCCAGTCATACTGGGTTGGACTCTGTCTGCTGTTATATTTTGGGATTATTTGGTGCTGTTTCTGCTGTCTTGGGTTCCAGACCTATATTAAGTCATGGATGAACAATAATTTTTTTTTTTTTCCAGACTATGTGTTCTATGATATTATTAGAATTTGTGAAGAAGTAGGACAAATCCTTGCCTCATGTTACACCACTGAGGTCACTGGTTTTACAGCTGGTATACACCTGTAGACCTGCAGTGCTTTTTATCACTTAGGCTTAGTATTAACTAATGCCCTCAGAAAGCAGTATCTAAGAATTAAATTTTAACTTGAACAGTTTGTGTGTGTTGTCCCTAGCGAAACCGTATGATCAACCCATCTGTATGTTTATTAATATGTATTAAATATCTAAATATGTGCTTCAAATATATGAAACATATGTTTTCAGTTTTTCTGATTTATTTCTTATTTTTTTTTCTTTCAAAGTGTTTATATATGCTTTAATATCTTTAGTGGCCTATACGATAAGTAAGAGATGGCAGCTTTGTGTGTTTTTTTTGCAAGCTTCATACTTCACAAATTTTAAGTGTCCTCATTTCTGGTATAAGGAAAACCTGCTTTTATCCAGTAATAGACATTGAAGAAACTCAGTGTTTTTTATTTAGTCTCTTGCATTCGGAATATAAAAAAAAAATACTTATTATGGGTAACTGCCACACTGGAGTCATATGAATTAAAGGAGAACTTAAAATGAGCTGAAATGTAACCCAGATGATGACATAAGTTTTTTAATTTGTGTTTTAGAATGCTATTGTCAGTAAGTAATATTGATCAGAATCATAGGATCATAGAATAATTTAGATTGGAAAATACCCTTACAATCATCTAGTCTGGTCTCATAAATCTGAGACCACTAAGCCACGTCCCTAAGAACCACATACACACATCTTTTAAATACCTACAGGTGTGGTGACTCAACAACTTCCCTGGGCAGCCTGTACTAATGTCTGACAACCCTTTCAATGAAGAAATGTTCCTAATGTTAAGTCTAAACCTCCCCTGTTGCACCTGGAAGCCATTACCTCTTGTTACCTGGGAAAAGAGAGACTGTACTTTTATCTTACTACAACCTTTTTTCAGGTATTTGTTGAGAGTGATAAGGTCTTCCCTGGGTCTCCTTTTCTCCAGACTAAATGACTCCACTTCCATAGTCACCTGTCATCAGAGTTGTGCTCTAGACTCTTCACCAGGTGGGTTACCCTTCTCTGGACATACTTCAGCACCTCAATGTCTCTCTTGCAGTGAGAGGCCCAGAACTGAATACAGTATTTGAAGTAGAGCTATACCCAGTACAGTACCACCAGTACCCACCCAGTACAGAGGGATTATTACTTCCCTAGTCCTGCTGGCCACACTATTGCTGGTACAACCTACATGTTGTTGGCTTTCTTGGCCACCTGGACACACTGCTGGCTCATATTCAGCCAACTGCTGACCAACACCCCCAGCTCCTTTTTCATTAGGCAGCTTTCCAGCCACTCTTCTCTCAGCCTGTAATGTTGCATGGGGTTGTTGTGTCACAAGTGTAGGAGTTGTGTCACTTTGCCTTGTTGAGCCTCACACAAGTGACTTCAAGCCATTGATCCAGCTTGTCCAGATCCCTCTGCAGAGCTTTCCTATTCATTTGCAGATCAACACTCCCAGCCAGCATAGTGTTATCAGCAAATTTATTGGTGGTGCACTCAATCTCCTCATCCAGATAACTGATAAAGATATTCAACGTAACTATTTAATATCTTAGGTCTTAGTATCTTAGTACTGAGCACCCCTGTTCACTAGGCCCCAATACTGAACCCTGGGGAACACCACTTGTGACTGTTGTTGGCTGCCAACTGGTTTTAACTCCATTCACTGCCACTCTTTGTGTTTGGCCATCCAGCCAGCCTTTTACCCAGTGAATAGCACACTTGTCCAAGCCATGAGCAGTCATTCATGTAGCAAATAAATTAAACAATTATCTAAATAATGATAACATAAGAATAAATAACGATAATAGCAATAAATAAAGAAACTAAGAATAAATAAGAAAAATATAAGAATAAATAATGGTAAATAGGAAATACTACACTTCATTTTGAGTGTCCAGAAACTAATGATAAATACTACTTTTATTTTTTTTAATAGAAATATACTATTAGAGGAAAATCTAAATTAATTCTTTTCAAAGATAGAGTCACTTAACAACTATTTAAAGTATTTAAAGTACTGCTGTTTTGTCAGTCAGAAATTAAAGCTGAATTGGTTTCTGTTATAGTTTTGGTCTACATATGAAGGAAAATTTCACTGACAGCTGAAAGAAGTGGGCAAACCTGAGGACCCTTTCTAAACTGTAAGGCCCAGGGAAGCTGTCCCTGCTGTGAGGCAGATTCTTCTTCACATTCCTTTGATGTCAGAAAGAGACATGATCTAGGACTTTCTGAGTACTGGATCACAAATAAAATTAAGTTTTCCATCCAGAATAATGATCAGAATGACCAATGAGATGAGAGCATACTGACACAGTATCTTATCAGAATGGGAAAGAGGGTGTGAAAATGCACAGCTTGGAGAATGTGCTCTACAAAAGTGATTGTTTTCCACTGAAATGATAAAATATTCAAAATTCTAGTGACTCTTCCACTTTTAAGAGGTTAATACAAGCAATAGAGTAAGACAATGGCTGCCTGCAGCAGGTCTGATGAGGGTCAGGTAAATTTAACATACAAACATACTATTTATTATCATGACTGTCATTGTCTGGACTACCAGCAGAGACAATACTCACTGTGGAAAATATAACAGGTTGCTGTCAGTGTACCTAGGACTTGCAGGTATGGTTCATAACTCCTATTAGTAGTTCCAATATTCTCTCTGAGAAAAAATATTAAACTGAAAATTCCTCTATCCTGAGACTGAGGTTCTTGTGAAGATAGGTAAAGTGATACATTATTATGGAATTAAGAAAAGATAAATGATTAGTTTTGGGATATTGAAATACACGAAGGCTAGCCATGAGGCAGTTCAAATAGATATACAAAGTGATAGTAATCCAAGATAATTCCAAGACCTGCATTCCAGTTGGCTGATTATAGATTCAGACTTCAACCCAAAGTGTAAGTGGAGCTTAGCAGAAGAGATGCAAATTTAGTGTTTGCAAATTATGTTAAAAACCCCAACAACCAACCAAACAAAAACCCCAAAAAAACTGGGCTAAGTGTATAAAAAATTATCACTTGAGATTCACTGACAAGCAATACAGGCACACTTTACAGTCACTATTAAATCATATCTGTGTTTAAATGCCTTCTTCTGCATTATTTTCTTTCACATACTTTTTATTTTACTGTGTAATAAATGATATTCACTAAATCAATATGCAATCCATAGTATTAAATATTCAACAAACATTCATTGTGCTTAAGAGTAAAGGTACAATAGTCATTTGGCTCTGAAATAAGAGGAAATAAGATTTGCTTAGTTTTCTTCTGATACGTTTTTGTAAATTTTGTCAGCACCATTTACAATGAATATATATTTTTCTTTTATATGAATAATTTGTATGAGAACTGGGTAGAAATTCATTATTATTATTATTATTGATATTAATAATAATAAACTCTTGGAAAAAATATTTTTCCTGTCTTAGTCTAACGTATATACATACTCAATTGCTTTCATTATTGTTCTGTAGTAATGTAAATTGCATAGAATTTTTTGGTTTTAATTAAGATATACATGATCACAGAAGTGTTCAATTTATGCAAAATTCTGAATCGTAGTGTAATCTCAGTCTTCAGTGGGATTCAGTGTGGGACAGTGCTAATGTCCGCTATACAACTTTCTTAAGCATAAAAAGGGGAAAAAAAGTAGTACTTTCTTTTTCTTTAGTTTGCTTGTTTATTCTCTAGTGAAAACATCTAAGGTCTCTCTCTTCTTTCACTCATATTCTAAATAAATTCATGTTTCCATACATTTTTTGAAGATATACATTAAAGCTCTATTAAAGTGGTTAAAGTGTATTTCTCAAGGATTTTCTTTTGGTAACAAAAATAAATAGTCACAATTTGCAGAAAAACTAGGATGCGATTTTTTTCTTTGATGTGTAATGAGGATTTGTGCACAAAGTAGAACAATTGACTTGTCTCATAAATTGACTACTACATCTGTGAATACCTTTGCATAGCCTTTGAAATAATTCTTGCCTGAAGGCCTTGCCTGTTGTTATCAGGAAAGGTACAAGACACTGGATCTAAGTTTTCTTCCACAAATGAAGACAGTGACAATACTGTATTCTAGTCTGGTATAAAAGAAATATCTCTTATTTTTATTTCAATCTGGTTAACTTTCTTCATTTAATCATTAGCTTTTATTAACAAAGAACCAAAAAAGCTACTTAGGTGTGGTAAGACAGAATAGAATCAATTTATACATTAAATTAAAGGGTAAAGCCCCTAGATATTTAGACTAAAGATTAAGTAATAATCTGTTAAATGCAAAGCCTTATTGATAAATAATGGTAATTCCCTCTAGCAAGCATATTCTTTCAACAAATTTTTATTTAGGATGGTGTCATTGCCTCATGGACCAATGTTTAGCTTAGCTACAATATTGGCTTTTCTCAGAGTTTACTGAGATTGGTATTAAGAATTGTTATGAGTAGTATATAGATTTTAAAACAAACTCTTTATTTCTTTGTCAAGCTTTGGTCAAATCTGCTCTGTCATGTGCATGAGTCTAAAGACAGAAGTACGACTAGGCTAGCAATTACCTATAATGGTAGACATGAACTACAATGGGTATGAAGAGGCTGGTGGAGAGATGTTTGAAAAAGATGAGAAATATGACCCTAAGAGGTCATATGTGGAATAAGGAAGGGCTTTGCATTTGTGGTCACATTTACTTGTGACAGTTAAACGTTTAAGTGACTTGAAACTTGTGTGCAAACACTAAGTACTTGTAAGAAATGCAGATATTGTTCTGTGTTACAATCCTTGAGGCATTTAACCTGTGCTTGTAATTGACATACCTAGACAATTCTGAGCTGAATATTGCTCGGTGATATGCTGCCACAATGCAGCTGTATCTACACAACCACTGCATTATAAACATCTTTTTTTTTTTTTTCGCCTGAGATGAATCTCTTACGTTATGCTCCCAGTGACTCTTGTGTGCTACTTTCCCCACAAACACAGCAGAAGCAGATGTAAAGCTAAAAGCTCTGGGGCACACAAATCCATGTGATCTATCTCTCATCAGTAAGCCTTCAGCATTTTCAAGGTCAGTGCTGTGATAGTGGTCACTCCAAATGAGGTGCAACTTGTGGAGTCATGTTTGACGTTTTGCTGACAATCACCCACAGTTTTGCAAGCCAACAATGAACTGCATAGACCAGTTTTTGCAGATGTTTTGGCATCAACACCAGTAGATAAATGCCTACAGCTGCAGTGGGAGGACAATGATCAGGACAGCAAGGACACTGACCAGCTGCTTAGATCAGTTTTCTGGATTGGTTTCTCTTGGTGCAGCAATGATAATGAGCTCACAAAGCAAGTATTGAACAGGCAAAAGGCTGTGATATAAACCAACTGTATGTACCACATTTCAGGATGTTTAAAAGAATGTTTTTTGAGGATTTTGTGTTGATTTTTCCACAGCATTCTGGTGTATATGAACACATTAGACTGAACCTCACAGGTGTTCTCTTGCGAGATCTGCCATATTCTATTGCATCCACTCAATAGATAGGTCATTTGTTTTGGGCAGATAAACCCTATGGTTTGTTAAAATAAACAGTACTATAAAGTTTATTAGGGAAAAATTGTTACTGCATATTTCAAAGCCTCTTTGATTTTGGAGATTATTAATGACACTACCTGAGTGGGACATTCGATAAATTAATAGTAATAATATTAATGATTATTAATAATATTTTTAATAAATAAACATAAATAAAAACATAAATAAAAAGAAATAATAAATACTAACTACTAAATAAATTATAAACATTATTATTAGCAATAATAATATTTGCTATTATTATTATTATTATTATTTGCTCTATACCAGGTTTCTGGTTTCAAGATTCTAATAAGATCATTCTGTTGGGCTTCAGATGCTATGACTGGATTATTGGTATTGGTGGAGAATCCTATACGAGGGGTCATGAGATTGGGAGTGTATATATATAGATATATATCAGAAAAGTTAACGCATAATAAAAGTTGTTCCACTACCACAGCAAGAGAGTTTTATGTGACATCCTCTCCTGTGATATCCTGGGACACGGATCATTACATATTACTCTGGCTAACAAGTCATGTGCCACAGAAAAGTATTATTTTTACTTTACCTAACAAAGGTATGTGACTTGGGAATATAGGAGTCAGATGTGCCTTGACTAGACTACAGTCCAGACAACATTTTCTTTGAATAAAAGTTGTGGACTGCATGCTATGCAGGCAATGTAAGAGAAAGTGGGATTCTCATTAAAGGATAGGAGATGTGAAATTGGAAGATCTCAGGACGCTATGTTTGAATCCCATGCTCGGTGTATTGTAGAGGCATTCTGCCCAACTGAGATTATCATCTTCAAAATGATGGTATTGGGGTAAGTATGATATAAGAAGGTTTGTGTCCCTGTGATGATGTTAGAACTAAATATTTTTTTAAATTTCATAGCCAAAATTTAGTGGACACATAATCTTCCTTGTATTGTATGTAATAACTTTGATTACCTCCTAGAAGCATAACTCATTTTTCCATAGAAATACAAAAAGGTGTAACTCCTAATAGAGTAGCTCTTCTACATGCAACATTTTTTTATTTATTTTTTAAATGCTGTTGCTAGGGACTAAACTATCTTACTTATATCACTTGGAGTATGGTTATGCTATTGCTGGTATTAATTATGAAAATTGTAAACTATAAGTCCTGTTTGCCACAGCTGATTAAAATCACTCTTTTCATTAAAATGCAAATAAGATAACCCCAAAAGTCTTAGTGATTGATGTAAAAGAAACCCTTGATATGAGTGGTGGCAATGAGAGAGTTTTAAAATGAATGAAACCAGCAATTTGAAAAACAGCATTCAAAATTACTATCTCAAAATAATATTTTGATAATATTGAAAGCAAGAAAACCTTTGATGCAGAAATATTAGTTCTTCTAAAAAGTGTCTCAAAAAATACTTTTCCTGTGCAAAATTGCTGTTGTCAGATTTATCAAAGGAGGAGGTTTAGCGGGGATGACGATGATGGGAGGTAGATGGCAAATCAGTTCATCCTCCAATGATAAATGTTAATGTATGCTACTAGTGTATGGTTCCACCCTCTGAAATATTTTTTTTTACAAGTCCTTATTAAAACTTCTGTCTTTGGCAGATAAGGTCATTGAGGTCTGTAATCAGAGATGTATGACTATGTAGTTCTAAATGGGAAAAGAAAGTGTCTTAGAGCAGATTTTCTGGGAAATCTGAGAATCTCTGCAAATTGCTCTTAGGACTTTTCAACAACCTTGATCCTCACACTCCTAAGAGCTCCATGGTTGTGATGAAACCTTTCTTGTCTTCAAGGCATATTCTGTCTTTCTTTCTCCCCCTGAGAAATTTTGTTCATCTCTGGGAGTCCAGCCTTGACTAATCGTGCGTCTAACTAGGGTTATGCAATACTGCATAGAGCTTATACATGCGGTCCATGGAGTGTATGAAATAGATTCAACATATTAACCCAGCTAGTGTTCTGTGCCTATGAGTCTGGATTGTTTCTGCTACTGAAGCTAGACTGGTTATTAGGAAGGAGCTCTTTACTGTGAGGGTGATGAGGCCCTGGCACAGGTTGCCCAAGGAATCTGTGGGTGCCCCATCCCTGACAGTGCTCAAGGCCAGGTCGAACAATGCTTTGAGCAGCCTGGTCTAGTGGGAGGTGTCCCTGATAGTGGCAGGGATTGGAACTAGATAAGCTTTATGGTCCCTTCCAACCCAAAACATCTATGATTCTAGGATTCTGTGATCTCTCCAGCTGTCTCAGAGTGAAGGCAGGTATTTTTAGTGCAGTTTTCATTGAATTGCATAGGCACCTTCATCTAGTATTTTGCAACATTTTTTATTTTCCTTCCCAAGTTGTCTGACACTGATAAAAAACATACAGTATGCATTTTTAAAAGGCTAAAGGGAATCCTGAAAGAATGTTTGTTGATATTAATCAGCTGAATGGCCCCAGCTGGCATTCTGCATTCCTGACAGGGCATCATCACTGATCTTGGAATGATCAGCATACCACTTCTTCGTTCCCATGTCTGAGCCATAAAAAAATGCATGGTCCCCACAGCTTAGCTTACTTGAAGTGTGTGCAAAGTAAATGGAATTTTCTGAACAGTGTTTGGACTGTCTGGGGTTAACCATATCTTATACCTCTTGGGTCTTTATGTTTGTGAAGAATTTCTACATATTTCTTAAACTGAACTAATTTGAAAAGTGCCCTAGAAATTACTGCAGTTGGAATGCCTCTGGTTGTCCCTTTAAAATGTCTGGAATATGCACAGTATTAAGTGCTTTGAAATGTGCCTTATAAAAAGTTAAGAGATCTAAATGGTCATCAAAGGATGGGAAAAAAAAAAAACAAATAGGTATGGATGAATGTACTGAGATGGGTATAGGAACTAACACAGTATCTTCTGTGCCTTGCATTCAGTAATTACATATATATCATTTGCTTCGTCTTTGTCATGTTTCATATCTGAGTGGAAGAAAGTCTCTGCTGTGCATGCTAAGGAGTGAAATGTTGCTATGGTGGGATAAGAGAGAGAGACTGAAAAGAAGAATGGGGCAGGTGAATGGGAGAGCTACTATTTGGCTAAGACTTCTAAAGGTACATAGCATCACTGTTACTGTAAACAGATTTCCATTCACTACTGAAATCAACTCTGCTAGGAGGCCTTCCCTACCAGCCTTTCTCACAGGAATAAGTACTATTCAGCTGCTGCTGAACAAGTAGATATGGTCCAGGTCAGGATGCTTCCTGTAACAAAGAGCAGAAAAAAGATGGATTGAGACAAAGCTGGACAAGACTCTGGTGACTGGCTTTTTTTGCTTATTGGTGCAGTGTGCTGCAGTGTGGTGTGTGGTCATGGGTGCTGAGAAGAGCTGTGGTAGCTGTTGTTTCCTTATGGGGAAAAAAATTGATGGATTTCCTCTCAAACAGAACAAGCAGAAAAGGTATGAAGTGGGAGTATTTTTTTTTTTTTTCTCTCTGGCATAGTGCTCAACTTCATGGAAAGAGAATACAGTGCTATATGGTCATATAATCTGCAGCACATTGAGCCAGTATTCATAAATGCCCAACTTCAAACTAACTAATCCAGACCAATTAATCATTGTTGTAACAAGCTGGCAGCGTGACACAATACTGGAAAAAGCACAGAAGTATAGTCCATTCTGATAAGATGCTAAGCAGTAGGAGATACTAAATTGAGGACTAGCAAAAAAGACAAGTATGTCCAAATGAATGTTAGTACACATACACTTCAAAAGCAGTAAATTGCTTTTCTTGTAAGCAGCAACTAAAAAACCTTTTAAATAAGAACACTCATTATTGTGCTTATTAACCATGTGCTTATTTACAGTTTAGCCTGAACACAGTTAAAATCTGACACATATTGCTCAGAGGATGCATAGAATCTCCATCACTACAAAATGTCAAAACTTGACAGAACATGGCCCTGAGCAACCTGCAATGAGTGCACCTGCTTTGGGAAAAGTCAAACTAAATAACCTCTGGAAGCTACTTCCAACTTACATGGTTCTGTGTTTCTACTAAGAAACACTTTGCATAAATAATTCATATATGAATGCATAGCATTTGAGTTAAGTCCTAAGAGGTAGGAAAACTCTACAGTGCACAAATTGTGTAATTATTCCCTAGGGCTTAATAAGACTATATACAGCTGTTAATTGAAGCTGTTAGCCACAGATGGACTTTTGACATGTCAGTGCAGAGTGCCTGCAGGGTTTTGTCACCTTTAACACGAGGAAAGCTTGGCCCCTGAAAATAGGATTTAAAGCTGCAAAAAGATGTCTAAAGAGGGAAGTAGTAGCCATAGAGAAGAGCCATGGTTGAGCTGAGCCTACTGGGCATAGCAGCCAAAAAAAGTACAAGGTGCATTTTCTGGTCTGAGAATCAAAACCATGTTTAAGCTTACAATATGATCAGATTGCAGCAGCAGAACCTAGTAAGTTTAGCACAGACTGCTCCCACAGTCTTAACAGTGAAGAGCTGTTTAATATGGGATGTAACTGAAGCAACAGCTAACTCCATGTGCAGATGTATTCTTAACTGAGCATCTGTAGTAACATATGAGCAGTATTTGAGATCCACTTTTCTTGCTAGGTTAGTAACAGATACAGATTATTAATTTTAATAGTTGATATGCTAAAAGACAAAAGGGTTTTCATGGCTGTATTTTAAGGCTATTATTACTGATTAGCTAGTAAATTTTGACATAGTGTTACAAAGATATAACTCAGATCAGTAAAGGATATTATGCTAATTTGACAGTAGTTGGAGTTGGGGGGATACATTTTCTCACTTCTGTTACCTGTTTTGCTAAATTCAAAGAATTAATTTTCCTCTCTTCTGATGTGATCTTCCCCTCCCTTTACCACTCTCTCCCCACACCTCCAGACAAAGCATGGTTCCCTTTCAGTGTATTAAAATGTGTTGTTGGTTTCTTTTAATTTTTTTTTTCTTTTTTTAATCTTCTACACTTATCTTTAGAAATGACCCACTGTTCAACTCCATGAAAGCTCTATATATTTCCTATTCAGAAAGCAAGGGAAAGATAGGGAAACTTGATTCTAAATACAAGGATTGCTTGGACTGCTGCATGTAAGGGAACAGCATATTAAAGACAACAATGTTAATACCAAGAAAGTAGTAGAAAATTTTTTTATTTTTAATTTTTATATTATTATTTTTATATTATAATATTATTTCAATGTACTTGTCCTTCCCCCTATACCCTCAAACTGACTGCATTTTGACTTTGCAAGAACAAAAGACAAAGACAAACAGAAATAGGCAGGAGACTCCACTCTGACCTCCCATACCTTTGGTCTCATGGACATTCATCAAGATTTCATGTGGAGCCTCTCAAGCCATATGGAGTGCACAGAATTGAATTACCTCTCACATTACCCTTTTGCCTACCTTAATGCTTTCCCCTCTCTTCAGAAAACTGTCCTATAAAGCCATACCACTTGCCTGATCAGGCTACATATCATCACACCTGTTTGCAAAGAGACATGCATTAGAGATGTATCCCTTCATCTATTCATACAAATTAGCATATTGGGTACTTCAATTATATTTTGAATTACATGCTTTTCACCATGGCCAAGTAACAGCATGTTCACTGGCCAATCATAAACTGCTTTGCTGTCCAGTACAGTTGGTCAGTATGATGTAATTTTGTTTTCTTTAATTAGATGGATTCATCTTCCTATTCCCTTTGAGAACCTTAATCTAGAGCAACAGACCAGATGCTACTTAATGCAATTCCCTTTTTTCTCATCCAACCAGACTGCAATATCATTCTGCTACTTTTTATTGAAAAACATTGTTCTCTACAATAGTTATAGATGAAAGAGTATATCTGGAGTTGTTATCTTTAGCAAAACAGTGCTTAATGGCATCTGAAGTATCATGTGGATTTTTTCTATACTCTATTCCTAGCTAAAATACATATTTTGTCATTTTTCTTCCCTGCAAAATGTGTTCTATATGAGTACAATAGATAGACAGATACCAGTAACATTTTGAAGTTCTAGTTTCCTTCCAGTCCCCCACCCTTCACTCTCTGTCTTTACAGTTCATAATTTCTAACAGTTTCACTCTTCAGGATACATGGCTGAAAATAAAGACTGGGGGGGAGGGGGGTGGGATAGGGGGAGGGTTTAGTGGCAGAAAGTCAACTTGTAAATAAAAATATGGAGAATGGATCTCCACATTTACCTTTCTTTTCCACGGCTAGTTATTTCACTGAGTTCAAAGTATGCTAAGGCATGCTACTATACAACTAACAGCTCTGTGCAAACCTTGGCTACCTACTTGGCACACTTATGAATCCTTCTTTTTACTCATGTGTGTGGGGTATGATATTATTGTTGACATATTTTTGCAGGAAAAAACCTCAGAGCTGGCCCCAGCCACTCAATGAACATAATATACAATTACCATCTAGCTCACTGTCATGTTTATCACCAATAAACTTTGCAAAGTTATAGCTTTCAACATATGTAAAAGCTCCTAACTGCAGATAAAGTAAAAGAAGACCACAAGACGTGGTGGTAAAAATTCATTGCAGATCCATAGGCAAACAATTCCAGAGGATGAAAACAAGGCTGACATTGTAGGTAAGGAAGGAAATGGAAAACAGTGTAGAGGAGTTAAGCCATCTAAAATTTAAGGAAAGGAAATTTAGAAGAAATGAAAGCTAAAGATAGGGATATTAAAGTAGTATAGCTCCCTGAGCTCTAAGCCAATAAGGAAGAAAATGTGGGTAAATTTGTACACTGTGTTGCTCTCTCACCACTCCCACATTTTCAAACTCAAAGTCACTCACTGTCTCAAGTCATTCAGGGTTTCTCTCTCCTGTACTTGTGCTTCTCCATTTGATGCCTTAGGCTCTGAAACGGAAATCAACAAATGTTTTTCATTTCTTCTACTATTTCTGCAACAAGTTTTATGTTTCTGCTTGTGTGCACAATGTACTTCTTCTCAATGTAATTCAAAAGCTGGAAATGTGTACAGCCTTTACTCTTTTTGATATAATCATAGCAAAGGTAGGTTTATATCATCTGGTGGGTTTTGATCTGACTGAGCTGGATGAAGGGTCATATTCCTTTGCCTTGAGGGTACATTACACAAAAACATGTTCTGCTGTTGAGTCACATTTTATTAAGCTCTTGCAAATTTTTTTTCTTTGGAGGGTGAGAACTTAAGTGTCTGCATTTTTTTCTTATCCTTCCAGTGGGGATAATTGAACTAGTCTGTATGACTCAGCAGTGTCTTGTGTTATATCTACATTTAGAATGAAATCGATTGATTTGTTTAGATAGATTAAGAAGATCTCTAAATCTAGGTACAGAAAGATAAAAATCTGCCAGTGTTTTAGACTATTTTTACATTGTGGATAAAATGTTAGAATTCTCTGAGCAAAAAAACCCGATCACCAATGTAGTTGTTCATGGTATTTGAGACATTTGCATATTCCCCTGACATCAATGATGCTGATGTGAGGATATTCATACTTAAATACACATAAGGCCTGAGGCTATAAAGCTATGAAAAATGGCTCTTCCTCTGCTGGTTAAAGGAATAAAAGCCAGGCCTTGTTTGCATTACTTAAATTAACTACAATGTTTGTCCATCATTTTGCTTCTAGCTTTTATTATTATAGAATTTGCATACTGGAATGTAAAACATGATAATGTATTATTGTGATTTGCCTAAGGAAAGGCATAAGTTTGCAAGATATGCTGTATGTCTTGGGTCATTTTGATGCTATGAATAATCGGCTGTGATGGATAACAACGCTTAGGTTTAACAAAAGAAGACAGAACAGGTTCTAATCTGGATGTAAGAACAATCTCACAGACAAGTGAGACTATCCAAAGAGTCTTTGGTGCTACGGAACCCTCATGTCTGCTATCTTGGTGAAAAGGATGACGGTGGACCTAGAGTACTCTCATATGAATATAGTGTTGTGATAGTGGTGGCAGTTGCATAGCTGAAAATAGAATATGCAGACTTTTTCATATGTGAGAATGAGAGCTCTGACTTGGATCTTAGCTAGGTCTGGCAAGACAAACCCTACCAGGAACTGGACTTTGTAGGAGTTTTGTGTGTTGTTTGTTGTTTTTTATTTAATTTTTGGATGGGGTTCTGTGCCTGGTTTTTGTTTTGTGTTTTTTTGTTTTTTTTTTTTGTTTTTTTGTTTTTTTGTTTTTTTATTTACGAAACAGTGTCTTTTAAAAATAGAGATTTAGAAATTTAGGTCATATATTTATATAACTATGAAGAATTTATATAAAAGCTACATGATAAAACATATGGAAGATACTTAGCTCTGTACATGAGCCTACAATTGCAGAAATCAATGGGTCTTAAAATTCAGCATGAGTTGATCTCTGTGCAGAGTTAAGACCTTATGGTGAAATTATCCCTAATTAACTTTCCAGCTGCAATGCTTCTTTTCCATGTAAGTGCAAACATGAAGATTTATTTAACTTTATAAATTGTATAGAGGATTTTTTCTGGACCAAAATTCAGGGAGAAAGTTAGCAGAGAGAAAGCCAGCACATAGTAGCCAATGTCATGTATGCTCAGGGCACATCTCCTTAAGAATTCTTGAGCCTAAGTCTGAGTCTATATAAGTTCACAATCTGTCCTTTAATTTATGCACATCTTGTTATGTTCATTTGGATTTGTCCCATTTTGATACACATCTGATTATTCCTCTGAATCATTCAATAGAATATTTCTCTTCAGCTCCAACCAAACTTATTCCTATTTCTATCTAAATAATGACAAGAAACAATGTTGTAGTTTTTAACTCTTGTGAACAGCCGAGAAGCACCCTTACTTTCTGCCCTCAGGAGAATGATCTGTTTCTCCTGATACCATGTCTCACCTACCTGCCTGTCTGTGTGGGTGATGCTGTCACTGGCATACAACTGACACTCCTGTAATCACTGATCACTGAGATCACATGCAGCATTTGGAAAGCCAGAAGGATCCAGCTTTGCGAAAACTCGAAACTCATTCCTGAAAATTGTTTTTTAAAGGATTCAAGGTTTTTGGGCTCTTGCTCATCTGCTGCTTTCTAGTGTGGTGCATTTCTAACAGTATTGAAAACTTACTGATACAATCACTATTTTTGTCTCTGGAATGATTCTAAAAGTGCTACTAGTGATGAACTGAAAATAGATGAAACAAAGACTCCGCTAGCAAGAGATCCTAAATTAGAACTTTATTTGCAACAAGAAGAATGCTCTGAGACTCATGAACTCCTGAGAGAATTGTGTTCCTGCATAACTCTCATGTCTGGGAATGAATCATAGAATATTTAGAGTTGGAAAGGACCTTAAGATCACCTAGTTCCAACCCCGCTGCCAGGGACACCTTCCACTAAACCATGTGTCCTAGGTTCAGCAGTTGCAGTCAGTTTTTCTTCTCTGTAGTAGCTGGTGTTTAGACCTAACCTGGGAACAAGGCTGATAAGGCCGATGTTTTCGGTTGTTGCTGAGCGATGTTTGCCCTGACCAAGGACTTTGTGAGCCTCATGCTCTGCCGGGGAGGACGGGGGNTTCTGGTTTTGCGATGTTTGCCCTGACCAAGGACTTTGTGAGCCTCATGCTCTGCCGGGGAGGACGGGGGGCCGAGAGGAAGGAGGGACAGAACCCAAACTGACCAAAGAGGTATTCCATACCATAGCACGTCATGCCCTGGGGGTAACTGGGAGTTACCCGGGAAGGAGAGGGAACTTCCTAGTTGGGCTCGTTTTTGGCGGGTGGTATCGTACCCTCTTCCCTTGTTTTCCTTACTGTTATTATTATTGGTGATAGCAATAGTGATTTGTGTTGTACCTTGGTTACTGGATTGTTGTTATCTGAACCCGTGAGAGTTGTATTCCTTCGGTTCTCCCCCCGCCCGCCCCTCCGGGAGCGGGGAGGAAAGAGGGGAGGGCAAGAAAGGGGGGGGTTGAATGAGTGAATGTGCTGCCTAGCTGGGTTTAAACTATGACACCATGTCACCCAAGACTTCATCCAGCCTGGCCTTGAACACTGCCAGAGATGGAGCATCTTATGCACGTAAAGTTAGTTTTACTCTTCATCGTTCCTGTGGCAATTTTCACAACTTTTGTATTCTTTAATTAAGTTACATCAGCTGGCATTCACCTAGGAATATTTCTGATCTAGCAAAGTCTTTCCGTGTTTAGTATCTATAAGTATTTTTAATATAGTTCAGTTTCTCAGAGTATGTTTTGCATTGTTCACGGACACTGATGCCTACTTAGTATTCAGTTTGTTGTATCAAAAGCCAACACTGCTGATGTGTCTTACTTGCATTTTTAATGTAAGCAATAGTCAGAAGTGCAATTTTGTCTTATCTTCACCTTTATATGAGTCAAAATTAAATGCCTAGAAAGACAATAAATTTCTGCAAATTTTCCTGGTCAAAGTAATTTTGCTTAAAAGTAACTTTTTCTGCTTTCTTCATATCTTGTATAAAGTAATAATTTGAAATGAAAAACAGCCAAGCTCTACACAAAGATGCAATTAATGCCTTGAGATATATATTAGTACCCTATGTATACAAGATCAAAAGGAGGTCACATTTTAAAAGAAGTACATTTAAAATAAGAGAAAGGTTTCGGGAAGTAAACTTATGAAATAGGTAATTTAAAGAGGAAAGCTGCATAGGCTAATAGCACACACAGTAAGTGTAAGTTTAGACCTGTGAGACTGTCATGTTATCAACGTGTTTCTATTTCATGCCCATGGCAGGAGAATTGGAACTAGATGATACTAATGTCATTTCCAACTCAAACCATTCTATGAATCTATGATTCTATATTTTGACCTGGAAAAGGTTTTTGGTAAAGATGTGTGAATAACAGCTTCAAGAATTCCACTTCACTTCAGAACTGCAGCCTCAGTAATGCTGTAAGAATCCAAAGATCAAAAGAATCAACATTGTGTGAGTTTGACACTCAGCTGGTATAAATGAGGACTGATCAGTTTAAAATAATGAGACTATAGAACCACACCACCTGTGGATATGGCCTCATATTTTTATTGCCACAGAAGTTACTATGTGCTACATTCTAAACTGCATTCAGTTTTGTCTGGCATGTTTGTCTGCAGGGCCAGATCTTTCCTGCTGGGCAGGCTGCTTTCTGGGTAGAGATGTCAGGTTCCAGGTGTCATGGTTTAAACCCAGCCACACATCTTGTTCACTCATTCAACCCCCCTTTCTTGCCCTCCCCTGTTCCCAGAGGGATGGGGAGGAGAATCAAAAGAATGCAACTCGCACAGATTGAGATAAGAACAGTTTAGTAACTAAGGTATAACACAAATCACTACTGCTACCGCCAATAATAATAGACAAAGGAAATAACAAGGGAAAAGAATACAGCATCTCACCAACCACCAACAGATAACTCACGACACTGCAACCCAACCGAGCACCGACCAAATACCTCCTCCAACCCCCCAAAGAACTAGCCCTTCCAGGTCATTCTCAGTTACATCCTGGGCAGGATGTGCTGTGGTATGGAATACCTCTTTGGTCCATTTGGGTCAGGTGTCCTGTCCCTGCTTCCTCCCGGCCTCATCTCCTCCCTGTCAGAGCATGAGGCTCACAAAGTCCTTCGTCAGAATAAACGTTACTTAGTGACAACTAAAACCATCGGTGTTATCAGTTTTGTTCCCAGGTTGAGTCAAAACACAGTGCTGCACCAGCTACTAAGAAGGAGAAAAATTGACTGCTACTGCTGAACCCAGGACACCACGATAAAGGAAGTCAGAATTCTCTGCCCTCCTCACCGATAGCTGGATTTAACATGCTTTGAGGACGACAAAGGGAAGCAGCAGAATGTTGCTGTGGTTTTGCCCTCATCCTGTTCCCTGTCTATGCCTGAGTAGTGTCTGAGAAAAGAGGTAGGGGAATAAGCACTGGCTGCTTGACAGAAATTCACAAAGTTCATCATAATCACCTCAGACCCATGAACAAAAGAGGTTGATGTCTTTATTGATCTGCTGAAATCTTCCCTTAAGTATTCCCCATTCATATAACTGCATATGTGTTACATAATGGAAGGTGAGTCATTATACGTTTCTGAAAATCATACAAATGAAAGTGGACTTGCTCCTAAGGTGAACTTTAAAAAATCTAGGGGATAAAATGCTTTAGAGCCTTTTGTGTAGCTCTCTGAACACGTGCTGATCACCCTGTACCAGGGATGATGAAGATAAATAAAAAAGAAGGTTGTCAGGGTTCTTAAGAACTGTCTAATCTGCCCTTTTCTGAAGCAAGATGAATATTGCCAGCAGGATGTATGAGACATGTTATCTTTAACTTTTTGATACAGAAATCAAAAAGTAAGGTCTGTTCTCTTTTAGGAAATATGAGAAAGTACTTAGTAGCTTTTGCTGACAGAAACTGTTTAATAGTAGTTAGCTTGAATATTCACTGTGAAATTACCACTGCTATTTCCATGAGCATAGAAAACAAGCTTGTTCCTTTCTTTTTTTGTGTCAGTCTGCTCCTTTTCCACGGTTACTATTTTCTTCTTGAGGATACACAAATCTTAATTTTCAGGTTTTCATCATAAGAAATTTTGACAAATCCATTTGGTGTCCATTAGACTGGTGTCTTTCTTTAAAGACATCCTTTCATATAGGGTACAGAATTATGTATGGGAGATTACTTTGTAAATTCTGCAAAACTTACATAGTCTTATATACTATATGTTGCTGATTTGCCTTTTTTACAAAGAATTTATTCAGATATTGTGCTTGTGATTCACTACACCCCTGAATTCCTTTTATTTAAAACAGCTACCTACAAATTTGTGATATTTTTTGCAATAATCCCCACTGAATTAATTTTTTTTTTTTTTCTGTTTATCAGTTTTCCAGTTTGATAGGGCAGTTTTGAATTCTGGTCATGTCTTGCAACTTGTACTCCCGTCCTGTCATTACTGCAAATTTATAAGAGTAGTGAGCAGGTTTTGGTATAGAAGAAGGGGAATTTCAAGGTTTGAAGCTAGAGGGAAAACTATTCTAGATTTCTGTCTAACCTTCAGAGGAAAAATGCTTGAGATTGTGAGAGTGCAAGGTAATTTGGGTAAAGGTTCACAAACCATTTGAAAGAAAAGAGAATGAGCAGAAAAATAAGAACAGTGAACTTCAAGAATGTAAATATAAGTAAGGTTAGAAAATCAGTAGATAAATTTTACAAATACAAAATTTTCCTCAGGGAAACCATGAAGTTAAGGAAAGCAGTTGTTTTCTTGCAAGGAAGCAATGCAAAGGGCAACAAGTTATCTTAAAATGTAAAAATGTGAAAAAGAATATTAGAAAACAGCTTGACTAATTTTGGCTAAATAGAAAAAAATACAAGAAAGCAGGGTTTGGTCAGAATACAAAGAATAAGTGCAAAAGGAAAATCACAGAGACTGAAGCACAAAATAAAGAAGTTTTTTGAGAACTTTTAGATAGACTGTTTTAGAATTCTGACAAGGTGCCTTTTTTTTTTTTTTTTTGAAATCTTACTATATCCTCAAATAGCTTAAATGTCACCAATACTGTTAATTCTGTAATCTTGTAAATTTAATTTTGGGGGGCTTATATCTGTATGAGCTATAGGTATCAGGATGATGTAACCTGGGAACAAGAAGAAATTTACTGAATGGNCTTGAAATCTTACTATATCCTCAAATAGCTTAAATGTCACCAATACTGTTAATTCTGTAATCTTGTAAATTTAATTTTGGGGGGCTTATATCTGTATGAGCTATAGGTATCAGGATGATGTAACCTGGGAACAAGAAGAAATTTACTGAATGGAATTTATGTCTCTGGAAAAGCTCTTCATTTTTGTGGAATTGCATCAAAGCTGAGAAATTAGTAACTTGTTAGCAGCGAGTGCTTATAGGAAGAGTGAATAATATAAAGTTTCTTAGGTAGGTAACTACGCATCTTCCTCATTTATTAAATTACACAAAGCTAATTCCAAACATTTGCCTTTTCTTAGGTCAGCTTAAAGATTGATTTGAAATACGGTGTGTTTGTCATACAACAGTTATATTTATATTTATTCTGTTGTTTATCAAAGTGGGGGGGAGGAGAGGGAGGGAAATCAGATGTTTGTGATTAGTATCAGATTAGTAGTAGTATTAGCATTAGTAGTATTAGTATTCATAGTATTCGTATTAAACTAATATTGGATGTATTAGTGCTGTCAAAATGCTTTAAAAGCTTCTGGGAAAGCAGATATTGGTTTACAAATCTGGCATCTCTCATACTGCTGAGATAATGGAAAAGCAAGTTGTGAAGCTTTAACTTTGTGAGTGGTTGTGGCAGTCCACAAATAATAATTCCTATTAATAAGACATATAATGTTCCTCAACATGTGTCCTGATCTGCAACTGTTATGTCAATAAACAAAACTAACCAGTTTAATGTTCTTAGGATGAGACAAGCAATGAATACCAATGCAGAGATAACAAGAAAAGAATCTCATTTAACTTTTTTTCTGTGGTAGAGCAAGCCTAGGCATCTGTCTTTGGTCTATTCTCTTAATGAATACTAATTGAAAAATATTCTGAAAAGGCATTTTTCACATTAAGAAAAAAAATCCATTAGTTCATATATTTTTGAGATTTTTTCTTTTTTGTAAAGAATCTGACAGTTTCTTTATGTAACTGTAAGATGCTAATATCTCTGCACTAAGCCATTTTTACTGAAGCTTGGCAATGTTTAATAAATAACTATTAGACTTCGACTTTTTCAAAGAAAAAATATAAAACCTTTAATCTGGGGTAGGTTTTACCTTGCAATAACCTCTTTCTCTGTACTGTCATGAAAATTGTCCTTAACATTCTTTTCTATCTGTTCACTTGTTGTTTTTTTTTTTTTTTTTTCCCTCCGATCTGGGGTTTTTTTAACTTTTAACAAAACATTATTAATTTTTTCT
>NDXB01021237.1:0-19633 GCA_002631895.1 Agapornis roseicollis
TTGGCGGGTTGGTGGCAGTGTGATATGATCAACCTGCCAGGCCTCCCCATATTTGTACTTCAGACATTGTCCTCCATACCAAAGAGGCTTTAAACGTTTGGCTTGTTTAATTGCAGCGCACGTTTCACACTCGTGAATAACCTGGGCAATAGTGTCCATTGTTAAGTCCACCCCTCGATCACGGGCCCATCTGTATGTTGCATCTCTGCCCTGATGGCCTGAAATGTCATGGGCCCACCGGGCCAAGAATAATTCTCCTTTATGTTGCCAATCTAAATCCATCTGAGCCACTTCAATCTTAGCAGCTCTATCCACTTGCTGGTTGTTCTGGTGTTCCTCAGTGGCTCGACTCTTGGGTACATGGGCATCTACATGGCGTACCTTCACCACCAGGTTCTGCACCCGGGCAGAGATATCTTGCCACAGTGCATCAGCCCAGATGGGTTTGCCTCTATGTCACCAGTTGTTCTGCTTCCACTGCTGCAACCACCCCCACAGGTCACAAAACAGAGCCAGCACCTGGCACAACACAAGTTGATGAGCCAGAGATTTTACAATTTGTCTCTTGGGAGATTGTAAAAAAATCCCCGGGAATACTAAGTCTTTAGAATGTAGCTTAACACACTTGGATAAATCTGAGGCTGCTCCCAAAATCTAAGCTATTACACTAATATTAGAATGATAATAGTGAGTATGTGTGTGTACATGTCTTTCTCAATTGTGCAGAAATAAACCATATTTATCTATAAGCGACATTTCTTTAGAGTTTACTGTCCTTTACTGACTTGGGATGTATAGTGTGAGAGATTTCTTAACATAGCATAATGCTATATCAGTGTGTGTTAAAAGGAAGTCTCCATAGTGTTAGACTAATTGACTTTATTAAGATCATCTATACTTTAAGAGTCTTCTCACATGGTCAGATCAATACACATGATCAGAGCATTAACATGCCTTTCACTACTTGGAAATCTTCACAAAGGGCCACTTCACACTTTCATAAAAGAGTATATTTGAATGGTTTTCATCCCTTGGACAAAATAAAAGTGAACAACAGGATCTAAACAGAGCTAGCCTTATTTCTGAGACATTTACAGAAGCTTCAGTGCTAATCATAAGGCCTAATTGTGCATATGTTTGATCACATGCATCATTGGTAGAAACCTAACCATTTATGTAAATAAATATTCACATACCTAAGCTACGGGATTGGCACTGGACGGTCTCCCTCATTCCATTCCCTTGATGAGGGTAACGGTGCCTCTCTGCATTGGCACAGGCTAAAATTCATCGGTTCTTCCAGTCTTCTTGCGGTAGGTCAGAATTTTTCAGCTTCCTTTTATCTCTGACTTGAACTTAGGATGAGCACCTTCCAGAAAGACCAATATGGATATGCTACAGGACCATCAGAGACTCTATCTGGAGTGATTTAAGTGATATAATGACAACCATTTGGTGTATGCTGCTAAGTCAATGGTTAAAATAGAGGTGTCAGCCACTGCACCCAGATTTCTTCATATGTCTGATGCAGACCTGAAGCATAAAGAAACCACATGCAATTTTTTGTGTGGTATCTTTGTGAAATGTGGGAGGCTTGAAAGCAAAATGTCAATGCACTTATGGCTCTGTATCAATACCATCAAAACCAAGAATCAAAGCATCATAAATTATAAAGCTGATCTATAACAGACTTGTGTCCAATCATAAAGGTAGGGGCACTAGAAAATGAGTAACAACTATGGATGTTTTAAGTGTGCAAGAAGTGGAAACAACTTACTTTGTAAGTGCTCTGACTTTCATGTGCCTTTATTACCAGAAAATGCTGCTACAGAGGAATTGCTAAGGGAAGAGGAGCAGCTGTGTGTTTACATGTAATTTTTCTACATTACTGTTCATTAAATAAAATAAGGCAATGTTATTTCCATCGCTAAACCACAGAGCAAAACCAGAGATAAGTTTTGTTTGGATTTTCACTCTTGTTTCCCTGTCCTCCCACCCACTGCCCTTGCTGCTGCTTTCCAGAGACTGATGTATTGACTGGTATTAAGTATATACATGAAAAACACACAAGCTGGCAGGAATAATGATGTTACTATTGCAGGAATAATCCTGCAATTGTATATCTGTATTCTGTTGAACAGTTCCTTTGTATTTTAAGCTATATTTTAGTACCTTTTATCTCCACTCATGTCTTATAGATGAGGTGGCAGAGTTAGCTCCAAGTAGGAACAGGAATCAGAAGGATGTAATCCCAGTCAAAGGATTAAAGCATAGATGGGTGGAATCAATCAAAGGAGTAAAACACAGATGGATGGATGGATATTCTGGTGATGCTGAGAGATGTTTGGCCAGGCATGGGAGTCACTCTTCCCAGAGGCATAAAACAGAACATGCAACAGTCACAAACTGCAAGAGGAAGTTTTGCCTAGCCATAACAAATTACTTTTCCTCTAAAGACAGTTAAGCACTGGAACAGGTTGCTCATGTTGTTGGATCTCCAGCCTTGGGAGTATTCAAAGCTCATCTGTACAAAACAAATTATCCTTTACAATGTAATTATTCTGTGATTCCATGAATTCAAAAATGTGTACAATATGGTGCCCAATGTTTTAATGTAGCAAGTGGTCTGTCTCTTTCCCAAATAAACTACTCAGTTTTTCTCCTTCCACTAAGATAATTCCTCATCTCTATAACCATTAGATCCTTAATGCTTAGATGGCTAACTGCACTTAACTTGGAGGTCACTCAGCCCCTGTTAAAACTGTCATCTACCTCCTGCAGGTCAGTAAGACTCCAGTACTGATTCTTCCAGTCCAGCTGCCTTTGTATAACCTTGATGGATTAAGGACAAGCTCAGAAAGTATTACAGAAATTACAGATGCTCCTAATGATCTACAATTTTATAAAGAAAATGAGGAAGTGATATAGAAATATTATTGTGGCATGGGAAGAGATCCATGTAGAAAAGCATGCCTAGGAACAGTCATGATTAATTGCTTATATTACACTTATGCTAGCAGACCTCAGGAAAAAAATAAGACAATAATATTTCTAATAGAAAACCAGAGAAAAACGTAGCAGCAGATTAAGTTTTGTGTGATAACTTCTCTAAAAGCCGTGGGGTGAAGAGTCCTTGCAGAACACAGCCAAAACAAATATTGTTCTTGTTT
Source organism: Agapornis roseicollis (assembly GCA_002631895.1). Classification (NCBI taxonomy): domain Eukaryota; kingdom Metazoa; phylum Chordata; class Aves; order Psittaciformes; family Psittacidae; genus Agapornis; species Agapornis roseicollis. The sequence goes on from NDXB01021237.1 coordinate 3,171, forward strand.
TCATCGTTTACGTTTAGGTGCATCCAAAAAATGCAGTCAGGTCCCCTGAGCCCTCCTCCATGTAAATCTTATGATATCCTTATAAATCTCAGGGGGCACTTAAAAGCATTCTAGCCAACGACATCGAAGAGGTCACCTGCAGTATATATGGACTCAGCAAGACTTGTGGGAAAAGTTTTATTTGAGGAGAGGGGTTATTTGCAAGGATTCTGTAACAAAATCATTTGCCTGTATCTCCTCCGCAGCCTGGAACTCCATTTTTGTCTAGTGTATCTAGTGAAGGGCCGCAAGAGATAAGCTGTTTTCTCATCCTTAAGCCACGTTTTTTCAGCTGAATCTTTAGATACCACTCTGCAACCATAGAAACAGATTGACCAAAGCACACTGGATTTTTATCTAAGTAATCATTTTTCCTTATCATGGAAATAACTTGAAACAAACCTTTGATCAAGACTGCACAAATGCAACATTGCAGCGTATCTGTGTTTTGTGCCCAGTGTTGAAAGGACATAGCGTTTGAAAATCCTCAATGACACATTCTTTAACCTGATATTTGAATCTGTTTGTCTACTGTTTTCCTCCCTCATTGAGGAAGCCGAGATAATCTGTGCAGCCAAAAGCAAAGGAGGTGCTATCACTTCATCAAGGACAAAGGATTATTTTAGCAAAGGCCTTTCATACTGTTAAAAAAGAGTAACGGAAATTGTCACAGAGTCTGGGTTACATTCAAGACAGAAAGGATTAATAACACATCAAAAGCCCTATGTAATATGTATGAAAACTGTGCTCTGCGTTTTGATTTTAACTGCATTTAGATTTTCATTTTCAGAAGTACCCAGCAGCTAAGACAGAGGGAGCAGTTTGTATTTCTCAAAGTACTGGTTTAGGTTGCAGCAAAGGCAAGGGGATTTGGGTATCAGGGGTTCACACTCAGCTCAAACTTTTGTTCTTGGCTGAGAAATAATTGCACTTGTTTTTGCAAAATTCAATGTTATATGCTAGAACATAGTGTTATAGCAAGGGGTGAGTTCTGTAACAAGCTCCAGAGCAGCAGAATTACCGAGAACACAGGATTTCAAGGATAAAAGTCCAACAAGGGTTTCCTATAGGGCTTTGTCAGTAAAACTATCATTTTCCCTCCAAAACATTGCAGTTTCACCACTTTCTGAAGTCTGGAGAATTATATATGTCATGGACCCTGTACATCACAAACAGGTATTGATGTTGTTTGTTGAAAGAACAGACTTGCTTTTTGCAGTATCTTCTCAGCTTTTAATCACAGCTATGTGTCCATGATAAGATTCAAATAATTTTTATTCAAAATGTACAAAGCAGTACGTGTCTTTCACAAGGGCTAAGAAACCAGGAGTAAATGTCAACCTATTGAGAGAGTTCCAAGAAAAATGGCTCGATTTCTCAAATTGCTACGTTAATGAGAACTTTGCATCAGAAAAAGAAATGTTTAATATTGAAGTATTGCATGTATAGAAGTGAGCGGATGGAATTTATCTTTGTTAAGTGCCGACATCTGTGAATCCATTTCCACACAGGAAATCTTTAACTGGTGACAGTTAATTGAGAAAAGCAGAGCACAGTATGAATTTATTCCCAGTTTCTTCCTCTGTGGAGGAGCAAAGCCAAGAGAGTGGCAGTATTTCTTCCTAAAGACATCTTCAGTAGCCTGCTTGCTTTGATTCATTGCTATTCAATGCACTTACTTTCTATGCCTTCCAGTTTCACTGTAGCTTTAGGTAGAGAGTAAATCAGCCTCAGTCATTGTACACAGTTAATTGCCGATCTGTGAGGCCCGACTAGGAACCTGACAGATGATACACACCAAGAGAGTAGTGGGGAGAGCGGGAGGATTGGATTTAGGTAAGGGTGGGAATGGTAGTAACTAGGATGGTCCAAACTTCTGTGTAACGGAATTCTTAGCATTTCTGTTTGAGACTGATCACGGAAAAAAAATTCCTCATTTGGCAAAGCAAAGGATATTGTTGGTGTCTGAACAAAACACTCTGCATTGCTTGAATTGTTCTCAGAAATAAATGTCATCTCATGCCACCGTGCCAACATATTTTATTACAATATAAAACCAGGCTTTAGAGTATGCTTTTCCCATCCCAAATCAAATAACTTGGGGATAATGTATTCAAGAATTCACAGAAGCACTTTGGTCCGTCGGCATGTTCAGCTTTTTGCCCCTAAATTGTGTGCAAAAACCATACATGATTTTAACAAACTGCTTCTCCCAGGGAACACAGCTGATAATAGAATCTGAATATATTCTGCCTTCAGCCAAAGGATAGCCACAGATGCTGACAACAATATAATGTTTCTCCTTCTCAAGTTTTAAATATAGCTGGTTTGATTTGTTTGCTGTGTTAGTGAATTAAAGTGCTTCATAAAGTGGTCTGCCAATTGCCTGAGCTAGCAAAAGGAGAGGAGGTGGGCTGTAGAACTGGGGACAGGGGTTGGAAGGACAAGCAAGACTTCCCTCCCTGAGCAGCACTGAGACCCTCCAGACCCTGTGTGCTACAGCCCCTACCACTTCACCACCTCAGCCCCACCAAGAGGGACTCCAGTTCTGCTACACTTGGTGCTCACAAAGGAAATCCATGGTGCGAGGAATTACACCACCAAAATAAGTTCCACGGGTTTGAGCGGCACAGAGACAGCTAGGCAGGACTCTTACCTAACATTCAGTTCCTGCTTCACCTTAAGGGGGATGCAAATCCATATGTCCACTTTAAGAGGAGACACCTAATTGCCAAGCCTATTGGCATCCTTTAGGCTACAGAGCTGTGCTACAAACACCAGGGTCCGGGGCAGGAGGCATTCAAGTGTGATACGCATGCAACATACATACAGCTCCCAACAGACCTGTCCATAAAGCAGCTCAATACTGTTCTGGCTATCCAGGCTACAGCGTTCTGGCCCCACTTCATACCCAACATATGGCCTGGGTAGAGTCAAAACTGCTTGAGTCACAAACTGTGTTGTGTTGATTTTCCTGGGAGCAGTTATCCCTGTGCAGTTAATAACAGGGCATGCTTTGGCTCAGAGAAAATGGTTTGAAGATTCCACCTTGATCTCTTTTTTCCTTCACCAACACAGGCAGTTATAACTAGCTCTGCACTCCCAGCTGCACCCAAGTTGCCAGCACTGTTGTCCTTTATTCAGAGCCCAGATCTCTCTCATCAGCAGAGCTCCCAGCTGCGACTTGACATTCAGGCTTCCAGTTACAGCAAACCCTGGCAGGAGCAAATCTCACTTATACCAGCACCATTTGCTGCTCATCAGCAGAGAGATCCCTTATTCCCTGGATGAACCCAACTTACAGGTGTGGCTGCCGGTGGGCAACTATTTCAAAGGTAGGAATTCCTCCATCACCTCTCTCAGCTTTCCAAAAAGTAGTGGCCTGAAAGCCTCGGTCCTACAAGGCACCATGCGTCTTCCATTCCCACACAAGGAATCCTTATAGGAGATGATTATAGGGTCTGTCCTGCCCGCAGTCACTTGTTTCCTGGGTAATACAGCAGCACTTCTCCCATCTCACCTAAACCCAAAGCCTCAGCAACTGAAGTAATGCACACCCAAAGGGGAGTTTGTTCAACAGTCACAGAACCACCACCTTGGTGGCTTTAGTTTTTAAATTCTCCTTCTGGCAGCAGACACATCAAAACCCCACAGAGCCACAGGAGCTGCTTTAGCACGCTGCCTCCAGCACACTACGGGAGATGTGCTGCTGTTGCCTTATGTAAATCTAAGCTTCTGTTTCAGACCAAGAAAGCCAGTGCTAAGTTTCTAAGTGAAATTAATCCATATTTTGGGGGGTTATTTTCAGCAGGAAACAATTAGTTCTGATAGCAACACAGCAGTGCCTGAACTGTGGAAAGTTACAGAATTCATTACATATTGAATGCCAGAAACAGACAGGATAACAACAGGCACTGGCACAGTATTTTGATTGCTAATAGCACATCAGTTGGCCTTCAACTGCCGCATTCTGAAATGCCAAGATCTGTTTGCACCTGAATCTCACCTGCACCGGGCAGGCCTCTCCTGCTGTTGGTTCAACACTGGCACCATCTGGTTGAGAACCAGAAAACTCCTCTTTAGAAAGAGGCTGCAGAACAGAACTGTGAAACTTCATGCAATCTCAAACATGAAAGCACAATGCTTGTATGAAACAAGGTGAGAGACATGCCTTTTAAAACTTTTGCATTCTAGGCCTGTTTTATGACTACTCAAAGATTGACTTGATAGTTCAATACAGGAATAAAATGCTCCATTTTGTAAGTTTAGAACACATCTCTCGCATACAAACATTTTCTTTTCTCCTTGAGTAAAAAGAGACAGCTTAAAAGACAAGTTCCCTGTGCTGGAAGGCTACAGAAAGTTTGCTTTTCATATTGAAGTTCCCTCTGACTAACCTGCATAGAAAGCAGAGTTAAAACTCTTTTCTGCTCCATAGCTCAAATCTTGCTGTCTTGGCATCAGACTGAAAGAACCTAGCTATGATTAATGCACGGTGAGACAGCACAAGATTAGTTTCACACATCCCAGAAGAGCAGCTTTTGAAGATGTATGAAAAGCTACATCCTATTCACAAATTCGGTAGAGCAAAACATGTGCTCAGTCCTCTCTTTACCTCAGCAGATGTGCTGCTCCTAGAAGACAGCTCTGCAGAAATAAGAGGTTGTTGACACTGAAAGGGCGGAATACAACCAACATTTCCATGTGAGCTAGTAAAAAGCAAAGTGCAGCTGCACAAAGTTTTCATACCAGGGAAGTCTGGCTGGAGAAGGCTGGGTATAGACTTAACAGCAGAACAAGGCTGGAGGAACGGGACTGTGTCCCAGAAGATGTGGGTGAGCTACAGGATTCCCCCAGAGCCATTGTTTTGGAAAAAATCAAGCCAGGAATTCCAATATACCTGCCAGAAGAAATGAAATTCAAAGTCTCACCAGGAATGTAACCCCCGTTTCCAGCTGCGGCTCAGCCTGCCCTATGCACTCACTCTGCCTCAGTGCCCGACGTAGCCCTGGCTTTAGTCAGTGGCATTTGGAAAACTGGTGTAATGCTGCCACACATAAAGACATTCACTAACAATGTGTCATTTACACTGGAAATGAAACAACTGTCTCACAGGCTTACAAAACTTATATTTGATATATGTTTTACATTAATCCGGCAGGAACAAGGCAGTTTGAGAGAGGCAGGTTGCTCCCTCCCAAATGTCATGATTCTATATGGCAGCCAAAACCATGAGCTCAATTTGGTGCGCCAAATGCACGGCAATGAAACATGAAAAATTCTCCACATATGAGTACCAGCAAACTGAATTGTGGGTTCCCACAGATTCCTCATAATTACCTCTTCAAAACAGCTGCTTGAAGAGAACCTTTTCCTTAAGCTGACAGCCAAACAGCTACGGGAAATGAATAAAGACAGAAAGGACATAGACAAAATCAAGTTAGAAGTGTAAAGAAAACACCATTATTCTTCCTATTAGAAATTGCATCAAACCTTGGTACTCAGGCAAGACAACTGATGAAATAAGCAGTTCTAGAAAAGACGCAACAGTGAGAATAGCTTTGTTGCAGATATAAACCCTAAAGACAACCATTATCTTCCAACACATACTTGAACACAGCTGACGCACACACCTGACAAAGACCTTGTGGCTGGCTGTGTCCAGTCACCTACACAGGACAAGATGGTGGTGTTGAGAGTGCTTGATCAGGGACAGGCTTTCCCACCAAAGATCCATGCTTCTGGATCTTCTTGTGAGCTTTGGGAAAGTATCTGCAGAGACAAGAGACCTAAACATTTGGACTATGGATAATTTGGATAAAGGTTCAGATTTTACATGATCCCATACCATCAGCAATGCCTTCATAATGGAGGTTTGATGCTGCACAGCAGGTGGGGCAGGTGATAGGCAAAAGAATCTGCGTGCCGACAGCAAACTCATTTTCCTGAAATGAATGTGCTGTGCTGGAGAAATTCCCTGCTCCAAGGGAGCCTTCTGGGCCACTCAGTTCACTTGCTTCTAGGGAGATGGATCCCTGGCCCACCTCTGCGCTGTGGAACCTGCCTGCTTCTCCACCATCGCCAATATCTTCTGAGGATGAGATCCTGGCTCCAGAGGAACTGGGGATAAGATTTGCAGTTATCTCACTCACGGACATGATTTTGTCCTGAAGATGACTGCAGCACTGAACATGATAAGCACTAAATGCTCCAAAGCACATGGCTGCTAAAGGGTATAAAAAAGCAGTAGTAAGCCATAATGCCTCCAGGGGCTTTCTGTGTGAAACAGGGTACTGAAATGGCATAGCCACACCACAAATCACAAAGGCACACAAAATAAGCCCAAATACATACCACTTTAGTCTAGGGGCATGGGTAAGCTGTTGCCTGGTGCCGATTGTAGTAAGTTTTTAATCAATGCCAATATGCAATTAAAGATTCGTTTTTACAGAAGGAAATGACATTTCCATTAATAACAACACAATCTGTACCAAATGCATTCCACACCTGTTTTCTGAATATTACCTTAAATATTACACTAGGATGCACAGTACTCAAGCAATAAGGTATTTCTGATACATCGTTCTATAAAGCAGAGTATTTTGTGAAAAACAAAGAAACCTTATTGTGGTGTGTTAACTCAGATGCATTAGTTTCAGAGCACAGCTTTGTCCCCATTACATTACAGGAAGAATAACAGGCTTATCCCCAACCCATACATCCAAAGCCTAACAATTCCACATTTTCATACAATGCACTCATAGGTGTCAACGCTCCAAGGTACACCATTATGTACTTCAGAATGAATCAAGCAAAACCTTGAATACACTATAGGAAACTGTAGCATAAATACCTTGTTCCATCTCGGAGAGAAATGGAATCTTGCTGTGAACTAGAGAGCTAGACATCTTCTTGGTAAGATGTTTATCAGACTCTGAAACCTAAGACTTGGCAGAAAATTCTTTAAAAGAAAGTTACATTCTACACCTGCTACTAACTCCTACACTCTTAATACTTCTTTGGTGATGGCACTAGGAATGTTAACGCTTGCTGCATAAATTTGGGGTTTGTTTCTTTTGAATGAAGGCAACCATAATGCATTTTTGAGTATCAATTCTGATTATCTCCCCTCCTCAATGAGGTAACAACCTGTCACCACTTCAGACTTTGCACTGTCCTTTACTAACATGTGGAAAGGATACTGTTCATCTTCTATCTGATAGCCTGTGAGCAACTTGCTGTGCATGAGCAGGACCTGATCTAGTCCACACTTGGGTAAGTCAGGCAAGGCTTTCACAGGAAAAAAGGGCTATTGTAACAGGACAGGCAGACATTTACACAAGACCAACTAGTTGGTCCAATTAGTAGATCCAGTCGCATTTCATAGTTACCTATTAATTACGAGTATTATTTCTCACACAATAGGTGCCAGGGACTGCTGCAAGATGCTAGAAGATCATCATTCTTTACAAATTCATTGACTAACAGAAAGTACCTGGCAAGGTATAGCTATTTAAGCTAAATCAGAACAGAGTGGAAAAGGAGCTACACATCAGCCATTACTGTCGCAGCACCAGAAATGGTCATCTTCTTTTTAAGTTTGACACAGCTTAATTTCCCAAATGATCTTGTGGTTAGCCTTCTTTACAAAGTATAAATACTATTCCATTCTTATACAAAAGAAATTCAGCTGTTTGTGTATACACAGACCTTGACAGCAAGTCCTTGGAAGAACACCAACATGAAACGACATAGCTAGTATGCTCAGAGCACTGATTCAGCTGAAGGCCAGGAAGTTTCTGATAATAAAGGTGATTTGCTAACGTAAAGTTCTCAGTGAACTTGTGTACTTTAACTGAACTTGTAACATACAAATGGGATAATCGAGTGTGACATGCTCTCATACAACTTACTAGTTATATTCTGGTTTAAAAATTGTATCCTATAATTGCTGCATTTAAATGAAGCCATCCAATATAGAATGGAGTTGCTTGAATGCATCTTCACTGGTATATAATGAAGCAGCTTTGTTGGATGACACATTACCAACTCTTTCCAGACACTGAATATACTCAAGAATAAAATTAAGACATGAATGAGACCACACAAGGTTTTGGTAATTATTTTTATGTTGCTTTTATAGCTTTTTTGGTTTCTTTAGGAAATTCATGCACAGTGAAAGGAATGAAGAATTCCAGAAGAGAGTTGACATCCTTCAGTTCCAGACTGTATTCCACTGCTATTTTCTCTGCAGTCCATATTTGAGGATTAAGTTTATGATTATTAAGAAGCATCAGAGCCTCCACAATGGAAATTTTGCCTTTAGAAACTTTCTTAACATCTGCATCTCCCAAGTGGCCTAGTTTTGTAAGTCTCTTTTCCTCCTGTTTACATGGAAGATGTTCACCACCTCCATCTTTTACCTAATTGTGGGAAGGAAAACAAAAAGAGCTTAACAGCAGTTCTGTTTACTGTGCTTATTGTAGCGGCCAAGCCATATACCCAAATACAGCATTTCCCATTAGCTTTCCATATTTTCACAGCATTAAAACCCAAAAATAATGCATGGCCAGCCTGGCTTCTTGACATCACAGAAATTGTCAGTTCTTCCACAGCCATTCTACATATGACGCCAACCCCCACCCAGCTTCTGAAAAGCTACCATCTACTGAACTCTGAGGGTTGTACAGACTTATCAGCCCTTCATGCAAGTCGAACCATAGGTTTTGGTAGCCAAATGTAAATGCAGATAACCTAATATTTGGTACCGATTCATGGCAAGGGGAAAATAAATCACATTATGAATCGGTATCCTTCTTCTGATACCACTGGAAAACTTTTTCATACAGTTTCCTCTCCCCTTCTTTTCTTTTTCAGATTTTAGTTTTGCAACTAAAAGATATCTCTTCTTTTGCTCTGTCTAGAGAACAAGCTTTGCTGGACAAAAAGAAATGAACCTGCAGGATCATACAGAGTTTAGTTCCCATGACTACTACAGTGCTCAGATATGTGAATTCTTTCCTCTCAAGTAATTTCCAAACCACATCTGCCTTTCCCGTACTGTCTTTAATTAACTAACCAGCAAATGACACTGGAAAAAAGAGAGAATGAAAGCCTTTCTTAAAGTTAAGAAAAAGTTCTTTTAAAATGATGAGTCCACAGCCACTGATCAGCCCACAGACACCCTGTATTAACTCACAAGCTGAAAAAAAATGATGCAGATGCTACAGCATCTATAATTGCATGCTCGTTTCTAAACTACAGAAGATGTCTGATGATGCTGCCAATTCTCCCTTTGTTTCTTTTACTTTGTGCTCGAACTGTCCCCAGATAATGAACAATCTTTCAAGTGTCTGTCCCTGGGTATCTGCCACTTCAGGACTTCAGAGTTGGTGCTTTTCCACTTTCTGCAGACAGGCCTAGCATCAAACATACACATATGTATGTATACACAAATACATGATGCACAAAGTATTCAGAATAACATAAGGAAAGGCAGAAAGTTTTTAGATGAAGTTTTGTCCATCAGCCTCCATGCCAACACATTAATCACACTCTTCCTAACAACTGCAAGCAGATATACCACAAGAGCAAGACTTAACATAGCAGCAACCTCAGAGTAGATGTGGAATCAAGCACTAAGACTGTTTCCCTTTTGGCTTTTCTCTATCTTGACAGGCTTACAAATGAATATTGAAAGAAACTGAAATCAGACCTTCAGCACTTCAAGACCAGAGTCCCTAACGCTATTATAAAAATTAAGGATAGAGATTACCTAGAAACTTCAGTGAGACACTGCAGAAATCTCTGCATTTTTGAATACTTTTAGTCTTGAATACAAGGTACTATGAAAGTGGCTAATTAGACTTAGGAATATTACTGCTGGATGATTATAGAACTCTTGTTACTGAATAAAGCAACTAAAGTAAAGCAGTCCAACAATGCAACAGGCAAAATGCACAAGCCATAATGTAACACGGTGGAAAAAAGGAGACTGAACCCCAGTCTGCATTATCCTGGAAGGGGTATGCTTTGCCTTCCAAGTCAAAGGCTGCAGCTTTTGGCAATGAGGAAACTGATCACCAAACAACCCAGAAGGCTATGCAAGAAGAAAAACCCCTAGCTATGGCACTTCCTCAGCTACATAAGGAAAAGTCTCTGCACACCATGACATTAACATCAGCAGTTGAAGACTCCACTAAAATGTCAATGTTTTCGACCTCTACCCCTTCCACAGTAGTTCCAATCTCTTCTAAAAACTCTATGAAAGCTGGCTCACAAACTCCTGTGCCTTTGCAAAAGGCTGGCCGACCATCCTGCTGCCTTAGGGGAAGCAGAAGTGCCAATTCAGGTGAGAAACAAAGTAAGATTAACAGCATGCTAAAAAGGAAGACTGTGTAGCATTTAAAAACTTGTACAATCATGAGCTGTCAGATGTTCAAGACCTAGGGTCAAACACAGTCAGTGCTACTGATCTATGAAAGAGTAATGAAAACATCACTTTTATCTTCGAGCAGCCTGCGCTAATGTGAGGTACCCCTGCCCATGGTGGGGGGTTGGAACTGGATGATCTTTAATGTCCCTTCCATCCCTAACCATTCTATGACTATACCTATAAAAAAGGCAGCTTTTCAGCACTAACAGAGCATTTCCCTCTCTACAGAATTGCTGCCGAGTTTGCAAACCACAAAGCTGATGCCATGCTCACCCGCACAGGTGAATCTCTGGACTGGACATAAACATCTTTTAACAAGTTGAGGAGCCTGTCGTCCTTCCGGTAAATGTCTTCTTTTATCCCGGGGTGGTCTAAAGGGAGAGCGAGGAAGGCAGGAGAGAGAAGGCAGGTCTGAGTCGCACGTTTCCCTCTGTTAGCGGTGCCAGTTTAACCGCTCCCCTCACCGCGCTGAGGCGCGGCCCCCGCGGAGCGCACCGGGACCCGGAGCCCGTCCCTGGCAACCGCCCCAGCAACCAACGCCGCCGGCTGCGCCTCCCAGCGTGCCCCGCGCGCCCAGCCGCCCCGCGCTCAATGTCACCGGCCCCGCGCCGCACCAGGACGCGACCCGGTTCCCGCTCTGGCCATTCCGTGCTGCGGCTCTGGGCTTGGCACACAGACACCGCTGCTCCCTCCCCGGCCCGGCCCGCCCCGCCCCGGCGCAGCCTCCGAGGACAGGACGCACCGGGCAGCTCGTCCAGCCGGGAGGTGGGGTGCCGCGGCGCGAGCCTGGGCTTCTCCCTGCTGATCTCGCGGCGGGCCCGGCTCTCCACGTTGAAAGTGCGAAACACGCGGGCCAGCTTTCCGCCCATCGCCGCCGCCGCCGCCGCCGGAACCCCCCGAGCCGCGCCTGCGCGGGACAGCAGCGCATGCGCAGCGGCTTTGCGTCGGGAAAGAGGCTGCGCCCGCGCGCTCCTGAGCGGTACGGAGGCAAGCAGAGCAGTAGAAACCCGGTGTCCCCGTCGGCTTCAGAGCGCGCCCGGCGGTGTGTGCTGCTCCGTTCGCCCTTGCCGTGGCCTTCCTAACCGCGCGGGTGACCGGAGCCCCGGGGAGCGTCCCCCACGCCGGGGGGAGTCCGCCGTTACGTCATGTCGTAGCTGTCGCCGCCTGTTTGTTCGCGGGGTTATGGTCGGTGGGAGTTGGTGCGGGAGCGGAGCCGCGGTTGGTCTGGTGGCCTGGGTACATATGTGTGTGTACGTGTAACGCACCTCATCCGCTTCTTAAAGCTAAGTCTGTAATGGAGTAAGGGCAACATGACAGTTGGGGGTGCTGTGCCTCTTACTGTGGCTAGCGCGTACAGCGTTTCCTTACGGGCACCTCAGTGGTGTGTTAGATGACAGAAAATGAATCCTATAAGCAGATCCCACCTAGAAGACAGGCTCCACATGGAAGTCTGGGCAATTCCTCAGTTCTGTTCGGGATCTGTGGGCTATGCAATGTTAAGAGGGTGCAGGCCTTCTCTTCCAGCCCAACCAAATAACCGTCTTTGACTTGTGCAAAAAATGGTTAAACTTTGGGAAAGAGCTGTGGGAAAATAGTCTAGAGCTGTGCAAGATGAGAAGGGTAAAGGAGATAGAGGTAAAATTGCTGAGATGGAACCGGCAGTTTAAAGATGTAAGAAAAAAACCACAAGCATGCAAAGACAGAAATCCCTCAGGGATTAAGGAAGGTGAAAAAGCAGCACTAAGGACTCAGCCTGTTGTGAAAAGCAATAGAACCGAATGGTCATCCGTGTGATCCTGGGGTCAGCCAAGCCTCAGAGGGTGTCTTGTCAAAGGAGGTTATTAGTGGCTCGTTAATTCCAGATGGGCTGTGATTACTTATTAGCCAATAAGTAATTGTGTTATGTTTTTAAGTTGTGTGTGTGCTGTTTGCAGATTCTTTTAATACATGGTAATAGTTATGAATGAAGTGATCTGGAGTGGGAGTGAAGGACAGAGACAGGACCCAATTTCTTGCTGTGCTCTTTTTCAGGAGGAAAACGCATGTTTTCTGCCCTTGCATCCATCTAGTCATGCTTATTACTGTGGGCATGCAAAACTTGGGCTTTCAGAACTTGGTCTTCTACTAGTAGCATTATCTAACAATAACAATGGTAATGTGGTAGTTATTAAGGCTACAGTGTGCTTGAATACTGCATAATGAATGACAGTGGTTTCCTTAGAGAGAAGCCAAGACAAGCTGGTGGGTGAGGGAAGCCAATTAGATACACAAAAGCAGTAGAGACAAGGTAGCATAAGCATGATCCATGCTGGATCTCTGCCCTCTTGGGGGATCCCAGAGGTGCAGTTTCTCCCCTTCTTCATTTTAAAGACTTGCTGGCAGCAGGTGAAGGATAGAAATATGACTTTATGTTCTCTGGTAATGAACGTATTGACCCTGTCTTATTTTAAGCACTGCATGCATAGTGATGCCAAGAAGAAAAGTGACATTAGTGGCAATAGGGACATGGATGCTGTTAAGAGCTGCTGGACTCTGACTGGGGCAAGTTCAATTAAGTATCAGTAGTAAGTTGCTGAGTAAATGTATGTTCTTGAGTACAGGATTTGCTGTTTTTTTTTTTCTTTTGAAGTGGTTAGCCTGTCTGGTGCAGTTGTAATGGTAAAATTCACAAGAACTCCTTTGGTGGTTATAGACCTTTGAAGTGAACCTTAGCATTTCTTTGAGACCTATCCTTACTGTCTGGCTGTTGATGTAAGCCACTGTGCCCAATTTGGGAATAAAGATCCTTCCTCTAAAAGCTAAGAACTGCCAGCTTCTGGAATCAAATTTAGGAAAGGGCTTATGTCTCTGTAAAGCCTAAATGTGACTAACACTGCTGTAATATTTACTGACAGCAAAATAAATTCACCAGAAGGCAGTCAGTTAAAAATAAAGAGTGATGTCATGTTCTGCCTGTCACTTCCTATCACTGAGGCTGGCACAAGGCTGTTCTTTTTTCGTCTGGGGAAGCATCAAGAGTACAAGATTTTTATTCTGGAGAATCTTTCTTAGACTCCACCGAGCAGAACTATTTATTCTATATATATTTGATATAAAATTCATTTATTTATTTATATTTTGGTATTTTACCAGTGTGACCATATTGATATCAAATATCAGTAATGAAGAGCTTGGATTCTTTTCTTTTTCCATATAAAGTATCTGCAAGTGTGTTTATATATGAAATAAGAATGTGTAGTTCCTCAAAGCATAAAGTCGTGTGTATTCAGCTTTCACAGCGTTACAAATGGAATGCATTTTTTGCAAACCAGGAAATTCAGGAGCCTGAATTTTTCCAGGGAATTTAAAAATACCAAAAGAAATAAATCCGTTTTCAAGTAGCTGTTTAAGAAAGCAGGCCATGAGAAGAGCATAGACTATCCAGCTGTGTTCATCTATACCAGCAGCTTGTTCTCAGCAGTGGACTGCATCAAACACATCAGAACAAAATACTGTACTCACACAATACACGTCTGGATTGGCTGCCACACTAGATCTCCTTTTAATCCTTTCACACCTGTATGAGATAAAATTTCTAAAGCTACTGTGCACCTGGAAAATAAAATGTACATTTGTGACCATTCTTCGAGTTTTGTGTTTCGCTTTTTCATCCCTGTTCTGATTTTACATTGTGTGTGCTTAATTTTTCATTCTCTGGTAGTTCTGTAGCTGAATAGAAAATCAAAGATGTATTTTGCCAGTCAACTATCATCAAAAGTCTGATTGGTCTACTGAAAATTCCCTTTAGACAAGGGAGAATAGGAATGTCTGGCGTTAACTTGTTTTGCTGTGAGGTTCTGCTAAGGTTTCTCTGTTGTTTTTACTATACAGGCAAACAGGAATCATGGTATTAATCCAGATGGACAGGTAATCACAGATAAGAGAAACTTTTTAATGCCCAACTTAAAGAGTTTTTGAGAAGAGGCACGTGAGGTTTGCTGTATGATTTATGGTCTGGGAACAACCTAGAGATTTATAGTAGAGGAAAATTACAAGTGCTCTTACACAGCAGTGGCATAGGTTTATATTTGATGCTGTCCGCATTTTCTACCACTGTTACTGCTTTCCTCATATTTTTGTTGCTCTTGGTTCATAATTTATGTCAGTGTAAAGGGATGCTCTAGCAAACTCATGTTTAATTGGGATGCAGGGAATTGAGCCCTCTGTCCTGATTACTGGTTTCCCAGTAAATACAATGAGAGCATTGATCCATTTGTTCCTTATCTCACCAGTGTTAGGCACAACCAGAGAGCACGGCATTAGCAAGAATTGATGATGAGCCAAGCAAAAATGGCTGCCCTGCAACTTTGTAAAGACGACCTCAAGAAAGATGGACATTTCGATCATTGCTGCCTTTCAGTGATTGCTGGTTGTTCTGTTACTTAATTCAGTTTGTTTCTGTGTTACTGCCTTCAACTGGTCCATCTTTTACTGGCTTGTCAAGTGCCTAGAAATACACAGAAAGCTTTTGCTTAATTGCAGGCTGTGATGAGTGTTGCTGAGCACTTGCAATTTTTCAAGGCTAGGTGGCTGCAGTGCTTTATGTAAGGGAGCTTCTGTCAAGTCCTTACGTGGATGAAGTTTATGGAGAATTTGGCAAGCTCACGTTTACAGGCTCACACACCAGCCCAGACAGGTCATTAGCCTTTGTCAGGTAACATTAATTTCAAAGACATTACATTTCAATTCTCAGGATTAACTGTGGCTTGGATTACTTGATGTCATCTTTCAGAATTTTCCTATCTGATTGTTGTGTCTTAATTAACAGGTTACTTTGACTTGGAAACGCACAGTAGGAGCCAGCATATTTGAGAATGAGGCAGTCTGGTATTGGACTTAAGTAATTATAGCAATTACGTGTACATTTCTACTTCATTTTCACTCATATGGGTCAGATCCTCATGCTGTTTTCTCACTGACAGTGCTATTTGAGAGCACTGACGCTGCCGTTATTTCCTGTAACCCTGGCTTCTGTTCATCTCTGTTGCCAGAGAAAGGGTGTAGGAACTCTTCAGAGCAAACAGTATCAGATACCTGAATTGTTTTAATAAAGGAGTCCCGGAACTTTTCTAAGCTGTATCAGCTCATGATGGTTTGACTGATCCCACAAAAAGCTCCCAGAAACACTGAAGAAGAAGCAAAAGGCATCTGGTAGGAGGAGTGTGAATACCTTGAACAGGCATTACCTCTAGGTTGGTTGGGTGGGTGGTTTGTTTGTAAGGAGTTGCACTTTGCACCCAGGTCATTTCACTCCAGCAGTCACAGAAAGGGCTGTACTGGCTGCAGTGAGGAGGAGGTGAACCAGCAGTCAAGAAACTGGGTGAAATGGAGGGGTAGCTCATGTCAGGCTGCTTTCGCTGATGCACCAGAATCACACAAGATTAATACCACCCTTTTGGGCCTGAGAAAAATGTTTGTGGACATCCATCCTTCCCCTGATGTTTTGGTTTTTTTTCTTTAACTAGGTCAAGGTGTTTCTTTACATTGTGTTTGCTTTACTCTGTATCTATTTTTTATGACTTAAGTTTATGTTACACATATAAAGGTCAACTGTGGAAGTAACAAGTGAAAAACAAGGATGTGCAACTCCCTTCAGCTATAAGCGCGTTAAAAAAAATTGACACAAACCAGAATAATACATTGTTGAATCAAACACCTCTTAGGTTTTTGCTAAAAACCAAAATTGCTCTTTAAACACTACATTATATTCAGTGAAAGTTACTCGCACGTTCTTTTTGTGGAAAGCCAACAACAGTTCTAGTATGGGGCAGATCAGATACTAAAGGGCTTTGCAACCATGTGGTCTAGGTAGAGAAGGGTCTGTTACCTGCTCTGTCATTGACCTCTCAGACCATGGAAATTGTAAATAACAGGCCAGGAAGTTCTTAGCATTTTCTCTTTTTTTCCAAGAATTTCACGGTCTATCCCACCACCCCCCCCCCCCCCCAAA
>NDXB01021237.1:23412-38684 GCA_002631895.1 Agapornis roseicollis
TTTTTTTTTTTTTTTTTTTGTAACACAGTGTAGGAATTGAAAATAGAGCATAAAAGACCGAAGTATAGTGAGCTAATATATGAGTAAGAGCTATCATGAAAAACTATGCAAGTTCTTGGTTCCTAGTAATAGCTCAACTCTGAAAGGTTTAAATGTTATTACTTCTTACAACTTAGAATTTTATTAATGAATTACTTGTGCTTGCCAGAAAGGTTCATATTTACGTTTTCTTTGTTGCTGTTGCATACTGAGAGTTGAAAGCCAACAATATTTGTTTTAATGCTACAGTTCTAGCCAGCATTTCTGATTTTGCAGGTCATTTCTATGTTGACTTTTCTGAAGGAATCTTGCACATGTGAGTCTTGTTCCTTTCAAGCAATATGCATAACCCCCCTTTTTTTTCTGAATACAGCAGGGAACAAGACAGTTTCCATGTTCAGAATTTCAGGGCCCCCACCAGACAACATTCAGGCACGTGCACACACACACACACACACGCCCACAGTATTGTATGCTTTTGTTGTTTTTATGGACAGGAGAGTCTGTTGTCATCTATAGCCCCTGCTGTCATAAACTAAATGCTTCATTTAATAACTTCCATAATCTGTCTCGCTCCCTGCTGTTTTTTGTCTCAGATGTATGGAGCTCCCCAGCAGACACCTCCTAACGCTCCTGGCTTCAGACCAGATTTTTCAACTTGCACTCCAGGCTTGTCATTCTGGTGAAGGATTTGAGCAATGACTTCTGTGGCTTCAGGTTAAAAGAAAAAAGGTATGTTACCGTGTCTCAACGGAAGTAGGTTACCACTCCTACTAACCTTAAGTAGGATTTAGACCTTTTCATAGATCAGAGAGGTACATCTCTTGAAAGTTAGATGCAGTCTGCCTTTTAGTGTCTCTTGCACTGTTTCTATCATATGGAAAGTCAGTTAAGACTTTCTGAGCAGAAAATGTGCACAATGTGCCTTGTTCTCAGAGTGGAATCCATCATCCTGAAATTGCTGTATTTTTTGTGTGCTTAACAGGAGCAATTTAAGGGTGTAGTCTAATAGTGCATTGTCTCTAAAGGAGAATCCTTCTGCTAGTAGCTACCCCTCAAACCTCTTGCAGGAAGGGCTCCTCTGCCGGCAAGGTAAGCCAGCTCAACTCACTGCCTGTGCAGAAAACCATAGACATTTTTTTTTTATCAAAGTTTTCTATCTGAAACATAAAAAGCAGATCATAAATTGGTTCTATATACCAGCAAACAAAACAGGTCAGTGATCATTCTTTGACCCACATGTCAGTTAGCACATGAAGTCTACATCAATATTTATAAATCTTTATTGCCCCTTTTTGTCCATAGTGTTATGTACTGTTAGTTACTGATAGTTACTGCAGCCACATTCAGATGATATTAGTAACCTTTGTAAGCACTCCTCTCTTTCAGTTCAAGTTTGACCAGGTTAGCCTCAAAACTGCTGAAAGATATAAGGGCATAGCTGTATGCTCTGATACTATCCCTGCTATTTATTGGTATTCAGCAAAATGAAGTGTGCTGATAAGTAGCTTTCTTGCCTCAGTTATAATGACAATCTTCTTGTAACAGCCATGCTAAGTGATTATAATTGGGGTGTTGTTTTTTTTTTTTTTACAATCCCAATCAAGACATCTATGTCAGCAAAGGATTTAAATTTAAATGAGGACTCAGACTTGTCTGCATCCTAGCCAGGTCACATTTTCAGTTCTTTTTTAGTAACATAAAAGCATGGACCTTAAAAAGCAGAATTCCAAGAGTACAAGCTAAATTTCCTACTTTGAGTTACACAAAGACCATATTGCCTTTCTACTTCTTACATTCTTAGGTTGCTCTGTTAGTACAGTTCTTGCAATTTCTGTGTGTTCAGTTTTACAGAACCCTAGAAGTATGAAGGTACTTTTGTACACTTGTTACATAGTGACAAATACAGATGCAGTTGTGAAAGGCCAAGAACTGTCTATAACAAAGGATTTAGGGGCCTAAATAGGACATAGGGGGAATGTAGGTAAGTCCAGAACTGTGACCCTGAAAGCCACCATTGAACTACTGCAAAATATTTAATTCAATTTTTTTTTCAGATACCCCTTGTTTAGGGGGTTAGTAAGCAGCATAGCACATATGTCATCCCCAAGTACAATCATAATCCAGAAAGTGGCTGAGGGTTTTCAAGACTTTGCTATCTAAGGTAGGGATATGATACCTCCTAATCTGTCATTGAAGAGACGAGAACTTCTAACTGATGTGCTAAGGATCTTCCTCTTACTGACTGTATGAAGTGTCTACATTAAACAGACTGAACAATCTTTTATATCCTAATTTGGGAGACTAAACCTGCCTTTCTCTAGTATGCACCATGCATCAGAAATGCCAGATTCCTCTTTCTTATATCTAGGTGACTATTCTCTGTCGTGCTGTTGTCATTCATCTTTTATGTGCCAACCTACTGGGATTTCCATAATCTCTGATCCCTCTGAAATAAGCCCTGTTTAGGGCTTTCAGGTATGGTCTTAGAGAGCATTTCTAGTCCTGAGTCCTAAAAAAGATATTTATTCCATGCGTACAGGTGTCTTTGTCCAAAATGAGCGCAATAGACTTAATCTGAACTCCAGATAAATATTAACTGTCAATCATGTGAATCCATCAAATATTCCATTCAAGGTTTGGTTTATTGTGCGTTTGTTTTTTATTTTTTGCAATGATGAAAAAAGATATGTTGTGCTCTGGACTAGTGTACCTGGTAAAAATCCTTGAATTACAGAAATTCAGCTCCAAATATATACATATATAACTATTCCCACTGTAAGAGCAGGGTGCAATAGCCTGCAGTCACTGATGTCTGCAAGTGCTTTTGTGTGGTGGAAGATTGGAACTCCTTGATCAGTTATGGAATCAACTATTCTCAGGGTGGTAGTGGTAGTGCCTGGAGAGTGAATAGTCCTAGGCTGAGGAAGACTAAGAACAATGTGCTACACAAGTTCACCTTTCTGCCACATGCTGTGTTTCTAATGTGAACTTGCTAACTCTTTTTATTCTGCTCATCTCCAGATATTGTTCTAACTTTCAGGGCTTTATGATTGAAGAATTAAAAATCATTTATTTTAAACACTGTGATGAACAAATTGCTGGTGTGCCTAGTTATTTTGTTCCTAATGAACATTCAAGGTTGTGGCAAAATTTCTGCTGAATTAGATACTCACCTTCTGGTCATTTGGATGCTGTTTCAGGTTCCAGAGCTTCCCTGCAGTAAGGCCTTGTGCGTAGCTACTGCTTCTTTCCTCATGAGAGGGGACTAGTAGCAAGTGGCTCTAACAAAACTTTATGTTACTCACCATTCAGGCTTTTGAAGGCAGCACAGTATGGTCAGCTCTGCCAGCTTTGATCATGGAAGAGATGATAGAAAGTCCATTGGTTCTTCAGGCAGACTAAGCTACTACATCTACTAAGCTGTAAGATACTTATATTAGCTCTCCTTCAGTTTCTGACACCTTCCTCTTATTCTTATCGGGGAAATTGTTGGTTGTCTAATCGTCCCAGAATTAAAAGTGCAGCAAAATTTGTCATTCTTAAGATGTTGACTATTTCCATGCTAATTTCTATTGTAGGAAGGACCTGAACATAAGAAAAAGCTGAAGGAAGATTAACCTGAAGAGGCTGTGGTTCCCTGTGAATACTGATTTTGAAAACAAAGGCATGCAAAGTGCTCTACACTGAGGTCTACACTTTTGTTAGCAGCATGATGGTGCTATGGCTTGCACCAACCTCAGTAAAACATTACATATACAAGCTTATTCACCACAGTGGAAAAAGCACTGCAGGAGCACATGGTCTCTCTACCTCTTCCTGACCAATTTCCCTGTGGTTCTACCCCTGCTCTTCCTTCACCAGCCATACCATAACCGCTTTTCATCTGGTTATGGAGCTTCCCACACATCAGAGCCTCCAGCCCCTCTTGCAGCAGCCACATGCTAAATGGAGCAACTACATTTTCAGAGTGCTGGCAGCGAAATATGCTTGCTTGATGTTAGAAATACACCTCCTACTTCACAGAAATAAAAGTTATGTGTAACATCTAACGTGCCAGACTATTTTGATTTCAGCAGTGCAGAAGTGGAGAATGATTTTGTTTGAAGCAGTCCCAGGCTGAGCCATGTTTAACTGCTCTTTGAAAATAGTGAAGGTCTAGAAAAGGGAGATGAAGGAATACAAAAATTGTTAACTTCCATTGGCCACCACTTTATCTGCCAACAGTACTATATAGGTTGCTTAAAGAACTGTTTGTTAGTTTCTTGTCTAACCTCCACTTTGTTTTTTCCTTTCTGTAACTGTTAAGGACTGCATCCAGAGCTGTATTCAGAACAACACACATAGCAGAGAAAGCATTACAAATTTCAAGACAGGACTTTACACACTTGGTTACTCATCAGGAAGTTTCCTTCCTCCTGTAGGGAATGTCACATCATCTGACTAAACCTGTTCCAAATGAAAGAACCAGGTCAAAGCAGTAACCTAGACAACTCCAGTGTTATAGCAAACACTACTATTTATATATCTACTACTGAGAAGGGAATAGTACCTTACCTGTTTTCATTTCCTATTGCCCACTGAGCTTCTTTTAAGCAGGTGCTGTCATGCAGTTGGTGTTTGTCAGCTCTGCCAATCAGCAGAAAACCTGAGGCACTTACAGATTTTCTTCTAGATCCAGTTGCAAGCTTAGAGAATGGGATTGCAGGTATTATTTCTTCTTCCTTTTTTTCATGTTGGACCTTTATTCTGTTTGTTTGCCTTAGTTGCTTGTGGTTTTGCCATGTAATCTGGAACATGCCCAGCAGAGCAAACTGCTCAGAACTTAGTGTTTGATATTTTTATGGTTTTAATCAAAATAGTGCTGCTTGGTGTATTTTCAAAAGTAACTAGGATTTGGCTGCATTTATCTGGCTAATTTTCAGAACATTGAGATAACATACATCAGTACAGCAGATTTACATTCAGCTTTGCAAATCAGGGAGAGGAAATGATGCATTAAGTATGGATGAGTTGTGAGGAGTCTCTGAGAACAGGTTTATAGAATCACTGATTGCACACAGTCACTAAAACTTGTGGTTATGTGGGAACTCACCATAAGTCACCATAAGTTTCAGAATCTTGCAAATCCATACTGAGGTCTAAACTGAAGAAGTTTTCAGTGTGCATAGCTGAGAGTGATACATGATCCTGATATAGGATGGTTATCATTTTAGATGTTATCCAAAAACTAGAAGGAAAACCCACTTCCTAGCGTGGCTGGAACCACAATTCAGTATAGTGTTCACGCTGGTTCTGGTGACAGGAATTCTGAATTTACTTTTCCTTTATGGTGTCAGGAGGAGTAACATAAAATTCTCTATCTATGTTTGAAAACAGTATCAGTTTTGAGTTCAGCCCAGCTGTACCCTGAGGCTGAAACATGGCCATGTTTTGGCAGCAGGAAAAACTGCCATATGTTGCTGTGATAAAGAAATTACACTGATGCCAGTCTCTGAAGTCAGACTTATAAAAAATATCTAAGGGAGTATATTTGTAGCAGCATAAGCTTTATATATAGATATATAAAAAAAGAGTCTAACAAGTCTGTGTTTAAGGACAGCTTTTATGTCTCTCTAACAGTCACACATTTTGTAAGTGCTGCAAGCCACAATTCACTATTGTTCTTGAGAGAGGTTGTATACAATACATAAATCCATTGCATTTCCCCATTACAGAGAATTGCTTGCTGTCTAGCTCCCAGCCTCCAACGGCCATAGGACAATTTCATTCCTTGAATAAGTTCTTACTGACTAGCTTTTAGGTAATGAGCACATACTGGAAATTGATAAGAAGATTCTTTTTTTAGCAGTCATTCAGGTCTCTAAATGAGAGCACAGATGTGGAGACCCTGAGCGTGGCTGGCAGCAACATGACATGCTCTTTCTTTTTTTAAAGTGAGTATGGACCATCAGTTTTTAGATCTCATAGGTGACTTTTAGTGCTTTTAAAATCATTAATTACTTTGATTTAACGCCAGCAGTATGTCAAGGATCTTTGAACACAAGAGACTGTTTCCTTTATATGTATATAATAAAATCTATTGTAGGATTTATTAATAAAAGGTGGTGGTTCCAAACCATATCTACTGCAGCTTAATGCAGAACAAAATATCCAGTATGAAATACTGATCTCAATCATAAACCTTCTGTTTTCTATTGTAAACACTGAAGCTGCTCTTTCTCATTGCTGAAGGACTGCTACTGATCCATAAAAATGACTGATCAGTTTCAAATTCTCTCCCTTTACCGGTATCCCGAGGCACATTTGTCAGATTGCTAAGAAGTTGCTGAGAATAGACAATGGATTCCATCAGCATCTTTTTGTTTTCACTATTTATATCCTTGAGCTCTTGAAATAAATTATCCAGACCTGCCATAATCTTGTTTTGAAGCAGAAGTTTTACTGCTGACTAGGTCCATAGTTTCCAGGTAAACATTTTCTTGCCCAGCAGTGATGGTGGTCCTCAAACTTCTAGTTTTTGACAGTACACCAGCTAATTTCTTCTGTACCTCCTGTGCTGACAGATCCAGCTGGCTTCACAGCAAGGACACTAATACATTTGCGTTCTTTGTATATACAAACTTTGTCATTTCCACTTCTTCTCTTAAATTCTCACATATTTTTCAGCTGACAAAACCACTGGTTGTTTCTTCCTGTATTTTTTTCAGTGTGAGACATGGATCTCCTAGGAAGACATTGATTTCTTTTTATGACCCTTCATCTCATCAGCCACAGCAGAAATTTTCTTTGTGTTACTCTGAAACTGACAATTCAATTCCAGGACAATTTCCACCATATAGCTAATATATATTTAATGCTCTTCCTAATCCACATATATGCTCCTCAGTCAATCTCAGCATCTCAGCTTTACTAGCAAATGACAGAGTCATGTTTTTTTCAGACATATAAGAAAGCAGTGGTCAACAGTTTTTATCAGAGGCGAGACGCTGATACAACTAATGCAAATACATTAGCTGCTGAACAGCTGGTAGATAGGAGGCCACTTATACAATATGCATAAGATGTCAACACCTGCTGCTTCTTCAGACGGTTCTGACACTTGTATTTTATTGAACAGACCCTTCACTTCTCCTGCAAATGTATTTGCACAAGAGCATTGTGTTGAACAACTGCCTTACGATCCAGTTTTATGTAGATACACCTTTTGTGATAACAATAAATAGCTAGCTGTGCCATGAAGTTTTAATTTGGTGTTTTCCAAAACTGAATTCCCATATTCTTTCTTAGCTAGAGGAACCTTGGTTTCTCGCAGATTTGTCTGTGCTTCTTAGTTCTTTCTCCTTGATTTGCAGACTTGTTTTCATTGTTAAGGTTTGTTTTTATTAACTGTGAATAGTTCAGTAACTGTTTTCACTTCTTCCATGGCAGTGATTATGTCAATATACTCTGCAACTTGTTCTTCCTGAACTGTCAGCTTTCCTTTAAGGGCTTCATGATTTGTCAATGAAAATATAGATTCCTTTTTACTCTTGTGCAGCAGTGAGGTCTCCTTTTAGATGCTGCATCTCTTCAGTATCTTCATTAATAATAGCTCCTTTTGGCAGCTGCTGGTTAACTTCAAGCTTCATTATGTTCTTTGCTCTGTGAACATATGCCAGTGTACTCAATGTTTCCTCAGGACTTATAGATGTGGGAGAAACTGTGGCAATTATTGATGTTCTTGTTGTTCTCTGAGAGAGTCTTGAAGGATTCTGTTAAGAGTCTCTGTGTCTCCTTCCACAAGAGCAATAATAACTGTTTCTAGTCAGAACAGACTACTTGGTATTTCCACTTTCCCAAGCTCTTTTATCAACCACCCAAAACTGAAGTGTATTCACCTCCTGCAAGATCATCTGAGTTTTCTCAGTTCTAGAAAGCTCTTGTCCATCTGCTCTGGCTTCTTTCATGTGGATAGTAACTGAAAACACAGAGTAGGATCAACTGGAATATGCATTCATGTTAGCAGCTGCAGTAGTTCTTTTTGCTGCTCCTGTTTTCAGGATTTGGTAAGCTTCATTTTTGATGTGTATTTCTTCCAAGCCTTTTACATTTACACCTGACTTGTATTAATTTCTGAAAGTTTTTCTAATACTTAGTACAATGTATTGTACCTGGTAGCAAATCCTCTTCCCAAGCATGTTCTTCACTGAGGCTCCCCTTAAATTGTCCAGGTCTTTCCAATACCAGTTTGGCCATAAATGAAGACTGTTGTACCTATAATAAATTCACCCAAAATGTGACAACACTCCTGCATGTATCAGTTGTCTGTGACTCATCCCATACAGACACATGAGTTAACTGGCCCTGATAGGAAGCAGTGGCGCTGTGTTTATGTTTCTGTTTTGAAACAGAAACAGGCTTCTGCCTAGTATTGCACTGCATCAGCACCAACCTACTTTAGGCTTGACCTGGAAAAGCTTTGCATTACTACACAAAAGGCATCACATAGAGCACCCAGTTCTGTGCACTCTCTGAACTGACTTTCCAGTTTTTACTGTGTGCTCTGCAGATAAGGAATCATGGTATTTCTAATAGCTTTTGTGGACAAATTACAGTAGAACAACTCATCTGTCAGTAGGTTTAACTAAAGGCCCACACTCGGAGGAATGTTTTAGGGAATTGTCATCTGAAAAGATGTTGAACTGTTCTGATGTGACATGTATTTAAATTTTAATATGGAAGTATATTGGAGATGGAGACAGAGGTTTTGATGATCTACTGGTTTTGTACCAACTGCACAAATCAGAAGACCAGAACTGACTCCCAAGAACATCCAGTAGCAAGATGCAGACTCTGCTCAAAACTAGAGCTCCTCCGTGCAATTCTCAAAATCATTTGTTCTCCTATATATTAATGCATTGCCCAGCCTTTCTTGATTATATGAGTAGCTCACTAATCATTAGATTTCAGCTCTCCACAATCATATTAGAGGACGAGTTAGAGGGCAGGGAAAGAAAAGGTCCCACTGCCTCACAGTTCCATGAGGTGAGGTTGAAAGAAGAGCAGTTACTGAGCCTCATGGCAGAACTGGGTATCATGTCCCTGCAAAGATAGCATCTGCAAAAATACACTACTGCAGCATCCCTGTGTGCAGCAGGTTTATCTCAGAGAGATGTCCCTCGTCACTCTGGCAATAAGGTTTTTAAGAAGCCGCATCAAAATCCTTAATAGGATAATAAAGCACTGATGCTTTAATAAGCTAGAATGTAGCGCTCAGGCCCTGACCCTGCGGCGGGCCTTGCCCTTCTGGAGACCTCTCCCTTTCCAGCCCTATTCTTTGTCCTAAACTCCTCCTCCGCAGCTCCCCGCGGGTGACAGCCCGCTGTCCCTGTGGTGATCCCGCCTCTCAGGTGCTCTACCTACAAACTTACTGCTACTTCAGGGGCTTGGTCGGACCTTCTCCCTCCACCCCTCCCAAAGGGCCGCGGCCCGGGAGAGCGGCAAGCTTGTGGCGTTGTTGGCGCTCTGCGAACGCCGACGGCCCTGCAGCTGCTCGGCAGTGACCAAGAACCGCCGACACAACCCCGCGGCCCAGGCCCGGCCCCTCCGGCAGGTGCGGCCCTGCCGCGCCGGGCCGCCGCTGCGCACTGGGCGGAGCGGGGCGGGGAGGGGAAGAGAAGCTCCTCCTGTTGAGGCACCGGAGCTGCACAGCCGGGACGGCTGCTCTACGGAGCGAGAGCTCCTTCCCCCGCTGCCGTCGGAGCGGGGCGGAACAGAACAGGCAGTGCCACCGCTGAGCGCGGGCCCGGCACCTGCCGCGAGGTGAGCGAGCGGCCGGGGCTGAGGCGGTGCTTCGCTGCCGCAGTGACCTAACCGGGGTGGCGGGGCGAGGCTGGCGGGCTGCCGCTCCGGCCTCTCAGCACCGCGGCCTGAGGGGGCACGTTGCGGTGGGGTGAGTATCCTGGTTGCCAGGGAGACCGTTCAAACGGCAGCTCCGGCCGTTGTGGCGTCGTCCCGGGGTAACGGCGGATGCTCGCCTCAGCGGTGCCGCCGGACCTGGGCTCAGTGTAACTTCGGTGGCGGTGGGGAGGACGAACTGGAGCCGGAGCGGGAGGCTTCGCGGCGCGGTGAGTCCCGCTCCCTCCGGGGTTGTGTGGGGACGTGCTCCAGGTGCTCGGTCTGTGGTTGTTTCCTAAAACATGGCCCTGCTGCCGCGAAGCGGGAGATGAAATGCAGCTCCTTACTTAATGCGAGCTATTCTCTTTTTGTATCCAGACTTGAAGGTACTTGTCTGGGGGACAGAAATAAGCTTTTGCTCCTTTCCGGTGTTTAAATATGGGAGAACTCCCAGCTGGAAAAGAGCTAAGCACCTTGATTGCTGGAAGATTAGATCTGCAGCACTGGGAATTTAAAAGGTACTGCTCGGGTGACTGAATGCCTAGCTCAGGTTGGGGGAGGATTTGGTTCTCGGCTCTAAATCTCCTATTTGGTCGATCTGGAGCCGATTTATAAAAAAATAAATCGCAGGTTGCTGCGATGCTGCATGTTGCAGTTGACTCGTTGCTGCCAGACTCCCTGGGCATGGATGGAGGGTGAATTC
The DNA here is from genome assembly GCA_002631895.1 of Agapornis roseicollis. NCBI lineage: Eukaryota > Metazoa > Chordata > Aves > Psittaciformes > Psittacidae > Agapornis > Agapornis roseicollis. Next base: position 34,034 of record NDXB01021237.1, read on the forward strand.
AGCCGGCAGAGCAAATCCGGCTTGTCTGTACGATCTCTGGCAGAGTCGGACTGACAGTTGATATACATAAACCATTACACAAACACTGGGAAGCAGTATACTTGGCACCGTACACCACAGTAAAATGCGGAGGAAATAGGGCTGCAGTTTAAAACTTAGCACAGTAAGTTAGACTGCAGATGTTGATGGTCGCAAATAGTATGAATATATATATATTTAAGCTTATTATAAATTTGTCTGGCTTTGTAGGAGGCAGGCAGGAGGATGTCTTACAGATGTATCAGAAGCAAGGTTTTTTATTTGTGGAAATCTGAATGAAAGCATTTCTTCAGTCATGCATAGATCAGTTGTAGACCTAGAGGCCACAATCCTGTTAAGTGTAGCACTTAGGGTAAAGAGCTACTGTAGCCTTACCAGTTCCAAGGATTCATTTTGTGATCTGCCTGCATGAAGTGATTAGCAGGGGCAAGGACTCTGAGGGGGTCTTCAACAACTGTTTAGAGTTGCTATCAAAAAACCAAGTTTACTATTTAATTAGATCCTACACACATCCAGCAATATGCCAAACAAATAATGTAATTACTGCAGATGCTTTCACATCTAGCAGTCTGTCTGCTCAGTCAGATCTCTTTGTTTTGCTTAAGTTTGCAAATTATCAGAAAGAATATTTTAGTTAACTTTGAAAGTATTCTGGAAAAAAAGCCCTTTAATCTTTTGTCACCTTTTAAGATTGTGAATAATTTGATGATATTTGTAAAGCACTTTGCAGTTACTATGTATGAAATATGAAGCTAGGTATGGCTACTCTGAGAAACTGCTACAGAATAATAAGCTCTTCCTTTAGTAGGACACTAGAATAATGCAATCATACCATTTAATGAATGCCTCTTAAGTATAAGAGTTCTTCAGATGCTTACAGTGTTCAAAGAAATTTGTGTTTTATTGTGCATATGAGAAACAAAAGTCCCTGTTACTTTCTGTATAAGCATGCATGGAGAAAATGTGTGTTTGGGTAGCTATTAAGTTGACAGATGTGGGGAAAACAGTACTAATATTTAAAGGGGGAAGAAGCTGCCTCAGGATTTCTTTAAAAACAATCCAGTTAAATCTGCAGGTATGTCTTGCATTTAGTTCTGAGAGCAAACATGTTCAAGAAGATAATTTTCGATACAGAAATTGGGATATTGTTTAACTCTTTATAGATCAGCATGCTATATGAACACAAATACGATTAAGCATTGTCTTTACTGTTAGAAAAACGTGGTATTCTAAAAATAAGGATGTGAACAGCTGTGTTTGAGGTGGCAAATACTGTTGCAAAATCTGTGTATTGCTAAATGTGTAAGTTAGCTTGGCTTGGGATTTAATTTGAGCATGCAAAGCAATTTGAGTAACATCAGGGAAGGTGGTTTCCGTTTAGTTCTTTTCCTCCCTGATCATTCCCTTTGTATTAAGGGCTGCAATAAATCTGCAGTTGCAGTAAGAAGTATTGTTGAAACATTGGTAGCAGATGGAAATTTAGGCTTGCATGGGTCTTTACTTGCAAAGTAAAGTGAGCAGGATTTGACCAGAGAAAATGCAGGATTCGCGATATTGAAGGATGTTTTGTTACCTCCATTTTTGTTTTGGAATGACTTGCTTCTGCCTGAAAAATCAGAAATTGATACAATGTAGCTTCTGACACTGATGATCAGCTTTTACAACTAAGCAAAAAGAAATGATTTCAATATGAAATTGATGGCACTGCTCTGGTGATTGTGATTGACTCTGCTGACTAGAATATGATTGACTTAATGGCCAAGAATGACAGTAATTTAATGCCATGCTAGGCTGGAGAAGTGATGATTATAAATTGGACTAGAAATGGGAATTGGATTAAGTGACAAATGAAATTAATTTAAGCAGTTGGGTGAGAGCAGTTGGCAGTGTTATCAGGAGAAACTAGCCATAAATATCATCCACTGCAATTATGCTCACCTACAGTAACCACATAGTTGTCTCATTTTAATTCTTTTTAGTGTAAAGAAATTATCTTTCAGATTTCTCATACATCTAGGGCTTTTATATGGCACTTGCCAGTGTGTTCTGTGCTCTGAGTACTTCAATTACTGCGGAACTGATTGTGGGGACAGGGAGGGGAATCTCATCTTCAAATCTTAGTATCCCACTTCCTTGGAGATGGTTAGAGAAACAGTGCCAGAAGACTAAAAATTAGAGGGTTTTCCTAACAAACAAATTTTTAGAAACTTTATTTTGATTTTTATATTTATTTATTCCCCACAAATATTAGTAACTGCTTGAGATGGTGTAACCCCTTAATTTCCTGAATTATCTGACAATTATACTTAGTGAGAGACATAGGGTCCTTGACATGGCAATTTCTCTATCTTCATTTTGTGTTCTGGCTTTTGACCACTTATGAGATAAAATGAGGTATGATGTTGCTTCTGATGTTCTATATGCTTGCCCATTTGCAAGAGTATGTGATTGTAGATGGGATGCTTTAATTTTACAGACATTTTATTACTTGATTTCAAAGGGATTTTTTTAAATTTTCCTGTCAAATTTAGGTTACTGAAAATCAGTAAGGAGCAGGAAATTTTCACAGTATTTTTTAAACAGTTTTTTAATTTTGTTTAAATATAGGCTCCTGAGTCTGATCTACCTTTGACTGAATTTTGGGTGAACAGTTAGAACCTTCAATTTGAGAATAAATGTGCTTAGGAGAGAATTTGAGGGACATTCTTGCTATGTCTTTGAAGAAGTTCCATGGGCCAGAAGCACTACCAGGGGGTATTTTCAAGAGCAGAAAATGAAGCAATGTTGTTGGAGATGGTATTTTAAACTGGGAAATCAGGAGAGCTTTGAAACTTCTGTTTCTGGGTGATCCCATGTGGGTCAACCACCCTGAATATGAATCTCCCTGACCTTTATAGAAAGGGAAATATCTAATGTAGGCCAGGAAGGCGCTGCAGCATGTTCTGGGCAGGTGCGAGTCTGTGTCCCACAGAGTCTATGTCTTTGCATTTTCCAGCAGGCATGGAGGAACTTAGTGCTATTGACCGCTGAACAACCTAGCCAAGAGTGGAAAAGGTTGGACACAGCTAAGATTTGACACTGAAGTCCCTTACCAGACTTTCTGTGGACAGCAGTGTTTCTTTCTTGGGAAGAAATTCTGCACTCACAATGTAGCTGAATTAGAGTATCTTTTGTGCTCTGTGGTGTCAGTGAACAGCTAAGTCACTCAAAGGGCACTGCCCTATGGGAACTGGGGCAATACTGATTGGTCTTTGTACATTGCTAACTCTTCAAAATATGTCTCTCTGTTGGCTTGGCAAATAAAAGGTGTCATTTCAGAAAATTACATTCCAGTAGTGAATGCCATGCAAATTCCATTCACATTTGTGCCAGTTTGAAGATAATGACTTGGATATCAGCAGTTGGGGATTTCTCTGTGATAAGAAAGCAACAAAATATGTAAACAATTCTGAGTAAAACAAATTGGAGGCTTCAGAACATCAATAATACTTGAGAAAATACGATTTTTCTCTTATGTTAGGTAACTACCCTGAACAATTATGTAAATTGAGAATGTGTTCTGCCAGAATTTCTGTAGCAATATGCTGCAGCAATTTAGAAGAGCTTTAATTGTAGAGAATGAGCCCTATAGGGAGATAAATATTGTAAATATTTTGATTCATCAGTACTTATAGGTTGTGGTTCTTCTGAAGGGTGTCTTTTTCTGCAGCCATCTGTCTTTATTTTTCCTGACAGGAATGATGTGTATAGTTGTGGGTTTTGACAGAATAAAAGATGTGATGTTGCAGCCTAATTTACTGTTGTGTTTTTTCTGAATGCTGTGATTACTTAGGATTTATCTTAAAAATATATATGTGTATTTTTTCACCCAGTAGTCTAAACTTTAACAGATTCAATTTTTCTAACTCCTTGAACCTCTAAAATAGCCTTTCCTTCTACTCTTCAGAAAGAGTATGCTTGAAAAAAGTTCTCAGCATCACTAGTTCAGATAACAGGGAGGGCTTTTGTTTTAAAGGTATCATATCTAAGAGTGATTGAGGTCCAATACTGCTGTGTTGATATGACTTGATTTCTATTCGGTTTGGTTTCTTTCCCTTAAAGAAAGGTTGGTTAAGTGTAAACACATTGCTTAAATTACTAACAAATTTTGAAGTGGACATGAGCAAGCTTATGGCCTTATTATGTCTGAAACATTTTCCGTCAGGATTCACCTCAGGTTAAGTAAAGTAAAATGGCTCCTGCCCTTCATAAGCTACACTGGGATTGTACCTGGCTTATCAAGACAGAACAGATAAAAACCTATGGTTGAAGAAATGTCATCAGGATACATAGAATGTGTACTTTGCTGGTTTATTTTTGAAATTATTGAAAGTTAGTATTAACATTTTTCCCAACAGCTACATTTATATGAAGAGAGTAGCTTTGAATATTTTTAAAACCTGTATTAGGTCAGGAAAAAGTGATGCTTCTAAATAATAGACCATCAAAAGGTTCTCCCTTTAAGGAATTTTCTTTTCTTTTTTTTCTTTCTTTTTTTTTTTTTTTTTTTTTTTTTTTTTTTTTTTTTTTTTTTTTTTTTTTTTTTTTTTTTTTATTTTTTTTTTTTTCTTTC
>NDXB01021238.1:0-78187 GCA_002631895.1 Agapornis roseicollis
ACTTATCAGTTTTCTGGAGGGCTGCTGGAGCAGGAAAATCATTAAATGACAGAAGCTGCCAAAAATAAACATCCGCTGCTTTAAACAACCCCTCCTTATATAGAGCCGTCAATACAGAGATCAGGCATAGTGGGACATCTGGCAAATTATTTTTTCTGATGGAGAAGATTCTCAAGGCCTCAAACCCACGACAATAGAGGATTTCACAGCAAAACAGATCTGCAGCGTTAACGTTACACATCCCACGGCCAGTTCTAGGAGTCTGAGTTCACTGAGGTCCTGCAGTTGAGATAGGGTTGAAGTCAACTTCAAGGGACACAACCCCACAATCACCCTAGAATAAAGCCCTTCTCATCTGATGGCAAGTCAAGGCTAGCATTAGACAACACTTGCGACAGTGTGCAGCTGGATGTGTGCGACAGACACTGAATAGCCAGGTCCCAAAGTTAAAACTCTTTCTGAACTGGGATGTCTGGAATTTAGACCAAAAAACAGATTTTACATTTTTCTATGTAAATTTCTAAGTTTACATTTTTGCACTGACTACTGCTAGCAGTACCCGTGTTATCTCGAGGTGTGATTGGATATCACCACCACCTTTCTACAGCATGGCCTAGGACTCTACCTTATTTTTAGCAGGTTAACAAAGTATGTCTCATAGAATTAGACACTTTAATATCAAAATATCAGCAATCTGAATAAAACAAAATGCAAATCATCATTATTAGAACTCTCTCAAGCAGTCGACTGCTCATACAAATACAACAAAAAAATAAACAAAACCATTTATCCAGTCAAACTTAACAGATGACGGCTGTGGAATGTGAAAGGCCTGCCAGGTTTAGAGGGGGGTGTTAGAACATGGTACATAATCACCTAACAGAAGGCAGGCCTTGCCCTAGGAAGCCCCAAAAAGATGAAGCAGACCAAAGCAAAGCAACAGATACACAAGTAAGGGTTTTGCTTAAAATAAGAAAATAGTTCTTTTTCTCCCTAAGTAAAAGCACATCACATATTTCATCATATGTTTCCTTCCAGAGCCAAGGTAGGATTTATAAATCGTATCTGGTGCTTTAGAGGCACACAGGCTCACCGAGCCCGACAAGCCATGGGTACAACACTGCAACGTGTCCCCAGGGTTTGCCTTGCTGTGAAATGGGACAATGGCAAGTGAGATGATCACATTTTCCATAGGACCCTGTGATGATTAATGAGTTACGGAAGGAGCAGAGCGCATAGGAATTAATAAGTAGATATTTTTATTTGATTGGAATATATTTTTAAATCCATATAAACACTGCCTGACATTCCGACTGAGAGCGGCCACTTCTTCAACTGTGTCCTGAATAACCTCCTCAGACAAAAAGGAGAGCTTCTGCCGGGAAGAGCTGCTCTCAGCCTGCCCATGCCACTTCCTAACACCTTCCACGCACATGTAAACGCACCAACTACAGCTGCGGTGACCTGTGTACATAAAACTAAGCATGAACTCAGGCCTTTGGGACTTAGGGGTGGTAAGGAAAACATGACGCTACTTTTGCCCAACTCTGTAGCAAAACTAAGTCTCCCAATTCCCAGCCTGGTGCTTCACCCACAAAAGCATCCATCTTTGAGGGAAGGGTTGTTGGAACAGAAGGAACTGGGATGCACTGAAGCAGCAGTAGGAATGGCTGAAAGAGAGGGCTGAGAAATGGTTTAATGAGTGCCAGCTTTGTTAGGTATTTTTCTACATCTTGTTGTTTTAAAGATGTTATTCCTGTTTACATTGTTTCAGTTGCTGCTTTGTCCTTGGCTTTCCTGGGCCCACTGTTGGATCTCTGTCAGGAATCAGGATGTTGGAATTGCCATTCTGCTGCTGTGACTCAGATGTTAGAAACTGCTTAAGCATAAACAAAGCCTACAGCTTTTGGAGGCAACCCTCCAAGGAGGGCTGTGACAGCCCAAGAAGGACATCCAAAGGTAGTTCTCAGCTTCACCATGACGCATGGACTTCAAACAGTGCGTGTGAGCGTCCTCAAAGTCATTCTCTAATACATGCAAGGGTTTCTGCAGACAGAAGTTTCTGTGCTTTGCTGAGTAAGAAAAGCTCTCGCTGAATTGATGATTGACTGACTGCAAAGAAACAAGAAACAACCGGCTGCAGGATGGAAAAGACACAAAGTTGTATGTTGTAAGGCTGACGCATTGTACTAGTCTCACATGTCTGAGACCCCACTGACAGGCTCCTGCTCTCACGTACATCCCTCGGGTGGTAGTTCAGCTCAGGGGGACATCTCCAGAGAAAGCAGAATGGAAAGGACATGGGTGAAGCCACAGAAGTAGGACTGGTTCTGTATAATCAATAGTTCTGCTACAATTCACTTCGCACTTGCTGCCAAGTCCCTTCGCTTTACAATTTTAACACCCCTCTGTTTTTAAGGACCCAGTTTCTACTCTGAAAGGCAACTACCTCTAGACTGGAGGAACCAAGAATACCCTTGAGCTTCTTCATCTGTGTGGGCCCTGATCCAGTCTCCCACACCCTGATTTTCAAGAGCATGGGGCAATCAGGAGTCGAGACACAAAACAACAGACTCCTGACCTAGACAGTGGAAGAAGCAGCCCCCCAAAAGCAGTGACCAGCACCAGGAGGTCAGTTTAAGAATCAGAGAACATGGTACTGAAAAGGGGAAAGCAGTAGAAACAGAAGGATCCTACAATTCCATGATATAAACAACTCTAAAAATGAAGATAACATCTGCCAATGAGGTACAGACCCTACAACATCCTGTGTGAAGCCAGCAAGTCTTAGCTTTGTCTCACTCTGGTATTGCAAAGCTTCCTTAACTTTTGTGAAATGTTTGGAGTGCCGTGGATGAACGATGATATTGGACAGCAAAGTAGCATTTTTCATTAGTATTAGAATTAAGTCTGTGTGTTGACAGCAAAGTAGATGGAATGAAAAATGTCAGAGGCTCAAAAAAAACCTGCAGACTTCAAGCTGCATAAAGGGAGCAGCCTGTTTTTCCCCTTCCCCCTTCTTCCCATCACACTCAGATGTAATAACTTTCTCTAGTTCCGTGGCTCTCACATAGCTAATGCTGTGTTCGGTCGCTGGAGTCTTTACAGATGCAATGCATTAGCAAAGCCTGCCAGTCGGCATCCTGTTTTTCCAATCACTCTTCTTAAACTCCTCCACTTTTCTCAGAGGTTTTATCAGAAAGATGTTCCTCTGAAACGTTTCAGCAAGGGGATTTGACAGCTCTTCAAACACCAGCTGAAATTCATTTGTTTTCTACTGCTTCCTGTTTTTACAAGTTCATTAGTGTTTCACCAAGATAGACTGAAGATTAGAAACTCGCTGAATCCCTGACGTAGAAAGTCATGGGAGACTGCCTAAACCTCCACATTACATATACAAACACAAAAATCCATGGCCCATATGCATGTAGGTGCATACTGCATACAAGGTCTAACAATACGTACACACGTGTCAAAAACGTCTATGTAAGAGCTGGGTATTTAAAAACCCCTTAGACTGTCTCTGCAAGTAGCTATGATGTGCACACACCTCTATGCACAAATAAAGAAAGCAAAGACCCTATTGCAGGCAGCCTGACACCGAGACACTTTTTTAAATGGAATTTCTGAGGCAAACAAAGTAAATATGCACCTAAAGTACCTCAGCTGTGGTCCATGGGTCAGGGCTGCTCTCAGAACAAGCAGGAGGCAGAGAGCATGTACACATACATTCCTGAGGACCCACAGGGGCTGAGTGTTAGAGCTCAATGAAGAAGGCACCGTGTGTGCTCAAGCGTCCAGGCTTTCAGCTTTATCTCTCTGGTACATTAATACGCTAATTTAAGAGAAGAAATGTGGAACTAATTCCGTGTATCATTCATGTAAGAGCATCTAGGTAGCAGTGAGATCGGTATGTTCCCCTATTTAAGGAAGTTAGCAGGCTGTTTAGTTACAACAGCAGCAAGAAGATTGAAATCTATTTCTAATTTTCACACAGAAGCTGCTCTTTCTCTAGTAGCCCTGAAACCCAGGCAGACAGCTTCGTATAAATAGCAGTTGTGAAGCAAACAGCAAGGAGCAAGAGAGAGAGTTTTCAGCTTAGCAAATCTGTTTATTTCCAAAGTCATAAAGCACCATCTTGTTGTTAATAATGATGATTGAACTGTTGGCACTTCAGCTGTCCATCTTCTGTTTGGTTCTTGTTTTGTTGTTATGCTTTTTTTATTACTGCTTCCTCAGAATCTGCTTTAATTGATCAATTCAGGAATTTTGAAGGGAAAAAGGTAAAGCAAAGTATGTCTGTTTTGGTCTAGTGATTTTTAAACAAGCCTGGTGTATCAGCAAACAAAAAGTGCCCATGATAGAATCATGAAAAGCACTGGGTAACTTACTGTATTTTCACATTAAACTAAATTTGTATGATCTGGAAGCTGGAGCTTTCTAGTCAACTGCAAAGAAAATGTCAAATAACATCTTATTTTTCAAGTGGATTCTGAGGCTGGTGGTGATTTACAACCAAATGTTTATGACAGGCTCAAAAAGCCGCCTTTTTATTTGCTTTTGTTGCAGGTCAACTCCTATGATTTCAGGGCTCCATCATCTGAATGAGACCAGCTTCACTTTACAAATGGTTCCCTGGATGACCAACGTATAAGATTCCTTTAAAATTGTCCTGAGCCCCTAACACCACAGAGCCATTATTAACTTATTGCCAGAGACTATAAAAAAGAATATTATTGCTCGGTTACACATTGTATTTGTTGGTTTGTCTTCCGTTTTTAAGGGAAGTAAAGCAACTGCTCCATATCTGCCCGCTTAGGAACTATTTGCCATTTCATGCTATTATTAAAAGTTTTAATTACTTTTAATGACTACTGTTCATTATTTTATAGCTCAAGCTTCACCACAGTGTTTGGTGTCTCTCCGTGTTTCCTTCAAAGTTTTTTGACCTGCCAAACAGAGCTGGAAATATAATCAGCTGTTTTCATGCTGGTTTCATTACTTCTCTCTCTCTGCCTGAACCAGCACTACAGCAAGAGTTTATTTGATGTGTTTCACCTCCAGCTTAAAGGTTTTGCTGAGACCACCACAAAAGGACATTAGAGGGGAAAGTATTAAGTAAACTAGCAGAGGTTTCCTAGGCTGTGGGAAGGAGAAGACCTACTGTCAGTTCAAGCAACAGGGAGAGGTGTAGATCATCACCAAATTTATGGTAAAAGATAACAGCCACTACCATCATGCATTAGTGTGAACTGGTTTTCACCTGACATCACTGAAAACTTTAGCCTAAGAACATGGCCACGTAGCAAACAGACTGTAAGATCTTTGGCACGCCACAAGCCATGTAAGAGCGTTGATGTTTTAGTTGGCCATCTATTCTGTCTTGCAAAGGAAATAGCAAACTGAACCCTCCTACCTGTTGCTTTGTCTTAGTTCCAGCCAAGCTATTTTATTATTCATGACCTACATAATACAAGTAGCATGCTAGATTCTATACAGACAGGTGGAGAAGAAAGTAATATCAGAGGAAGCCAAGCTCACTGTTTACCTCTTCCTGGCTTTTTAGGAAATTCTTTGCAGAAACAGTGTGCTCCCTATTAAGGCGAGGAATAGGATGTGCTGCCTTTTGCAGAATGTACCAGCATGGTTACTAAATGGGAAAAAATAGCCTTCAGCATCGAAGTAGATCAAAATCTCTTCTCAAGTCAGGTTGTTAAGACAAAACTCTACCTGGCAGTTTCATCTGTTCATTAGCTCTTGTAAATGAGCAATGTATCATATTTACTTGAAGAGAGTCTTTTTCAGTCTCCTAGGCACTTAAGTGCCACCCTGGGGCTGGTATCATTGAATCTGAGTAAAACCAATAGAAACATGAGGGAAAGGGAGAGAGAACAGTAGAACTAGAAATGACAGCAAACTTAGCATGTTTGGAAATTATTTCTACTGTTTCCCTTTGAAAATCCCCAGATATTTAATGTGGAGTGTTATGAGCGTATAAATTACCCTTTGGAAGGAACGAGTTTTAATGATGTGTTTGACGGAGGGGAAGCACAGGGGCATAGAAAACCATCTGGGAGCAGAGCACAGCATGACTTCAAAGGAAAAAGCCAAGAGCTGAGAGTAGGAAAATTCATCAGGCAAGTTGGCCAAGGCAGCGGAAGGCAGTGGAAAGAGATGAGAGGATGGAGACAAGCTTCAGCAGATCTTCTTCCTCATTGTTTTTCTATAGCTACTGACCCCTCCATCTCATTTCTCTCCAAGCTGCCCAGGCAAGGTGAGACCGCCTGGCATCTGCTGCCCAGTTCCCCCCACACACACCCACCATCTGGGAATCCACACTCCTAACGGAGTTTCCAGATGTTTGTGTCATTCTGGTGTTTGTGTCATTCTGGATCTGCTCTTTCAGTTCTGATCTCCTGTGACTCTGTTGTGGCAGTGCGTGTACATCAAAACTTCACACCTCACAGCAGGAAGCACAAGTATCTTATCTAGACAAAAGCATGCTGTAGGTAGGGATAACTGGGCCTTCATTACTGATGTTATTACAAATAGAATTATCTCACAGATCGCCACAGATGTGCTGAAGTATCTGATGGGTCCTTTGCACCTACAACTTTCATGCCATAATCAGCAAAGTTGCTCCACAGAATGCTATTTTAGGGATTCTCCCTGAGTTTACACACGAATTGCTCAAGCCAGAGCTTCTCCAAGACAGAACAGCCCTGATGTGTCTCTAATTAATATTTAATGGGCTTAAAACCAGAATGATTCTAAATCTGTTTCTCAGGCTTATGAAGATTTTCTGCAAGTGTCATTCAGGTGCATGCTCTCATCAAGACCTTAGCAGGCTTGCTCTGCTCAGAAGCCATTTGGTGCTTTCAGCCTTCCCATTTTCAAGGTATTGCCAAACTATTTTGGCAGCAGGTTTGCAGTAGACGCTGCCTACAAGGCAGGAACCATAGGAAACTGCCCTAAGAACTCTGAAATGTCTCAATGGGTGTTTGACTAAATGAGAATAATGGTATTGACTTTATACTGGCCTTTTAAATGAGGGGAAAAAATTGCAGCCTCATCCTCTGCAGCCACACTAAGCAGGTGTCAATGCTGCTCTAGTAAGGACTTGACTAAAGAGCAGAGGAGCACAAAACTAAAGGTGGATGGAAATTAAAAACACAGTAAACATTCCACAACTTCCTGAACCACAAGTACCTTTTCTGTAGTTTACATCAATCTATTTGCAAAGCAGATCAACCCAGGCTGCACAAAGGCACAGAAGAACATCCACTCCGGGAGTTAACACAGAACAGTTATGGTGCCTAAAGCATATCCCCAGACTTACTCTGCACTAACTTCCTGCTCAGATAAGCCCTGAGAGTTGAACTTTTTGCTCCTGCTCTTCCCAGTGAAGCTGTGTGAAACCCAGGGTGATGGGAGCATGTGCCTTGGAGAACAGTTCTCACTCAAATGACAGGAGGAAAAAGTTCCCTTACATTCCCAGCCAAGGAAGAAAGTAACTTGGCAAACAGACTGCTTCTGAGTTCTTTTACTGGAAAGATTTAGGCTTTGCTCATCACAAATACACAGAGCAGACGTATAGCACACTGCATATTTGCCTCTGCTCCTTGTAGCAGAAGGTTTTGGCAGTCTTTTCTAGGCTAAGGTTTAGAAAAATCACCTTGCTGTGGGCAACCTGGGCAGTGTAAAAGCCAAAACCAGCTTTTAACCAGCTAAGTAACAGATTCAGGTAGTTGTGACTTTAGGGCAGAAGGTTTTCCTGATCACTGATCTAGTCTCCTGCACAACACTGGCCATAGGGCTCCTCTAAATTAAAATCCACATAAAGCCCAATATCTGCAGCTGAATTCAAGTATATTTTACAAAGATATCCAACTGCAATAGAGAAGTTTCCAGTAATGTAGAACATACCATATCACACAATACCACACTCTACACATGTGCTTTTTACACCCCAGAGTCAGAAGCTTCCAGAAAGTTTCAAGCCTGCTGTTCCCATGCAGAATTTACTGCAGCCCACGCCTCTAAGAGGTCAACCTGCCTTTGAATGAGAGCTCCCACCTACCTAGAAGTCCTAGACAAATGAAGCCAACCCTCAGATCTAAAAGAATTAAGGTAAATTCCCTTCCTGTGCTCTGCAAAAAGACCCTCAGAAAACCAAATGAGTACAGAGTTACACAATATCTGAATTAAGGCTCCTGGTGCTTCTAAAAGGAAATTTTCCCACCTGTTTAAAGCATCTTCGAGACACCTTGAGGAAAGGCAAGTAAAAGCCCTCACCAGGGTAAAGGAGTTCTGACAAGCCCCTGACCACTTTCCTTCTTTGTTTTAGACTCTCCCTCACAAAGGGTCTCATCTGCAATGGGCAGATAGTGCCCTACAGCTGCTCCATCCCTCCACTCAGCTGTATGCAGGTTGCCTACCCAAAGGAATAGTGTTAACCTTTTCTCAACTGACTTACTGGGCCAATTCTTTTGGGTTTGGGGCACATAGAAATTGCCATAGAGATTGGAAGAAGTCAGCTGAGAGCAGGAAGAAAATCAGATTCTTGAAACTATGCTGCTGGTGGCAATAAATTTTGCAAGTTAAGGTGCATTTGTGTGCACTATGGATTACTGAAAGGAGGGAACTTCAACTGCATGACTGGGATTTAATTTGGTTTGCACTTCATCATGCCAAATTTTAGTGCCTCTCTTGAGACTTCACGCTCTGCCTTGAGAGCAAGGACCTAATTACTGTTGAGCTTTACCTGCTTCATGTACTCAGAAGTTTGACAGGGTAATGACCACCAGGCTTTCCAAAATGCCTGGTGGTTTTGAGGACTTCAGTTCTTGGAGCTCAGACCACACTCAGTGAAGTTTCAAGCAGAGGCCAGCACCTACTTTCTGAAATGCAGGCATTTTTCAAGTATTCCAGCTGGACAAGGGAGTCGCTTTGGATGTTTCTTCCCAAGTGTCTGTCCTCCAGGTATTTTGTTCAAGGAGGGGTGATTCCAATTCTGTTGGTATTGGCATAAAGCTACCCGCTGTGAGAATTGATCTCAATTTTCAGGAGAGCAAAATGAAAGAGATTCGATTTTGAAAGGTGCCTGCAGTGAACACATATCTTAGCTCTTGTGATAAAGTAGTAGCAACACAATTGTACAACGTGTTTTCCCTTCATATTTTGACTGCACCCAGCCCAGAGAAGACTTCTGATTTGTTAGTACTCATTTTTTAGAGCACTACTGATGGCTACCAGGCTGCAAGTGTTTTAGTTTGCATAAAACGGTGGCATACCTAATTTTTAACTACAGAAAACCAAGAATTCTGTGGCCCTGCCATGCAGAATAGCTGTGTTTCAGCCTAATGCAGTAAGAAAGCCTTTTAAAAACATTGCTAGGTAAAAGTTACATTATACACTTTAGAGTACTATTAGAAATACAGACAGAAGATCATGGTTTGTTTGGGTTTTTTTCTCTCTTTTTATCCTGTGTTTAGAAAGAGAATTTCACCGGACAACCAGCCAGCTGGTGCAACATCCATTATTTACTCCTGTTGGACTGGGAATCTCAACAAGCCCCAGCACCGGTGACCTGACACTGGCAGCATAGAGAGTGGAGGCAAGAAAGATACTCCCCAATGTCCCCAGCAGCACGTTCCTGCTGTCTCAGCCAGATGAAGAGCACTGCATGTTGCTTTTGTTGGGAAAGTAGGAAAAAAGAAAGTCTATTTATTTATTTATCTAGCAGCATCTTAGAAGATTCATTCCCTGCCCAGTGGGGCTGATTTCCCATTGCTGCCCTGTAACATGGAGTTTTTTATACCCATGTTGCACTCTTTTTGTAGGGATTTAAATGTCATTATTTTATAAAATAGAATCACAGAATCATTCAGTTTGAACTCTCAATTACACATTCCTGATGGAGGAAGCATACCCTCCGTGCCTGTGGATACCATGGACTTCTTTTTTAACCTTGAAATAGGTGGGCCTGGCCCTGCAGCTGATCAGGAAGCCATAGTGCAGAAACTGTACCTTGGAAGACAGAACACATGGGAGTTACAGGAGTACCTATACCATCTTGTATTTCTCTTGTATTTTATTTCATTTATCTTTTCCTTGAAGGCTGTGCACTTTGTGATACGGTAGTGGACGCTGGCTATGCAACTGAACCACGTTCTAATCAATGGATACATCGCTGGCCCCAAGAGTTCAAGGAACCAAACATGCTACCCAAATTCTTCCTCTGACTTCTTGTTGCAAGCCCACTCCAGCCATGAAAAGTCCAAACTTCTGCTGGTTACAACCACACTTAGGGGGTTTTTCCATTTCTGAAATGCAGAGGTTTTCTTTAAGCAGCAGAGTTAGCCTAAGAAGAGAGGGAAATGCAGCTTCTAGTCAAAACACCTCCATTCACCCTCTGGTCTTCAGACCTAGCTGAGTCCTAAGGGATCCTCAGAACTTAACAACCCAAATTCCACTGTCCATATATTAAATCCAAAACGTAGTTGTTTGTGTTTCTCCTGAAAAAAATGGAGAGGTTCACGATTCCAAAAATATTTAAAGCTTGCTGCTTTGGGGAGAAGGTGGTAAGAAGCAGGAAGCACAGACCACAGGCATATACCTCCAGTGGCTAACACGTTAACAAACGTATACATCCAATGAGTGCCAGAGTAAATACTCTCTTTCCTTTTACCCTAAGATATTTTGCCTCCCAGCCCTCACCCCACAAAGGTTTTCTTGCAGAATGTGTCATTTGTGACCAGCTTTGAGTATTTAAAACATTTATAAGGGGAGAAAGACAGATTGATGCTTTTAGTGCAGCCTGCACTCATCAGGTCTAAAGACAGGTCAGGGAGATGACAGGAATACTAAGCTTAAGGTGACGGGCTTGGCGCCATGCTACATTTAAGCCGAGACTGAGAGTCCAGAATTTCTGGACATCATAAAGAATCTATTATCATTGTGGTCACTTTCAGCAACACTGGTTTCATTACCATCTGTCTTCATCCACCACTGCTTAGGGAATAAATATTAAATATGGAACTTTTCCTGGATTCAAGTCACAGAAGGCAGAAGGCGAAGCTGCACTCTACTAATATGGTCTCAGACCACCTTCGTGGAGGTGGAGAAGATAAAGAAATCAGACAAGATCATTAGCTCTGTCGAGTTGAAAATAAGGGTTCAGTTTTCAGTTGAGCAATAATTCTCTTTCCAAGGTGGGCAATATTTAAGCAATCATCCCTAGAAAATTGGTCATTACCACTGGCTAATAACCGATTTGTTAGTTAATAGCCCAAGGTGAAACCAAGGGCACTAAATGCTCTGGCAAGCCACCACTGACTGCAGTATTAACAGATTTCAAGGGCATCATTGCTATTATAAACCACGTTCATTGATTTATAACAACACTAATATGTTTTATAAAAGAGCAGTGCAGTGTTCTGGAAAAATTAATCATTTCTTGCTAACCCACAGCTGACTGTCCACTGCTCTCAGGCCTGCAGTGAGCTGGATACCATCACGTTTTGTTCTGTTTAGATTAAGGAGCACAAGAAATGGACTAGAGGAAGCAGGGGAAAGGAAAGAGTACGGCATGTATATCTGTGCCATCGTGGCAATGGGATATACAGCTGCTGAGTCGCTACTATACACAATTGCATGTTTTTTTCATAGTCTTCCTGATATCACATTCACATCCATTTCATCCCCGAAAGCCACTCACAGAAGGGGTCTCCTTCTGAAAGCTTTCACAGTTACCCCCAAAAAATAAGAGACACACAAGGCTCAGATACACATCCATGCCATAAATTATTGCATTCTGCTGCACCACGAGCTAAGCACACACAAACTCACAGCCAGTGTATTCTGTGATATAATTTGACTCCACTTGACCTTATAGAAAGGCACTGCACTACTTTGCTGCTGGAGCGTGCTAGAAGTGCATGGGTGGATGTTACTAGAGCTCAGCTGATGGGTTATACCTTGTTAAGTAACCAGAACTCCAGTACATCCCTGAATCCATAGATTCTGCAGCTGAGGGCGGTAGCTATCACAAAGCTGATAAGATCAGAGCAAAGCCCAAGCACACCCACAAGCAACACAGGGCTAGAGGGCTGGAAAAAACTGCAGCTTCTGCTTGATCTACATTGCTATTCCCCCCTGTAGCACCCTTTCCATTTCACCCTGGGTGACATACACAGAGATATAGTACATATTCTTTCCTATCCATCAGCTGAAAGGAGCCTACAGGACCATCCCGCCTGGGGATAATCCACTACTCCTATATGAACTTGATTCTTGCGATTAAGGTGAGGAATTCCAAGAAAAACATTTTGCAGGAGTTTTACCTCTGGCTTAGTGTTACCACCTGGCACACTGGCAATTCCAAGTGCTGCTGCAGGCTTGGTTGAATCTTGACAGGACACATTCAGACAGAAGAGTGTTAAAAAGGAAAGAAAACTTTCTGTTAATCCTTCCCTTTTGGCAAAAACCAGGATTTTCCTAATTGCTGCAATGCTTGAACTGAAACTAGCTCACATAAGAAAACTTCAGGCAGGGCTATTCCTCATTAAGAAGGATACTGAAAGTTCATTCATCCCTTCTGTCAGTAAACCTGTCCTTTCTGCCAACAATGCCCATCAAGCCTGAAGGAGCCTCCATGCTTTCAAGGGCAGGACATAGTAGTTCATGCAAGCTTTCCCAGGCTGCAGTATGAAAGCCTCAAAGAGAAAAACTTCTTAGGAGAATGAGCTCAGCTTCCAGATGGTCAGGAAAACTCCTGTGATCTCTAGTCAAGGAGCACTCTTTAAGTAGCTAAACTACTTGAAGCTTCATTAGAACTGAAGCTGAAATGCCCAGCTCCTTGGCTGGATACTCTTGAGCTAATATTTAATCTACTTCTGAGAGTAGATACTCTTGAGCTAATATTTTAGTGGGAATTTGGTTCCTAAATATCATTGAGTTCTGGAGCAAAACCTCCAACCAGAGAAGGACTTCACAAACCCTGCCTGTTGTTTTGCAAAGCAAATTTGAATCTGAATCCAGCTGTGTCAAAAGAGACAGACAGATGAGCCAGAGCTACTATATGTACATACCTGCCTGTATATAGATTAATCATAATAAGGATCTGGTGTGGACACTTCAACCCAGTAATTTTAATGGAAATGAGGCTCTAAATCTGTATTATCACACCAAGAAAAATGGAGCTATTTTCACATCTCAGTTGCCTAATGGACTAGACACATATTTTCCTTTGTCTTGGGGAATGAGCTGTAAGTGACAGGCTCTCCCCTGCTTGTTAATGATGCTTTCTTCTTTTGCCTGGCCCATGACAGCCTGCTAGGTGCTGTTGCCATAAGAAGTACCATTCTATCCCCCAAAGCAGTCTGTGCACACATTAGGCAAATGGCGTGTGCAATATGCACACACAAATGCACACCTCAGTGACCAACCCCTTCTACTTCTGCAACGAAAATATCTGGTGGGCTGATACTGAATTAAATGCAGGTGTGAACATTTACTTCATGCAAAAGCTAAGGATCCCAGAACTTGCTCAGAAGCCAGGTTTTGTCACACAGAAAACCTGTTAATCTCAAAATAAGGACCTGGCAGAAACCAAATCAGAGTTTTGGGATCTGCCCCAGATTTACCAGTCTTTGGTCTGTGCAATACATGGAAACATGTTTTACATATATTATACAGGCTCACTCTATGACACATTCTGAAGCTGGCCCTGCCCAACAGACCCAATAAAGATTGTCGACTGCAATAAAACTTCTTTGACAAGTTAGGAAAAACAATTGGAAACATAAATTCATGCTGTGGATCCAGCACCTCAGCAAACATTTACTGCTGCTTGCCTTTCTTTTTTCCTTTCCCACAGAATGGGTTTAGTTTTTTTTCCAAGGGAAAAAAAAGGCACAAAATGACAAAGAATTATCTGTACGTTTGCAGATTATTGGTTTTCCTAGAATTTATTGCAATGCCAGAAATTAATTTATGAATAACAGCAAGCATGGGATCACAACAAGCTTCATGCGAAGGAAAAAAAAAATCACCTAAAGAATGTTCTAGTTGGCAAGAAAAAGCCCCTGCGTCAATCTGAATGCCAAAAAAGGAGGGTAAATCTTGCATACCAGCTTTGGAAATCATTAGGGGTTTGTAAATTATGAGACAATGTTACATTGTCTTCCCAAACATTTTTTTCCCATTTACTTCTCTGTGTGCCTAAGCTTACAGTGTCCTGGAATTTTATTGCTTTATGACCACCGATATGCAGAGATTTAGGAAAATGTCACTTTTTTTCCCCAACAGTTGTTCTTTCTTTTCCTTTGAATGGAGATTGCTATGTATTACTCATTCCTGCCTCTTTGACAAGGATCATTACTTACATTTATCATAAAAAGATGCTCTGTGTTACTGTCATATGGTTTCGGGATTTGTTATTATAATGCTGCAGAGTCCGGAAATGGCACAAAACAAAGGCCAGTTTTATTTGGCGTATTTGGGATAGTCTTTCACTGCCAAGCTCCTCCTTAGTTGCTTCAATACAAGCATCTCGAAGGTCTAAAATAGAAGTACTCATTTTGCATAGGGAAATAAAAAAAGGGCTAATTCTCATCTAGGAAAAACAGGTAAAACATCATAGAAAACACATACAAGAGTTTACATTTGTTTATAACATGGTTCACATTAGCACGATAGGGCCAAATACATCTAGCTGTCCAGGGTTTGTAACAAGTTAAATCTCACAAGTGCCTTGAAGCTCCACCTTAGGACTGGCACCCTTAGCAGAGCTCAGCAGAGACAAACAGCAGGAGGGCACTGCTTTAACTAGCTTAGAAAAACACAGATAAATTAGGGACACCACAGGGAGCAGCACTGCAAGTTACATTGTGCAGATTCCTGCACAAGAGGAATTTGCAGCTACATGGACTATCCTCCATCCCTTAACCAGAAATACACCATGAGCTGCGAGATCCTAAAAGAAGAGGAGATAAAGAATCCTTAATGTTTCCTTCAGCCTAGCAAATTCCTCCCAGAGACAAATTCTCCCATCAGTGTGTAGTTGCAGAAGGACTGGAAGGTGCCAATGGGTTGCACAACACTGTACTCGAGAAAAACTTGGGGAAAACACAACAATTTGCCAAGTGCTGATGTCTAAATTCTAAGCAAATGGCAAAGGAAAGGCTGTCTGGCTAGATAGATTCCACCAGTGTTTCCTTCATTGTAATGTATCAGCTCCAATTTCACCTAGTCAGGACTTCTGATACTGGCACAGATACTGGATTGACATGAGACCTTTTGTACAACGTATTATCCATTAGATGAAAGTAATACTACTCACTTGCCTCACCAACACGTTGTGACTGTTAGTCAGGCATTTGTTTCTGAGGATCTCCACTATCCAGGATCGTTGTTACAATCCATTTGTTAAAGTGGAGCTTTCTCATGTATTTCGAGTAAAAGCAATATATTAATTTAAAGGCAATCATGGTCCTGACCACTAGGAAAACACAGGCAGTAACATCTTGGCCACTCAGATGTCAATATAAGGAACATTTGCAGCTCTCAGAGAAAATATACACTGTTCACATCATAAAAATCTAAACAGAAAAACCACCATTTTGAAGCTGTTTCATTCTGAGATTGGAAGAAAACTGAAACCTCCTAAAATTTTTGTTGAAATATTCTTCATTTATGCTGCATAAAAATAACTTCTGTCAGAAAGGTCAAAAGGTTTTCACACTGTAATTCCTTTTCATTTCATTCATGTATTGTAAGAAATCACACTAAAATTGGCTGAAATTTTTTAACCATCTTGGATTTAGAGATATTCCTTTTCCCATCAAAGTGAAACTTTTCAGTCTTATCTAAGGGAATTCTGAAATATCTTCCCATCCACATGATAATAAAGCTGTTACATTTGTGAAAATACTTCAGTTCTGTTAAATGGGCATTTTCCAGTGCACTAATTCAAGTACACTTTCCACAAGGAATTATCCTGCAAAGTAAAACAGACATGAAACTCAAGTTCTGCTTTTCTAAGAGTAAAAAGTACCCAGTGTCTCTGAGAACAGTCGATCTGAGAAATGTTTGATTACCTTCTTCAGCAGAACAACAACATTTGTACTGGACAGCAAAAGAGAAAACCAGTGATGTTTTGTAGAAGCCTAACAGCAATCTCCAAACAATTCACGCAAGAACTGTCTTGCAAACTCCCTTACTGCAAATCCACTTTACACACAGTACCATTCAACAGGACATTTCTAGACAGCTCCTACAGAATGTTCTGAATATGGCCAAATATTGACTGCACACACAAGACCACGTGAAAACCAGAAAGATTTCAAGCTCCACAAGGGTTGTGCTAGAGAGCTTTCAGCTCATGAATCAAAATTAGGTTTCACAGGCTTGTAGTCACCGAATCCTGCCGCAGCTCTGCGGATGGCTGCTCGGAAAGCCAGAGGTGCTAATGAACAGAGAGCACAGTTAAGACTTCCAGCATTGGAAGTAAATGACAGAGGTGGTTTATCTTATTGTTTCCAATGGGTGCGTTTGACAGGAGTTCAACTGGAGCAGAGAAGGAAAAGAATAAAAAGAAGAATGTTAGGTCTGGACCAAAATAATAATGACAGAGGATCACAGTACTTTCCTTTCAAGTGCCTCCAAAGAAACTGTCATTTTAACCAGGGATATGTCTTACCAGAAACGGAATGACAGCTATATAGGTGGCTGTAGTTATAAATACTAGCTATAGGGTCACTGGAGTATAAAAAACACACTGGGAGGATGTTTCCGTTATACATTTGCTTTTGTCTTCCTTTGTCAGGTTAGCATTGCATTTGCTCTGTTGTGTAGTAGCAGTGGCTTTTATTGATTTGTATTTTTCATACCCTAAACGCTCCTGGTCAGGGGCTGTCACCATTGCTTGGTATGACTACATTCTGCATAATACTTAGCATGAAATATATCAATAAAAGTGGTGAAGCCCCAAAGGATACAGGTGTGGAGTGCTGAGCATGTCCCTGACACATCTCACCTCAGGCTCCATAAAATAAAGGCTCACAAAGCAATTCAAAAAAGAACATTTTGCTACATGTCCCTTGCTCAATGTGTCTGCTCTGTGCATCATGGACAGGCACTAGCATCTGGAAAAAGGGAGTCAAGTCCTCAGTGATTATATCATGGGGGTTTCAGTCATCAAGAATCAGGCAGCTTTTACAGATAGAGGTGCAGAAACAGAGAGGTTTCTAAAATCCCAGGACCACGGAGATTAATTTTCAAGGAAAAAGACCCATTAGCCCAAGACTGCTACTAGCATAATGGAAGCCAGCAATGATCTGTTCAGGGCTTCCCTTATGAAACCTCCTTAGAGAAGCTTTTCATCTTTACTACTTCCTCATGACCCAGTTCAGGATTTTCACTGTTATTCTCTGGGGGCCTTTACGCCACTGCTACTTGTCTAATTCAGGTCCTGAGTCAGCAAGATACTTACATTAATGCCTAGTAGCCCCACTCACTGTACTGGGATTACTCCCGTGTTTAAAAGTAATATCTTGTCAAATTGAAATAACATGCCCTACTTAAAAATCACATAAACTAGAATCTACTGGGCCCAGACCGCAGAACTATCAGGTGTCTTTACTTAACTACTACCTCAGATCTTTCATACGATCAGCCATAACCCAGGAATCTCGTATCACTACCTTGGTGCAAGAAATGTATGTATTTAAGGCTATCACTTTTCACATTTAGGTCTTTGGGGTACAGAAGATGACACCATTTCTCTGTCAGAAAGAAGAAAAGGTCCAGACTGCTTTTAATTTACGAGATTTGAATCCAGTTATTTGCTAGAGTGAAGGAAGGGTAATGGAGCAATCCTGTTTTACCCGGATGAATTTCCCATGACAAATGATATTGACTCATCATCTATGGTCATGATTAAATTCCAATCTTTTCCTTGCTCTAAAGCATGGATAAGGCTGTAAAGAGCTCTTGTTTTCCTTGGGACATTTGTTTCCAATTTTGCAAACACTGAGAATGTGGTTATTTTTGTAGTCCTGTTATGAAAGCCTGGCATTTTCTTCTTCATGTTGGAGTCAATTATAAATCATTGGAGCTGCACTGCCCACAACAAAGTTCTCAGACCCAGAAACCAAATCATTGCTGATCACTGCTCTCCCACCCCTGCTCCCTCTCTCACTGTCAGTTACTCTTTGAGGAAGGGAGGGGGCGTTATTTTAAGATGTTTTTATTGGCTTCAGAATATAAAGTGTCAGTTCCAAGGTCTTTTTTTCCCAGAGCAAGATAAACTCCTCCGGGCCATATATCATGGGGCTTTCGCATAACTTGACAGGACCTCACATTTAAATGCCTTTGCAATACCATATCTGATGACTTATGGGAGGACTGTAGTTTTTCAGGGGATGCATCATCAAAAGCCCCTTTCAGTAGCATGGGCTTAGTCCCAGGTTTGTTTCTTTAACACTTTCAATAGCAACTTTTCTTCCTTAAAAAAAAAAAAACCCAAGAAAACTAAAAGCATACACACAAGCACACTTATACACACACATGCACAAGCAGTATCGTAACAGGCTGGCTGTGTATGGTTCCAGGTTGGGGGGTTGTGTTTGTTGGGGGGTGGTTAGTATGTTGTTGTTTTAAATTAACAGCTTAGCTCTTTGGTGAGTTTTACTGTCTGTTTAGGTTCAAGCACATTCTTTAAAGCAGATTAAGTCTGAAAATTCAGGTCAGAGGATCACATCAAGTTCTGTTAAAGGAAATTTGTTAAAGCTCCCCTCCTACTAACCTACTTAGTGTCAGGTCTCATTTGAAAGTAGGGCACTTATAAGTGTAAGAGTTTATCAAGCTTCCTCTTTTTTATTAGAAAAGATGAAAATCCAGTTTCTCTTTAAAATACACTGCTTTGTTTTTATTTGAGTCTTGGAAGAGACATTTGTGTTCATTCCTAAGGATGAATGCATTTGCAGGAGCTGGTTCCTGCCGACTTGTGAAAAGGGATTGTCTCTGGAAACAAAATAATCTTATTTAACTTAACTGGGCCCTTGTTCAGCAAAGCACTTAAGCACAAGTATAAATCTAATCTTACTCAAGACTTATACAAGCACTTCAACCTGAAGTGCTTAATTTTCAATGGAGTCAACAGAGCATTCCAAAATCATGACTCAGGTGCTAGAATCATTAGGCTGGTATGACACTGGGGAAAAAGGCTTACCAAGAAGTTATTTTATCCTGTCCCTATGGTGGCTAGGAGGTTTCTTGAAAATAAAGCTCCTTCCTTCAATCTTAACAGCAAGCTTAACTGCAGGACTTGTGTTCTGAATTAGAGATATGAAGCACTATGTCAATGCACTGCAGTATAATCTCCCCTCAAAGGGAGATCGTTCAGAGACCTGAGAAATGTACGTGTCATCAGAAGATGAATGTGGTGGTATAAAAAGATGCTTGTAGAAGACTTCACTGGAGGTGGGGTCAGAGACCAGAACCATTACATGAAGGTTACTGTATAGCACAATCCCCAGTAGTGATAAAAACACAACCTGGCAAGTTTAGACTGATGTGGAGAGCGGGTGGGAATCGTTCAAAAATCCTGTCACTACCTCCTTTGAAATAAAGGGGATTCAATGCTGAATGCAAATACCAGTGCAAAATGAACAGCTATAAATGGCGCATTAAGTTGCCCTTCATTTAAATGAACAGCTTTGTGTTTGTAAAGAGGGAAGTCTGAAAAGACATCTATTTTGCTGGTTTGGGTATCCTAGTACTAAAAGATACCTTCTGGGAAACAAGCCTGTCAGCCTGCATGCATTGTATATGAAGGAAATAATATATTCAGTGTTAAATTACTTCCTGGCATAATAGTTGGAATTCTATTGCTGGCCATAGAGCTGCACACCCATGTACACTAGTGGGCATATCAGCCTTAATTCTACTATTCAGCAAGCAGGCCCAGTTATTCCTATTTTAAAAGCCCAAGCTCATGGCAATAAACCTGTGGTTGTAGCAGTTATGTCTTTTCCTTACTTTTCCATGAACCTAAGACATTTAGCACTTCAGGCAACACCAATATGCTGTTTGCATCTGGGGTAAATCGGCTTGATTCCAGGGAAGACAAAAAGGCAATGGCAAGTCCTTCTAGGTGAGAATCTGGCCCACAGTGCCTTCTAATTTCTCTATAGAGGCTAATGGGGAAAATGCCCGTCATTTTGCGGCTTCTTTCTCTCCACAAACACATTTAAGACAAGTTTGGTCAATTATCCCCATGTCTCCTATATCCATTTAGTGTAATTCCTATTAAGTGCAGTTCCACCTATAGCACTAATGGGAGAAATACTGATCAACCACAGGTCTCTCTCTGCTATATTTAGCAAATGTAAATGCTTGTGATTCCAGTGCATTGCCAGGGGAATGAGATCGTTATAGACTATAGCATTTCCATTTGACTTCCCAGGAGGATAGAGCAGCATGGGTGAAATCCAGAAACCTACTTCAACAGCCATACAAATAAGAATACGCATGTCTGTAGGCTCTGCAGCCACAACATCCTGGAAGCCAGGCAGCTGAGCTGAAATAACACTAAACCAGGTACCCGGAAAGCTCAGTTCAACTTTTGTTGCTATCCTATTGTGTGACCCTAAGCAAACCACTTCATCACTTTGAGGCTTTCTACCTTATTTTTAACCTTCTCTGTCTCCTCTTCTTGTGAAGTGTGTTTTCACTGCATAGTTAGAGCTTGGTCTTAGTGCTCATCTCAGCTTCACCCTCAGTTTTGCCTGGCAGGAAGCAGTTTCCAGGTTGCTTGTCTGCTGCTCCTGTACACAGTGGCCTGGCAGACAATTGGAAGTGCTTGGATAAGTGGGATGTTGTTTGCCCTTAAGAACACATACTGCCCCATCTGCAGGCTCTGCATATGTGCCCAGGGAAATGTGGTCCTCTCTCACAGTGCTCTAAGACCTCATTCTGCAGCCACTGGTGACCAGTATTCCCTGCAGTTCTCTGGGCTGAGTCACTTTGGGGTTACCTTCTCTGATGCTGGTAAGAAAGCTATGATGGAGCTTTTGATGAAAAATCAACACACAAGTGAGTTTGCTCCTCCTTGGAATGAGCTCTGGCATGATCAGAAGCACAGCTTGTGTTTTGACCCTCAGAAATTTGAGCAGACATGGGTACAAGTTGCAGACAAGAACCTACCCAAAGGCTCTGTGGTGCAGAGAAGTATGATCTGGCTGCAGTCCACACTCACTTCACAATCAGAACCAAACTAACTATTTCATTACTTGTTACACCAAACTGTGTTAGGTCTGCCAAATAGCAGGGTTCTCACATAAGTGCAAATAAATGAGAACATTAATTCAAACAACAATCAGCTAAACGTGTGCCTACACCTAGAGACAGGTAAAAAGCTTTGTAGAGGTCAGCAGTTAGGCACATATGTTCATCTGGCTCCAAAAGCACTTTTTTATTGGGCAGGAAAAGGATGCAAGAGATAAGCATGCAAAATGAAGCCAGTGGGCAGGAGAGAAAGAGATAAGGAGTCAGAACTCTAGAGGGAGTGAATGAAACTGTGTTTTCAAAATCTGTTCCTGTATCTATAGAACAGTGGAAGGCCTGAGCAATACAGACACCAGGAACCTCCATACTCATTCTACTGCAGAGCCCAGACCAGGGGAATACAGATGTGTGGCAACAGAGATTATCAGCCTAGGTACATTTCCTGCTTCCTTCCCACACTGAGCACAGCTAGTGTGATTCTCAGGACTTACATACACCCACAGTCACACAACCTTAAGTATATGTTCTCCTTCACTCTAACCCTCACACATAGCAATTATCCCTGCCACATGCTCATACACTCCTGGACACCTTCACAATGTTTCTTAATTCACAGTGGGCGTAGGGTTAGATCAGAAATCACCACATGGAGGAAGTTAGACAACTTTGGACAATGTGTCGCTGCTTCTTGATCTCTCTTAAGTCAGATCTTCCGCCAAGCAACCAAAGAACAGACTCATTAACAGACAGCGTAGAGGGTGGGCAAGACAAGCACAGAATCATAAGCTTGTTAGAGCACCTAACAAAGCTCAGTTCCCTCCAGCTTGGTGTTCCACATCCCCTAAGCCCTTGCTGTGATCCTCTCCCTCTTGTCCAGTCCAAAGTTACCTCCTCCATCCCATTAACTGAGCATGAGGCAGCACAAATTGTGGGAGTTTCATGGCCCTATATGTGCCCAGAGGTTGGCCATTGCCTGTGATGACTGGCCAGTTGGCTGCTGCCTCTCTGAATGACTAAGATGAGCTATAACTGCGTTTCTCAGTGGGGGCACTAATTTGGGTCTGTCTTCTCTACCCAGCTGCTGATTTTCATGATGCTCTAGGAATTTAGTATCCCTGCGTTCAAATGTGCTTGAAATTGGCCACCTGGCTCTAAAACTGTTGAGGAGGGGAGGACAGAGAAGCAGAATGGCTGTACAAGCACCATTTCCCCAGGAAATCAGTCTCAGATGAGGGCTGGAAAGGACCTCCAGAGATCACCTAGAACTGCCTGCCCCAAGGCAGGAGCAGCTCAGTCTACATCAGTCTTGACAGATGTTTGTCTGCCTTACATCAGACATTGAACACTGGCTTGGGAGAGTGCCCAGAAGATGAGCAAACTGGCTATCTTCAAACTACCTGGCAAGCTCTTCCATGAGTTTAACACAGCATTTATCAGCACCTGGAAACTTGAGAACATCTGCTTTCCACACGGGGAAAGCAAAGCTCAGTTACATCAAATCCTAGCATCTTATGCGGCTGACTACACTGCCATCAGCATAGTTTAGGAGGGCTAGAGCCAAAGTGACTCAACATCCCCTGCAGACTTCCCTCAGTTCCTGCCCATGTAGCTGTTCTTTCTTACACCAATGGCCAGTGAACCCTAATGCATCCTAGCAAGGGGGTTCATTGCAGGGTAATGTCCCTTCTCCCACACACACTGCTAGAGTGTCTATGGTCTAGTGAGTCTACTTGCTCCATTTCATCCACACACTCTGGCCCCAGATCAGTTCAACAAACCACCAAGTCCTGTAATGGCCATCAAAGTGTCTTTTAAGACATTCCACCTTTCTCCTGCCAGAACAGTAGGAAATGGAAGCTGTAGCTGGAAGAAAGGAGGTTTGGCTGGGCTGTCGCTGAGCTGACGTTGGGTTTCCAGCACACGCAAGACAAACCACACAGGAGGCAGCCCTGACCCACCAGATGAAAGTGGCATCAGGACTAATGTGAGGAGGAGCTTTGGATCCTCCTTTCCCAGATTACTGATTTGCCTTCTAGATTTTCTTTTGCACCCTCAATTACAGCTCAGTCCCTTTCAGTACTTGACAATTAAAACAAGAGGAGTTCAGGACAGAGTAGTGACCTTTTTTTCATGGGCTGCTCTCCAAGTGCAGGTCCAAACCCAGTCACACACTGAGTTAGTTAGGACTCCATTTCAATCCCAGTGTCCTCATTATACACACAGGTCACTCTTGTCCAGAAGTGACCTGCATAACATGAGTAACTCAGTACATGCCAGAAATATTCCTGACCTCATTAAAGAAGCTCCGTGCTTGGAAAAGAGGTTTTCTCTCATCAATCACCATTTTATTCACGCATGATAACAGCCTCATTAAATCATATGAGAGTTGCAGGAGATTTTTATATGCTAATTTAATACCAGTATAACCAATTACACAAACTTCACATAGTATTTTTAAATAATCAAGTGGGTATTCCATTAGCATGCAGTGACCATTTATTAAAATCTCAATTAATTCCTTGTTTAAGACTTGTGCAGGGATCAAACTGTGCAAATCCTAAATAAACCCACCAGGAGAAGCCACGGCCCTGAGACAGCAGTACTGCCCAACACATTAGCAGCAGAGATGCCACGGTTCTGCAGGAGCTCTCTGAAACTGCCTATCTCCGTACACAATGAGCACTCCACATGTCCCCTGGCACTGAATGTCACTGCCCTATTTGATGGAAAGTCAAGCAGCAGCCTCAAAGAGTACAAAAGCTTTGGCTCCAATTCTGCCTCAGCTCAGACTCGTAGGGTCTAGACACACAGCCAAAAGCAGTTCAGTAAGTTGCTAAGGATCAGCACAGCCACAGTAATCAACTCTGTTGGCATCAGTGATGAAGTAAGACATGCCTTACAAGCAGAGTCAGATGACAAGCAATAACTTCTTACCATGGCTAATTGGTTGCTTGACCAGGCACTTTGAAGCATGCCTCTGAGGAGTACTCCAACCCTAGGCTGGAAGTTCCCGGGGCCATTTAAGGCATTCTTGCCCCATGCTCTGTGCTCTGTTGGAAGTCCTTGCCCCCAACCAAGAGCTAAAAGAATGAGCTTTGGCTTTTGTGAAGACCTGACTTGCATGCCAGGGCCATTGCCAGCATGTGTCTGAGCAGGCTTGAGCCCCTCAGACCCCACCTCTCACAGGGCTGTCTGGCCATGAGAAATTCATTTTGCCTGCGCTGATGATCAAACACCACAAACGCACAGCCTCTAAATGTTACAAATAAAGATTCCTTCTGTACCTCACCAGCAGCTGGTCATCTTTGTCGTCAGGGTCACCGTAATGCTTTCAGCCCCTACACAAACAGCATAGCAAACATTCAACAGCCTTCCAAGAGCTCCAAACCACATGTTTGTCCTCTCAGCTGAGAAGAGGTATTTATGCAGTTCCTGATGAAAGACAATTACGTGCATCGCTTCCAGCTGAGCAGCTGAAAAATCTGCTTTGTATACACAGAATGTTTCCGTGCACCGAGAGCTCCTTTCTCACCTGTGAAAACAGAGCAGGGGTCGCATGTGCAAACAGTTGTACTTACAAGTGGCACAGCTGTGTTCTGAGAAGCAGGGTGGAAAATTTAGCCCATAGCAATTTTGCATTTTTCACAGGGTTTATTATGAGCTCTCTGACAGTTTTACCCTATGGTCTCATGGGATTGCGTCACAGTTGGTTTTCATTTAATGGTGTTAATCAAGAAGTAACTGTGAAACTGATGTTTGTCACTGCTGCCGCTATTAGACCATTCACCTGGCAGCAAAAAGAAGTTTATCTTTGGAGGAAAAGAAAGGGTTTGCCCTTTGTTCATGTTGGGGCCTCCTCCTTTCTTCCACAGCAAATCCTCTGGCAGTATGAAGTGCAATAAAAGAAAGCAGCACACAGACCGAATGATTGCTCCAGTGAGCCTTGTCGTGAAGCAAACCCCGATCTTTCCTGCTCAGCGTCTTAAAAGCTTTAGTGCGATTGTTCCACTAGATGTCAGAGCCGAGCACGGAGCGACCAGACAAGACCCAGCTCTGGGTTCAGCCAGCCTTGTAAAACTGCTGCTCCCCAGCACCGCACCACTTACAGGCAGCTCTGCGTGGCCTTGAGGGTCAGCTTGGAAGGCGAATAGTTCTGCATGCTGCTGAAGAAAGGCTCAGGAAACAGGAGGGGGCCCTTCCCAGTTGGTGTCTTTCATTAATCAGCAAGAGGAGATTTGCGTGCCTGATAGGCTTAGTGGAGAAAAGCACAGCTAAAAGTGAGACTGGAATGTGCTGATGTATTGCTCCCTGGTGTGCAACCTGTGAATTCTTCCAAGGGTCCCTGGGAGGGTGCAGCTCTGCAGCATCTTAAAGCAGAGCTAAAGGAGGAGGGGGAAAAAGCTCCTGGAAAAAGCATACTTGGCATGATGGACCATAAGGATGGTTCATCCTACTCACTCTTCCATACAGACCAGCCTGTGGCCTGTCACTCATGGGAAGGTACATGTTTTGTATCAGCTCTCCAGATGGGCAGTGAACAGAGCTCTCTGTCATGGTGCAGAAAAGTACCCCTGACAGGGATTTTAGGGTGCATAAACTTCACTTCTTTCCTGACCCTGAGCTGCCATTCACGTCCTCGGCTTCCTGCCATGGCCACCAAGGTGAAGCTGAACACCTGCACGGCGATGGGACAGTTGTGCACAGGCCTGCCTGCGGGAGAATATGACAGGACATTCAGTCACGCGAGTCCAGAGCTCAACGCATGAGGTTTTGTAAGATCTGCACTGGAGAGCGATGGCTCAGGGAGCCAGAGAGGTGCTGGGAAACAACCTGTGAAGACAGGGTATCTGTGTGTCAGACCCTGGGCACTGCAGCTCCAAGGTGCAGGACAAGGCATCTAGAGAATGAACCACAAGAAAGATTCACGCACTAGAGCTGTCTGCACCCATAACACGGTGCCTTTAACATGATAGCCTTTTACAACTCATGGCTTCACTGGGAGATACTGGGCTGCCAAATGGAACGAGCAGACATCCCATGTAAGGGTGTACATTTCATTTCTCCTGCTAATGGGAGGGAACACAGGGCCCCCAGTTTCAACAGAGATACTTGCCTACAATGTCTGGGTCAGGCCTGGGGGTAGGTGTGTCTGCTCGGATACATGAGCTTCTCTTGAAAGGAAAGGCAGAGCCACCCTGACTGGTTCAGCTTGCTTTCCTCTGAGTTTCTGACAAATGCTTTGTATTCAAAAGGTCATACTCACCATGGCACCTCACACCCTGGAGCAAAGAGTCACTCCTCACTGTTTCACTCTGCTCACGGCTGGCTGCCCAAGCTTGCTCCTTCTCCCTGCATCTGACATCCAAACTCCTCTCAATGCAGGGGAGATGCAGCCAAGTCCTGCCATCAGCTGTCAACTCAAATAGAGGGGAACAGCACAGTGACATCAAAAACATGTTGATGGGTATTAGCCCTTTACCCAAGCACTGCCTGTAACTCACATGCAAGGGAGTAAGTTTTTCTCTTTCAGCAAGGGCCTTATTCTTTTACTGGAGCAATATTCTCACAGGTTCAGGTTGTTTTTTTCTTGGAGGGGAAACAAGGAGGATGTGTTACTTTCCTACACAAATCTGGTAGTAAACAGCTGCAGCTCTTGCGAAAGATACTTGTCATCTTTTTCAGACTTGTAAGACAGGAGCAAGAAGGGATAGAGTGCTTAGAAAGTGGACATACCCCTAAAAAGAGACAACCCTCCCCTGCAGAAGTCTCTTCTTACGAACTGCATTTCATGCTAGGAAGCACCCACCATGATTTAACTCTTTTCACTTCCAAGAGAAAACCAATTCCCCCAGTGACCAGTTTTGATGATTCTTCCTTTAGTAGGTGTGAAAGCACCTCTAGCAACCCTCTACTGTGTGTACTGGTAACCCTGGGGAGTCTGTGATAACTCTCAGCAGAAGGAAGTGCATTGTTAGCCTCCAGACCAGGGAGCAGAAGTGTCCCAGGTGAGAAAGGCAGGTGTTTAAACAAAGCAAAGCAGAAAAGCTAATACAAGTGTGTTTGCAAATATACTGGGTAACCAAAGTAGGAAAGTCCTAGAGTGACTGACTGGGTCAGACGTGTTTCTCCTGCTGTCGGTCTCGCACCCTCTTTGTCAAGGTCTATCCTAGCAGATACTGAACTTTTATGCACATTCCATTTCTTTCCTGGCAGAGGAGAACGTGCCCTATGGGCTCCCTCCTGCATGACCCAGCTCACTAAGGTGACAGAAACTTTACACTACAAAATGAAACAAGTTGTTAGTTTCTGCTAAGTCAGACTCTGAAACAATAGCAAGCGTGGCAAGCACACACCTAGAGGCTGTGCCAGTCCCGGCATAGATCAGCTTAGGGTATTGTGTAACCATTCACCAAGTGATCCTTACTTTTCCAAAAGACCTCTCTCCAGACAGAGACAGGAAGGCAACAGCAGCTCTCTTGGCACTGCACTGATTTAGCTCAGTTCAAGGTAAATAGGAAACCGGTCTCCAAGCATAACCACTCTTCTATGGCATTCAGAATCCTTCATGAAGATCAGGGCTGGTTGGTTGAAGAGGTATAAAAACACACAAACCAGCCACACTGAGAGCTGGGACATGGCCTGCATACAAGCACAGCTTTTAGCACAAGGAAGGCTTTCTCTAAAACCCAAAATTGTTATAGACAAAGAAACAAAGGAGCTTAGCCCAGACTTCAACGAAGAGGAACAAAGCTGCTCACCCTTTCTCTAGAGGACTAAAGCTGATTGCTTAAGAGGAGTCCAACACAGGCAGTTTGTTTTTCAAAATACTTGGCAGCTTGAGCTATTGCACAACAGGGTTTGAGACACAGGCTTGCTGAAAGAGGGAACCTTGCACCGAACCGCTCCAATGAAACCTTCAGCATCTTTCAGCATTGGCAGTATTTAACACAAAACATCTGATGCCTTTTAAAAATATTTTTCTAACAGTTTTTGTAAAAGAAGTAAAATAAAAGTAATTTCTCCCTGTCTCTACAACAGTGTTTATTGAGGAAACATAATGAGGATAAGGTCTTCATTAGCATTCTGGTTAAGAATGTGAAAAATTGCATTTGTAGTGGTGTATAAGATACAAAAAAACATCTTTTCAGACTCTGAAGTGAAGGTTCTCAAATGTTGTATTTTTCATTAAAATATTTTTATGAGAATATAATTAGTATAGTATTGTATAGTATAGGATAAGCCTTTCAGAATTTTGGAATCAGGTTCTAATCTCACCTGCACCAGCATAAAAAATGACTAATAGAAGAGTTGCATTGGTCTGGCCATACAATAGGGATAGACATTTTGCCTGATACAAAACCAAAACAGTGTAAATATCAGTGTTGTTACAAATTAATCTTATTTGAAGTTATAATTGAGCTGTGATTTTTTTCAGATTATTATCTAACGTATCAATGAAGGACTGGAATCAGAGTGAGACCTTATTTATAGTTTCCAAGTATTTATGCTAAACTTTAAACTTTACCCCAGTACTTACACATTTCAGCTGTAATATCCATCTGAATACTAAAGACAGGTATAAGGACCAATACAATTCGAGTGCATAGGAAATGAATCTGGAATGACGAGGTCTTTCACACAAATTACCACATGGCATTTTAAAATTACCTCATTTCCTTTTTTTTATCATCTTAATTGTTTTGTCTTCTCCATTGGGAAAAAAGGTCTGTAGAAAAGTTGGTTTGTGGGATTACATGAACTTGTCCCAGAGAACCTCTAGAAACCCAGAGTTTATTAACCCTTTAACCTTTTCTTATCTCAGTGACTCTATCACTGCAAACATCTAGGGCCACTTTAATTCTCCTGAGTGATATACCTGTGAAACAAGAGATGCCAACAGCACTCCCACATGACCACTGTTTGAAGGGTTAGTCTAAATTCTTGTTTAATTGAACACATCAGCATCCTAAATCTAGAAGATAAAGAAATAAATAAGAATGTGGGGTAGGAGCATAGTGTCACATTGCCAGTAACTGACAAGAATAGAATTGACCTGATCTGCCTCTCAGAGACTGAAATTCAGTCACTAGCAAAAGCGTTTTGCAGACATTGTATTATAGGCAAAACACCACTCCTGTCCATTATCAGAGATAAGCTGATAAAGTGCTGTATCCACTTTCATCAGGTAATAGTCACTTTCATAAAATAGAAAAGATGCATCAGATTCTCTTCAAAGAATTCAAGTTTCTTTTGTAAAAAGGTGCACTGCGGGCCTCATCTTAGCTCCTTAATAGTGGCCTCACTAGGTTTCAATAAAGCCAGTCTCTGAAAGATTTGTAAATGTACATGTCATACAGGGTTGAAAATCATAATTATTGACATTCTTCATCAGTAACAGGAATTGAACAACAAACTCAGCAGGCCTCCCTTAAATGGTTTAATGGCTTATTACATCTGTAGGCTGCCAATCTATCCCCTTCCCTCCATACTTCAGTCACTTTAATGTTTGTAGTCCATACAACCCACTGCACATTGCTTCCTTTTTACAGTGACTTTCTTTTAACAAGCCACAGAGCCCGCAGGAGCATGTTGTAAATGGGATAGGACATCGCACTGTGGCCATCCTTGGAACATACATTCAATAAATATGCACATCATTTCAAGTACATCTCAGGTGGGAAAAAGTATGGAAATATAGTCAGGTGTCACTTTAAATTATCTTCTCAAGGGAAAACAATAGCACTGGAAGGAACCAAAGAGAAGGGGAAGAACTTAACTAAAAATAACTTTTTGTTTTCTAAAAGAGGGGAATTTCTTATGCCTTTACTCACAATCAGTTCACAAGAACCTCACTTCAAAATGCAACAGACTGGGGCTGTTTCAGTGAGAATTGCAGACAGGACAACATAATGAGCATGTCACATCTTCACATTAGAAAAAAGCATGTAATGCCACAACAGCCACACTGACCTTGGGGCTCCCAGCATGACTGAAGAAGTCTCTCACTTAGTGGGACTGCAGAGGAAGAAATACTGGAAAATTTTGCTGATATCTATTTTTCCATTAATGGGTCAGATTCTGGTATCTTCCCGTTGGCTACAGCTATAAATGAAAGGCGTTTGTACCCCAGAATTTAATGGACACCTTAGATGAACTTAGTAGAAAACCAGCAGTATGATTTGGATAGCAGAATACTTAGTACTGCTACGGAGTCAGTGGGGCTGACCCTTCTTTCAGTTACATCACTGTAAATCTAGAGAAAGCTCTGCTTCGATAAATGGAATTAGTTCACATTTTATTAGGGTAAATGAGCCAGCTTTTGACAAATCATTCACCAAGCTGCCACTCAGAAGATTTATTCTCCTTGATATTTAAATAAACTCACAATAAGTATGCACCATCAATGCACATGGGAACTGAGTGCAGTGTGGCAGACAACTGACTCAGTCTTCTCGCCATACAGGGAAGCCACTGGTGGGGGCCAAGCTGCAGGGAGACATGCCAGGTCATTGTGGCCCTGCTCCTAAACTGCTGTATAATTTTAGAAGCAGTTTTTCCCTTCCCCATGACTCCATCTCGCTTTTTATCATGCCTAGGTAGACTGTCACTTATTTGGCATGAGGGACTCAGTTTTGACTCTGACCCAGCAAACTTTAACCTAACAAGAAGCTAAGAAATAAGGCCCTGTTTTAAAAGGGAGAGAGGTTTTTTGCCCTGAAAACCTCTCCACTGTGACAGACAGTTTGGAGCACATCATTTTCAGCAATTAACACCGCAGATACACCAAGTCTCTAAGCCAGCATAAACCAGCACTGCTGCTAAAGGAAATGGCCCTTCCTTCCCCTCACCCCCAGCCCACATTCTTCTTCACTCCCTCTGCTATTCCCTGCACTGTGCCAACACAAGTGTTCTTGTGGCCCTGCAATGAACCACATCAGGGAACTCATCCAGGTTGAAACTAACCTGGGGAAAAGGAAATTGTTTAGTTTTGACCTGGCAGAGTTCCCTGGCCTGGTTCACTGCACAACCATGTGTGTGCTGGTGCCAGCATGGGGAAAGGAGCAGCCCTGGGCCAGGAAGGAGGAGGCAGAAGAACGGGAATGGTGGACCCCCCCCCCCCCGAAAAAGGCTGTTGCAGGGCTGGCTTATGTGAGCTTAAAGTGTTTGTAGAAATGCAGCACATATTTAAAACTTCTCTCTTCAAGGAAAACTTGTCTTCAGAGGATTAATGCTGCCCAGGATATTCCATCCTTGGCCATCTGTGGAGCATTGCTTCTGCCTCTCTTTCCCCCAGCCCAATATACTGGCATGGAATTAAAGCCCTGGGAAACATAAAAGCGACAGGCCTGGGGATTTTGTGACAAATGCAAAAATGCTGCTATTTGTCAAACCATTAGCAAAGGGGCACAGCTGTGTGAGAGTCCTGATCACATGCCAAGCTCAGGCCTGCTGAAGGTTGCGTGTTGAATCAGACTCAGTCTCGCAACTCCCATTGAGATCCCTCCTGTGTATGTGTGACAGGTGCCCAGACAAGCCCAGCTGACTCCAGCACATCCACAGGAAGATTACTGCACCTTTCCTGAGCCATAGCTATGTACAGGAATGTTGTGCTGTTTGCATGTGGCTACAGCACTTCCAAGGACAACCAGGCTTCAGTGCTGCAGCTCTGCCCACCATAGAGTTTGAATGCAGAAGTCCTGCCAGATGTGGGGCAGCTCCTGAAGGTCAATGCAGGGCAGCTCTATGCTGTGTGACTGGAGCATGTAGTGCTCAAAAGTCTAACACAGGAACAGTGGAGCAGCTCTGGATAGCAACAACCTGGACCCTGCCAACACCCAGTGGTGGCCCTGGATCTGGAGGCAATAGCTGCAGTCCCAAATTTGCAAGGAGACAAAATGAAGCCATAGCCTTCACTCCTCAAGGCTGAGAACAAAGGAAGAGGGGAAGAAGGAGCAACCTTGAAAGTGTGGAGCAAGAAAAGAGGAGGTGGAAGTTGGTACATCCATGGTGAGGAGCAGATGATAACAGATACCTCTGGAACACTGTTTCAGGGTACCATATATTTAGTAGCTTCTTTCACTATCCCCCTTTGCCCTTGGAGAGCTAGGTAAAACACAAAGCAGACATATAGGGTTTGGGTCTGATAGTCAGAGAAAAGAGCAAGGCTGTTAGGAATCAGTCAGGCTTCCTGGCTTTGCAGTGAGCTGCTCCATGCTCAACTCTGAGAGCTGAGTTCCAGACACTGTGTTAATAGCTAAGCCCAAGCATTTCATTTTGACTAATCGTCCAAAGTTCAGGGCTGATCTCAAAGTCCTTGGTCAGCAAATCTGGCTAGAAATGTCATGCGATTTGGCCTCCACCAGATTCCTGGAAATCTATGGGCTGGAAATGCCATGAGGATTAGGCAAAAATTAAATCTATCTCTTAGTTTATCTAGATATGTTTGTCCCTGCTCAGCAGAGCAAATGTGTTTGTTTTCCATATTTGCCCATCAGTTTAAGGCTTTTTTGTCACTGCTGCCAATTTTTGGCTACTTTAAAGCCTGACAAATCTTTCCTCTCTTCTGTACCATGTTATGTTTGCTGGGAGCACTGATTAATCCCTTCCCACCCTCATTCTTTGAAGAGCAACCTTCACTTTATGCATTTAGGAGGAGTGGCTCCAAGGCTACAGCAAGCCAGAGCAATGCTTGAGAATGGAGCTACCCACAAAAAATAATCTATTCTAATTGTGGATGGTTTCCATGTCACTCTTTAACATTTGGTCAGTCTCTGCCACTTTCACTTATTCTCAAAAGGTGTAAATTTTTCCTGTCTTTAGGACTGGTATTTCTGTAGCACTCTGTTGGGTGGGATGAGCACTAAACACTTTGTTTGCACAGTGTGCATACAGTGAGAGACACTTGCGCAAGTTCTACTCTAACCAGCCCTGGTGACAGGAGGAAAGGAGTAAAGCATAAACTGAGGAAGGTTATGTTATGACTTGAATCAGGGACAGATGCAGTTGTGTCAGTGTAAGACCCTGTCCACAGCTATGTGACACTGACCTGCTTACCTGAGTATACCACCTTTCCCTCTTTCGACATGCTCATGGAGCAGGCTCGTGTGAGTTTGCTTTCTGTAACATCATTTGGATCAGTTCATCCATCCACCTGGTATTGACTGAATTCAGGATCACTCATGGGATGTTTCATTGGCAGAATGGATGGGGCAATAACTTCTGGCAAGGTACATGATGATGATCTCCTGGGAACAGCAACATCTTCTACCAGCACAGCTGGATTTGTCCACAGCTGTGTAAACTTTGACCAGCTAAATCCAGCTAGTCAAAAATAGACTTCCAAATCAGTCCCAGGCCCCCTGAGCTCAAGTTGAGTGAAGTCTCCTCATGTCACATAGCCCTTCAGCTGCTCAGAATAGCTCCAGCACTTAAAAACTACTGAACATGCTACAAAGGAGGAGGAGGTATAAGGCCTTGTAAAACTCCAGTCTCAGTGCTCCCTTTTCCAAAGAGAACTAATGCCTCTCAGAGCAATTTGAATAAAAAGCATTAAAACCATTCAAGTGTTTTAAGAGAGTGAACATGGTCAAGAAACAGTGAATAAAGTTGGTAAATACAGATGCCTACACAGGAATCAACCCTGCCCTGGGACTGGGTGGGCAAATAAGCACTTTTTGAAGGGCATTTTCCAAATGAAATCATGAACAGAGAAAACACAGGGAAATAAAACTGTATGGGCAGGTTCTCTCAGCTGATAACTCACTAATAAATGAAGGAAGTGGATGAAAAGAAAGGGAAACAAAACTATTTATGAAATATCCAAAGTCTGATGTTTAAGAGCTATACTCGGCACATATATACTGGCACATAAATCCCTCACGAGGCAGGAGAATTAGTTCCTTAGTTTAACAAAAGCCAGGTAAAGTGAAAACTATCTCTGTGACCATTATCAGAAGGGGGAAAGATCAGGAGAAACTAGAAACTGCATCTCCTCTGTGTTGTGAATGCAGCTCAGGCAGTCCTGATGGAGCCACCAGGAAGATGTCCATTCTTTTCAAGCAGTGCTGAATCAGGCTAGCAGTGAAAAAAACCCAAACATGCAAAGACTGGAAGGAACATGAACCACCCTGAGTGAAACTCATCTGGAGCACATACAGGCAACAGATGAAATTCCAGACCCTTTTGTTGGAAAATGTCTACTGAAGGAGTAGGGGGCATTTAGTTGGAACTGGCTTTTTCACGGCAGTATTCACCCATTATTATGCCAAGGATGATTTCCTTTTATTCAGAAAATGAAAAAGGATCTAAGAAAAATGTTGATGAAAAGGAAAAAAGAAGTGTAATTGAAATATTTTCCACTGGAAATAAAGGAACAGAGCCATTTGCCTGCTGGCGCTCAAGTGTGTTCACTCATCCCACTCAAACTAACCCTCCACATCCCACCTGATGCCTTTTATCCTCTACTGGAGACTGGCCTCCCAGCATTATAGTGCAACTCAACCCTCTGCCTGAGATCATAGGGAGAACAACCAGTCTTTCCAGTCTGCCCCAGCTCCCCAGGTATTTTGGCACAGTTTCACTGACACAGGCCTTTTCACGGGCAGAGGAACTCAACACTGGAAAAACTTGAGATATTTGAGGTCACAACCAAGCATGTCAGCAAAGCTGAGCTGAAAGGAATCTTGCACAATGTCTGTGTACTCGGTGCCA
The DNA here is from genome assembly GCA_002631895.1 of Agapornis roseicollis. Classification (NCBI taxonomy): domain Eukaryota; kingdom Metazoa; phylum Chordata; class Aves; order Psittaciformes; family Psittacidae; genus Agapornis; species Agapornis roseicollis. The sequence continues at coordinate 35,002 of NDXB01021238.1, forward strand.
GGAAGCAGTTAGCCCTAACACCCCTCCAGTTCATTAGCATCAAATAGACTTATAAGGGGAAAAAAAGAAAAGATTCCTACAGATCAATTGGCTTCTGTATGTACATGTCCCCTCTCCTCCCTGCAATGGTGTATTCCCCTTACACCTAAATGTGATCACCTCTGGAAAGGGTGTCTCCTTCACATGAGGGATTACACTGCCTAATTGCCCTGAGCTATAGAAACCCAGCATTCTGCTGGGTCTGCAGAGCTCCTTTAACATTCAGCCCATCATCTTCTCAAGTGCAGCTGGTGTGTTTCTCAAGAGCCAGACTGGGCTGATCCCATTCTCTGGAAAAGGACACGCATTGTTGCTCAGCAATGGGTGTGCTGGGAAGAAATTCTAGCTGTGGCAAGATTTCAGCAGGCAGTTGCAGTCTGCAGTAAAACTGATTTCAGTTGGCCACAGCCAAGCCTTGTGTGTGTTCCTGGTGACTGTTCAGACAACCCACAGTCCCCTGTGCTGAATGCATGTAGGTGTTTGCCCATTCCACAGGGCATTCTGCTCTTTTTTGCCCGGAGGTCTGCCAGTGGGCATTTACAGCCACATTCAGCATGTATCCATTTCTTTATGATTCAAAAAACTATACTGACCAACCTATTTCTCCACTGATCATNTGCCCGGAGGTCTGCCAGTGGGCATTTACAGCCACATTCAGCATGTACCCATTTCTTTATGATTCAAAAAACTATACTGAACCTCACGTGGGACCATCCTGTACAATGTTACGAGCTGTGGCCAGGAGATTCAGAAATCCTGCTATGGGACATGTTCTGTGGTGTGTTACACTGGAAAACACCTATCTAGGTTTGTCAGGCTGCTTGACAGTCATATAATAGCTTGTTACAACCCCTCTGTACAAAATACAGCGACATAGTAAACACCAGCATTTGCAAAATTATTGTCTAACACTCCAAAGTGCTCACATCTTCCCATACAAGAACTTCCTGTCTCTTCCAGCAGTCCACAGGTTTCCTCTCTACACACTTGATGAGACATGAAAAGTGTTCATGATCATGTGCTTAAAGACTTTGGCCAGGTTTTCAGCCAATTCAAGTAACTACATGTAACGGTCACTAGCTACACGTACAGCAAGCATGCTGCTTGGCCAAGGGCTCCACTGACTCTGACCCAGCAATACATGTAATATTCTTCAAAGAGTTTTTAATTGTTATCATTTTCAAGTGTCAAAATACTCTTACTGACCACAGACGGCATTATCAAATTCCACCAAGCTCAAAAAGCATTTCAAACACCTTGTTTGGAGACTATAAATAATTAGTACTTTCTTCAACTTCTGACAATGTATAAACTCATCCCAGCGATTTCCTACCCCAATTACTCATTCAGACCTTTTTGTATGCTGAACTGAGTCCCCCAGCATAACTCTAAGCATGTGAAGTTAAGTGGATAAACAATTACAAGAGGTTCAAGTTGGGTTTAATGAAAGACACATCATGTAGAAATCTAGGGAAATCCAGCTTTTCACAGCTTTTGAAAAGTTGTATGGATAGGGAAGAGTTGATTATTGTTTGAGTTCAAGCCTGACAAGAAGTTGTTTAGTTAAACTCTGCACTGCAGCCCATGTCTGGCTTGCCTTAGCAAAAGAGGGTAACCAAAGAGTCCTTGTACTGCCCAGAGCTGTGAATTCTCTCCAACACCAGATGGGGCTTAATTCAGTCCATGGAGTGGTGAGAAGATTCCACCGCTGTTCTTTGCAGAAAAAAATGAAACCCTTTCAACTGGCTAGTCACAGCCTCTGGGCACTTCTCATTTTGTTTTCTTTATTACTTTGCTGTGAGTGAGCAGTATTTTCCTTCACCAAGTCACTTGCATTTTTTACTGACACATGTTAAAGCCAAGCTGACCAGCACAAAAAGCCCTGGGAGCTATCTGGGCTAGTTGCAGACACAACAGTGATATGAAGACTGTTGGAGAAGCTCAGTTATTCTTTCCTGACACTTCATATCCACAGCACCCATTTGTGCATGAAGTCAAGCAGTTTTTTCCCTGAGTCTTCATGCCAAGATCAGAGTTTTAGGAAATGAAACCATGTATAATAGTAATAATAATAATTCTATTCACTGAGGCTAAGGTTTGTAATGGTATTTAGCCATGAAAAGATGCAGCCAGTGGGATTTTCAAATTGCTTAAATAGATTAGACATCTAATTCCCATTGACAGCCAATGGGAATTAGGTCCCAAACTCCCTTAGGCACTTTCATAAATCCTATTAGGTGTCTGTCTGCATCTCTGTAGGCTTAAATACCTTTGTAAACCTGGGCAAAGGTGTGTGCCCATGCTCCTCAGGTTGCTATTCAGGGTTTCAGTAACAGAACAAAGTGAGATCTTCTAGCTCATTGTGCAGATCTCAAGATTTGGAGCATGAACTACAAATCAGGTGATTCTTTGCTACCTTTGGAACCTCTGACGTTAGAGCAGCAAACTTGCTGAGGTGTGTCCAGGGGCTGCTCACTGGAGCTGACTCACTGCTGCTGGACTAACCCCTTTATAATAAGCTGCCCATCCCCTCAGCACTGCTGGAAGAGGTCACGGAGCCCAGAGCAGAGCCAGAAAGCTCCAGCCTTGTGGCCTTGAACCTAAGCACTCGGCAGCACTTCTCTTTTACTTTATGCTGCCATAAATACAGATACAGGAGATTAAAAGGAGGAAGCAGCTCGGTTGAATTTTGCTGTGGCCACAGCTGGCTTGTGTACTTCTGGCTGAAGAGCACATGGAATACGTGCACAGTACCAATCGGAGTAAGCCGATTCCCTAGAAGCACAATGGTGCAATTTTTGAGAGACCACAGCCATGATTTTTTCTAAGTCTGCGAGAATGTATCCTTTACTGAAATGGCTTTGTTGCAATGTGAAACTAAGCAGGCGGAAGTGAAAGCAAACATTCACCTCCTCTGAAAGGCTCCAGTGTGATCACAACAATGCCAGTTGAAACCTTCTCTAAGCTAGTGTAGTGCTGGTGACTATTTAGAAAATAATTAACTGAACTTTACATGACATTCAGATGTTCCCTGGCTCAAACACCACTCTGTTCCTCTGCTGATTCCAGGGATTCTGCAAACAATGACAAATATTTGCTTAATGATAGACTTCTATGCTATGTTCTTCTTGTGCTGAGTCATTATATCTGTGAAGACAGAGGCTGAAAAGAATGTTCGATAGAGAGACAGCTTTGCTGTATAGATGTTGAGTGTGATGATGATTGGCCATAAATATGAAGCAAATACAGAGTGTATGAAAATGTGTTATGTCATTTGGTTCAAAGATGGTTTCTTCAGCTCCCCAAAGAGGTTCTTCAAAGCATGTGGGATTTTTAGTTTGTTGAGGTAAAATTGCAAATGTAACGGCTGTAAGTGTCAAATGGTCTTCGGCTCTGATTGTATCAGGTGAAGAGTAGGGTTGACAGTGGACTTAGGCTTGCTAGGCCATGTTTCCCCCTGCATTTGCATTTGCATTGCTGGCTATGGATTGAGATCAAAGTACTCACATAATCTTCAGAACGGTCAAGTTGTGGCTCAGTTAAACCCTGTTTATATCCACTCATACAGTATGAATAAAACTGTGTGCAACAGTTTTCTCCCACTCTCAGCTCTGAGGCTGGAATGGTGTAGACTTGATGGTTGATGCTTGATCCTTCATCACTGTTGCTTGACTTGATAGTGCCTGATAACTCTCATCCTGACAGTGGGTTCAAACTTACGTCAGGGTGACAGTGTAAACAGATGTGCTACATTTTCTCCCTGAAAATCTGAATAAGGAGAAGCTTGTTGCTTGGCAGCCCAGAGAATGTTCCAAGACCAAATTGCCAGCTTGTAAAGAGAAAGAGAAAGGCAGACAGATAATGAAAAAAGCTTGCTTGAAACAATGGGAGTAAAAAAGAAATTCTATATAAAAAAAAGTACAGCTTAGTCCCAAGGACATTTTTCCTTTTATTGCTGGGTGGAAGGGCAGATGTCTGTGTGCATGTCCACACATCTGTGTGTACACTGTCCTGGAAGTGGAATTCCACATACCTGAGGGAAACTGCAATTCTGAGTTGTCATGAAAAACTGGATATTCAATTTATTCTGGAGAACAACGTCTTCTAAAAAGCACTATGACAAACCTATGAAAACAGACAGACACAGGAGAGAACTAGATGGTTGGTAAAAGAAGGAAAGGTTTCATATTTAGTCATAGCAACTAAGTGGACTTATGAAACACTTGCACCTAATATCCATGTTCTTAAAAGCATGTGTTGCCAGCCACTGTTGCCTGTTTCATGCAAACAACAGTTGCAGTGTTTCAGTTTCACAAAGATGTTTTTGTTATGAAAAAAATCTGTGTGCAGGTGCATCCTAAAACAAACAGCTCAGATGCCAGTACTAGGGCAGGCTTTCGTTTATGAAGCAGAAAATAAAAATGACCCAAAATAGATCTTTCTCTAAGAATGATTTATTCATGATCGCAACTGTGGCCATGCTGAAATCAAGAAGATGGCAAATAAAAAGAACACAGATTGTGCAAAGGATAATGCAATCTCCAAAGAAGAGAGATGGCACCTAGGAAATATTGGTATAGAAGGATACACTCGAAGCAGCAGCTGCACACTAGACACTTCCTCACTCAAAATGGAAGACTGTCTAAATGACTTACAGCTTTCAAGCTTCTTACTTAATGGAGTCTTGACTGGGACTCACTGGACTAAACCATTTAACACAATCCTTCTAGCATTAAATAGCTCCTACTGCCACTATCATAAAAATACCTCCAAACACAAAAGTATTCTTCGTATGTACTCAATACAAACTGCAATAGAAAAAGCCATCATGTCGGACATCCCCTCAGAAAAATTTGAGAAATCCTTTTGAATGGCTTGTGCAGGATGTGCAGGATGATCCAGAACAGCTCAGAATGGCTCAGCACTTCAACCAAGTAGGTTTGCAGAGATGTCCACATCACTAACAGCAGGTACTCAGTGGCAAAGAGCTAAACAGTTTTTGAAAGATCTGATTACTGAACAGTTCCCTTTTATTGGCCATGTGCTTTCTCCATGGATGGCTTCATTGGATGTGCAACAATAATTGAGTTTCATCCCATGGGTGAAGTCCATTTGGCGACTTAAGTGCAGCCACTTGTCAGGATGGATTTTTCCACAAATGTACATTTCTCAGGTTTGCATGTCTTTTGTCAATACCGGGGCTCTCCAAGGGACAGCACGTCAACTTCCTACACTCCTACATTTGACTGGCACTGAAAATCCGTCTGCTATGGCTCTCTGAAGTCTGTTTGATGGGGAAGGCTTTTTGACAACTCCTGCATCTCCAGAGCTCTTATCTCTTTGTTTGTGTTGTGTGCTTTTTCTTTTTCTTTACCTTCTTCCCAAGAACAGAACCCTTTATTCAGGTTAGAAGCATTTATACTCTCTTTTTCTGTTCTTGTCTTCTGAGCCAGAAAGGAGTTCCCAAGCTGATGAACTTTAATGAACAAGCACCTTGAAGCTTAAGGGCTGCTAATTCATTCTCTCTCAATTCAGCCCTCAGCCTTTATCCAAAAGTAAGCAGTAAGTTAATGACATAGGGGCGGACAGTAAATAAAAGCCACACCAATGGGAGCAAGAGAGGAATTGAAACTATCGCACATGAAAAAAGCAGGAGAACAACTATTACAAAATTAACCAGGCCACTGCAGTATGGCTTTGTGCAACATACTTGTTTTACCGGGTGGTATGGTGTGCAAGGCAAAACTTAACATCTGTCTGGCAATTATCCCAGAAGAAGGATGCAGGCAGATGGAAATAAGCATCACTTTGTTACCAAAGCTGTCCTCAAGATCAGAGAAAGAGTAGATGGTTGTTTTCACTTACTTTGTTAAGATATAAGAACTGAACATTCCAAACACAGTAAATTCAATACTGAATGGGCTGCTGAGAAACTCACAAAAGAACTCTGGAACTGGAGATGATCAATCTGTTTAATTGACTTTTACCTGATGGTTGCCAGTAGCAAATAATCCTGAGAAAAAAAAACTGTAGTAAATGACTGTGGGTAAGTTACTCGGTGTTGCAGGAAAATGTCCATTTAAAACCCAGTGGATTAAATCTGTTTCTTGTAGACAGCGCAAGGAATACATGCTGTTGATTTACGGTATTTTTTTCCATGTGACATTCCTCTCAATTTGACAATAAACCTCATCAGTTTCACCTCTGAGATTGATTTCAGTCTTTCAACATCCCTTTTAATTTGTTAAAACCTCAGTAGCTTTTATGCTGGTGATGGTGCTTGCAGTTTGCTGTTGTAAAATACCAATAGACAACAGCAGCTTTAAAGCCTTATTTTTAAAGCATTGTCTCCTCTCCCACTTTGAGACAGAAAGGCAGTTTCTGTGACTGAAACTGGCTGGATAATTCCAGGCTGGAGAGCCTCAGCCTGCCAGTCGTGTAAATGTCTCCATCTACTGTGTTTCAATCCATGTTCAACTAAACATTTTGAAAAATTCATTTGAAGACCATCTTGTGAAAAGTTGTCATGGCAGTTTTAATCCCCGGCCCGATGAGACCAGTTCTTGGCCTTTCAAACACTGCTTTCTTGCCTCCTCATTTTTTGTTTGTTAGCTTGCATCCATAAAAATACATATGTATGACCTTTAAAAGTTGTACTGATTTCATTAACCATATCTATTGGCTTAGCAAGGAGCAGTTGCCCTGGACCGTAGTCTGAAGATGATTTTGATTTGCCATTTCTTTCACCTGTGTGAAGGATTATTCAGTAGTGTCAAGAGGGAAGCATGACTGCAACTCTGTCCTCTTCATTGCTCACAGCTCATGGAAAACCCTGCTAGGCCTCTATCTAATGGGACATGTCTGACATTTATGATACTAGTTAATATATATGGTAACAGTCAGACCAAAGAGGAACAAAGTTTTCAGTGAGCAATAGAGGAGATCTGTTTTACTATAGTATTGTGTCTTATGGTTGGATTCTCCTGCAAACTCCCTCAGAAGCAGGGACACTAGTAACAGTGCTCTCCAAGGGGATTCTTAGCTATTCAATTGAACTCCTACTACAGCCTTTCTACTCCTACTACATGCTTTCAGGGGCATTCAAATGGTATCTCTCTCCATATGGCTGTGCATTTTCACAAAACATAACTTCATATCCTCCAGCCTGCCACCCCTGTGTCTAATTTGTTTGAAATGGGCCCAACAGAAATTGCAAGGGGAGCGAGAGGCACAAATAGAGAGACAGCAAGCTCTCATATGCTTTGTATCCTTAGGAAACCGGCAAACAAGACCTTTCTGGCTTGGGATCTGGCACAAAGCTGAGTGACTTGGACTACAGTCAAACTGACAACGTAACAAATGGGAACACTTATGGGCTGCAACCATACCCAAGAATTCTGACCTCACTAGTCTGGCATGTGCTTCTGGTTCAGCCCTGTTCTGCTACCAGTTTTCTAACTCTGGCCACTGTCACAGGAATTTTGGAACTTGAAACCCAGACTGCTAACCAAGACAACCTGTCAGGGGCTGATGGTTACAAAAAGCAGACAGTGGCCTGTCCTTTTCTCCTCCTACTGTAGAGTTTAAATGCTAAAGAAAGATGGATTGTTGTTAGTGGACAAAAGAACTTACTGGAACAGCTGCATAATAGCAAACCCAGGCTTTAGATTCTTAGAATATAGTGGAGCTGAAACAAAGCACTGAGGAATCTGGAGATTGGTTTCTATGAGAAAAATAAAGATCATGCTTGATTCATCTGAGAGAATTCTGAGGATCAGTTCTCTAATACAGACTCCTAAGTTTCGCTTGGAAAGTATCACAGCCACTTAAAGGAGGTGACTAAGGCCATGGCAGAGATAGCTGTGACATCAGGACATAATTCAGAGGGGTTTTCCCCGTATTTTGCTCTTCTAACAGTGGGAACATTTTAAATACTATGGCTCCAAAGCCTCCCCAAGAAGTGTCAGACAATGCCACATCATCAGCCTGAAGGGAAGCTCAGAACATCTAATACCAGCTGTTACTTGGCAATCCTCAAACCCCACATTTCCATCCTAATTTGGAGCCATGCACACACTGCCAATTGCTAATGTAGGAGAAAATGAGAAACCAAAAAAACCCCAAGTAGCTCAGTAAAATGTGGAACTAATGCAGACTGCTTCCCTGGGGACACTTGTCTCATAGTTCATTGGTTGATAATTAAGTGGTAGGTAATATTTTGGCAGTGGGAATTCACCCCTTTTTAGACATCAGAGAATCCACAACAAAGAGCAACATTGTGAATGCCCTAGGCACAGGAAAAGCCAGAATTTACTGCCTACTGGACAATAGAGAACCCTGAGAGGAGAACCTTGATCTTAAATGCTTTCCATTAAAGGTTGAACTCAGCTTGCACTATTTTTTCAGGACCAGTAACAATAAGGTCTCTCGTATTCTGTCATTTATTTTCAGGAAACTTGTAAGAATTTTGCATTGATTTGTAATTCACTTTGAGAACTAAACACCTCGGCCTCATCCAAGTGAAATGGTTCAAGTATTCCACAAGATTGTGAGGAGACGGAGTAAAATCCGCAGTATGCCCATAGTATGGAATCAATCTTCATTTCTTTAGGATAGAAAAGAAAGCAGAACTAGGGCTGAATGAAGGCTGATGTTAACATTCAACACAGCCTTTCTGCAGGGACTTGCTGCAAAACACTGCTAACATTATCCTGGCAGAAGAAGCTGTCTGAGAGGCAGAGCTGTCCTTGGAGCTTCTGAGAGAAGTCATCACCTTTGCCCAGCACTCCCAGTCTTCCAGGAGCATGGGTGGTTATAGTCTTGGCTATAAAGCTCAAAATGGCTCCTTTTCACTTAAAAAACTTTGAAGACATTTGCTACCTACATTCCTTTAGTGTGAATCAGACAGATCCTGGATATGCAAATGGAGTTAGTAAATGTGTGTAACACGTCAATGTAAGGGGAAAGACGGCAGTCTTAGGAGGGACAAAGCTGGAAACAGCATACATCACTGCAGAGGCTCCTTTCCACACTTTCCGTAGGGTGTATTCACTACCAGTATTCCCTCTTCCTGTTCTCAAGATGCTCTCCTGATACAACTGTGATGTGGGCTCAGGTGCCAGTGGTGGAAGCTTTTAGGCAGTTACACATCCTGGAAGTGACAGGATTTTACCACTTTTACCAGAGACAGAGTCTCTGTGCATCAGTTAGTACCTGTGGCAGAGCAGGAAGCCAGTTTCTGAAACAGCCCACCTAGCACCCTCCTGTTTGTAATATGACATGCTTGTGTGGATGAAGATGCGCTTCAGAACGATGTGCTTCAACTTGGGATTTGGAGAAGCTGCAATTGTTCAGAAAATCCTGGCATGCAAACCAGCCTACCAACAGACAATATTATTTCAATGTTACTTCTGCCCTATTGACTAATTCTTAGAACAAGCAGACTTTACGAAATTCAGACCTCAGCTGTCTAAGAGGGTAAAAAGTGGAGCTTTATGAAATCATGAAAACAAATCCTGCTTTAAATTTTGTCTCAGTCTGTGCCATTGCCTCCCTCCCCTGCCACAATGTGATTTTGACGTTCCTCTTTTTCCTCCCTACATTTTAATTGTAGATTAATCACTGACTGGGACATCTCTCTACTGTGCATTAATATGGTTGATATTAACAATATTGCTCTTCAGTCTCCAGGCATTTGAAATGTGCAAGACTTCTTGTGCACCAAATGGCCCATATTAACTCCTGGAATAGCCAGGTGCAAACTCTATTGCAGTGTTCAAATTAGTTCAATTTCTGTAACTGCTTCTCCTGTAATTGATGACTCAAATTATAATAAAGTACAGTTCCTCTGCATGATATATGTTATAACTACAACCTGCTATGTTGAATATTGCATTGCTTTGAAACTACATTACCTTCTGCCTACACTGATCAGATCTTTCTTCTAACGGAACTACTTATGAACCAGAAAGTGTCTTCACATCATTCAGAAATTATACATATGCTCGTGCACTTTATCAGTGGCTGACAGAATGGGGATGGCAAAATTACTGTCAGTCATGTTGCATTCAATGTCACATAAAGACCTGCTTTTTACTACACCTTAAAATTGACAATAAATGCCAGTCATCTCTTCTTGCCCCATTACTGCATCCAGACATAGTAATGCTTAAAAGATATGCACCTTCTTAACTGCTTTTAAATTCCAGCTTCATTCTCTTTCTCTTATTATGCCTCCTTGCTCTTTACTATTCTTCTATTGAAGTGTATGATTGCAGTGACTGCTATCTTTTTTTTTTTTTTTCACATAGAAACAACAATTTGTGAACAACAAACAAACAAATCAACCAACTCCTGAGGGCCTATTGCCCCCTGACTGTTTCAGTTCAAATGTCATCCCCAGTGGGAAAACAGGGGGAATGGGTGGATCTGACTTGGTTGTGCTTACCCTGAGGTGTGTCTAGAGTCTGGACTCTGGAAACTGCCTCTTGCAGCCCGTCATGAGGTGGCAGGTCTGTTTCAGCACTCTGAGCTCTGGGAGCTGCTCACAGCTGCTCAAGGAAACCAGCACTGGCAAGAACATCAATTTCATTGCACCACAGTAGAATCTGGGGAACTTGCAGTTCATCAGGAATTTGATTTTGATCCAATATGAACTGAAGCCAAATTTAAAAATAACAACATGTCTAGCAAATGCAAGGAGTTGTGTTTCTGCAAGCTCCAATTATAATACTTCATGTTATTTCTTCGTTAAACAGAGATTATAAATGTTGTCTTTTACTCCTGAAGCCTGATGTCCTCAGTTTATTCACAGAGAAAAACAAAGGCTGGATATCAAAGATCAGGAGTCCTCACCCAGCTTGCTTTGATGGTGTTACAATATGAAATTAAGAATCTCCCTCCTCCCAGTCCATAATGGAAAGAAAAATGTCAATGTGACCCCCACTTGTGGGGGCTCCAAATTGGTGCTGAGTTCAGTTAAACACCAACACCAACAACCACAGATGTTGTGCTGCAGATTAAAGTATTATCTCGGTTTTCAGTAGCATTCAAAAAGGCAAACTGTGTTAAGAACTCTTATGAAGGGAACTGAGAAAAAAAACATAGACCATCACTAGGTTGTTCAGTGTCTTCCCTACTGCACAGTGCTGGTTCTTCCCTTTCAATTTCAAAAACCATACAGTAGAATTGAAAAGGTATGGCACAACTTGTGAACAAACAGACACCAAGTACAAGGCACTGTGTTAGGCACAGTGAAGAAAACAGTGTAGTAAGAAATCTACAGATTTCTAAATGTGCAACTGACAAGGAAAGGAGCAACAGGGAGTTGTTACATACTAATTCTTGTACTACTTGAACCAGTAATGCTATTAAGAAGATGATTTAAAGCACACAAAAGGAACCATTTTTTCACGCAATAATTTTAACACCAAATTCATTGCCACAAGGTGCTGTATAAACTAATCTAAAGCAGTCAGTTATATTCATGAAACAAAAGCCTATCCAGTGCTCCTTAGCTGAAAGCTTTAGCACCAGTACTCCAGAACCAAGCCTCTAAGCCACAGAAAAATGAAAATGGAAAAGATGTAACTGGGTGTTGATCCATCCACATTTACCAGTTCTTATGTTCTTTACACAAACATCTAATACTTCCTACTGTTAATGAGAGGACACTGGAATAGATGATCTGTTCAGGATGTTCTTATACTTGATTTCACTGAGACGTTCAGGAGGCTGAAGCAATGTAATTACCTATGTAAAATGATATAATGGGGTGTCAGAAAATGGGCAGGTGATCAGCTGTTCAGCTTTCCTGAATAATTCAGAGAACCACCAATTTTTAAGAGATGACAGTTAGTCAGGCAGCAAGTGCAGTTGCAGTCTGTCATTCTCAAGCCTTGTCTTGCTTGCTCTGACTAAACAAAATGCATAAAGTTTTACAAATATATGTTGACTTTCAGTCAAAGATTGCAGAAGGAGATTGTCTTTAGTCTGTTTATTTACGACACAAGCACACAAGAAATACACACTGAGAATATATTATGGACTAACTATTCATATCCTGTCACACGCAAAGAAATAGCCAATAGAAATGCCACTTCTCTTGAGAAGAAATCATGACTCACATCAAAAACAAGTTGATAGAGAACAAAAGCAAATATACGTAATGAAACTGTCAGTCCTGATTAGACAATCACTTGACTGACTTCACTGGTTTTATTATATCCAAGGAGTTGTGATTCAGTACCCTGCATAGGCAATATTTAAAGATGGTCTTGCAATGCTTGTTGACAAGTATGTTAAAACAGTTAATGTTCTCCAGAGGCAGCTTTAATGGATGAGATTGTTCCTTGGCTTTTTGTCAACAGACCTGGTCTTTCTCGAGAAGAGGAGGGAAGGTGCTTGCATGTGCACTGCTTGGACAGACTGTGTTACCTTAGCACACAGGCTGCACCCTTTCATCCTCTTCCATGGGTGGCATTTCTGGCTGAAATCCCAGTCTTGGCTTGCAGGAGGGATCAGGAAATTCCACTCAAAATTCACTGTTGTCACAGAATCATAGAATAGTTCGGGTTGGAAAGGACCTTAAGATCATCCAGTTCCAACCCCCCTGCCATAAGCAGGGACACCTCATGCTAAACCGTGCAACCCAAGGCTTCATCCAACCTGGCCTTGAACACTGCCAGGCATGGAGCACTCACAACCTCCCTGGGCAACCCATTCCAGCATCTCACCACCCTAACAGTAAAGAATTTCTTCCTTAGATCCAATCTAAACCTCCCCTGTTTCAGTTTGAACCCGTTACCCCTTGTCCTGTCACTACAGTCCCTAATGAAGAGTCCCTCCCCAGCATCCCTATGGGTCCTCCTCACATATTGGAAGGCTGCCATACACCTTGATCAAGTGTGTGTAAACAGGCAGTTATACAGNTCCAGCATCTCCCTAACAGTAAAGAATTTCTTCCTTAGATCCAATCTAAACCTCCCCTGTTTCAGTTTGAACCCGTTACCCCTTGTCCTGTCACTACAGTCCCTAATGAAGAGTCCCTCCCCAGCATCCCTATGGGTCCTCCTCACATATTGGAAGGCTGCCATACACCTTGATCAAGTGTGTGTAAACAGGCAGTTATACAGACAGAATACTGCTTTTAAATGCGCTCACTTGATAAAAGCAAGGTATAAAACCATATTCCAGTCAGACGTGAGCTTTGTTTGTACTTTAATCAGGTATTTGCATAGCCTTTCCTCCCTCCTGTGCCTTGCTTGTCTGTGGGTCAAGAAGCTCACCATGAGCTAGATGCTGCAGCAGTGTGAGGGTGTGTCAGAGTTCGGCTGAATCAGCAGCCCAAACTGAGGGTTCAAAGCCCTGGTTCCACCGCTTGTGATGATGTTTGCGGAGCACTCACAATGCGGCCAAACCAAACCCAAACCAAACCAAGCCCAGCCCATTCCGCCGCCCTCCCTCCCTTCAGGGAAGGAGACAGCACTACAACTCCCAGCAGGCATTGCGCGCAGCGGGGGTGCTCTCCCCCGAAGACTAATATTCCCAGCAGCCTCTGCGCCAGCCTCCAGCACGCTTTGCGGGTCGACCCGGCCTCCCCAGCGGGAAGACTACATCTCCCAGCAGGCCCCGCGGACATAGCACCCTCCATTTCCGGGAGCGGCGCCGCGTCCCTCGCTTGGCGGAGGCGGCGGCTGCCCGGAGCGGGCCTGGCTCGGCGGCGGCGGTTGTCCGGAGCGTGGCGAGCGGGACCTGCTGAAGCCGGCGGCGGCGGCGGAGGGCGGCGAGGCCGGGGAGGTCTCCAGAGGGTTGGCGCCATGCTGAATATGTGGAAAGTGCGAGAGTTGGTGGACAAGGCGTGAGTACGGCGGGGCGCGGGCGGGCGGGAGGCGCGGGGGCCAGGGGCGGTTCGGTCGTGGCTCCTCAGCCGGGCCCGTGCTCCCCCCGTCCCATTCACAACATGGCCGCTGCCCTTCCGCCTGCTGAGGTGGCCGCTTCACGCCCGCTCCGTGCAGAGCTGACCTCCGCGCCCCGGCCCTGCTCCCTGGAGTCTGCCCGGTGTGGCCCCCGGCTCGTCTTCCCTGCGCGGTTTTGGCCGCTCTCAACAGGCAGGGGCTGCTTTACAGGCAGTCTGTGGCCTTGCCATTATGGCTGTCAGCTTTCCCGCCTCTCCTGGGCTCATTTGGGCCCTTGCAGCTCTTGTCGAGCTGTGGTTCTTCTTTGGGTACCCCCTGCTTTGCCAGAGTCCCCGGTAGAGTCTCTCTTTTTTGGTACATGAGCCCTTACAAGCTGCCTCTACTGGCCATGGCCCCTAGGCCCCTTAGGAACACAAGCCTCTCAAAGAAGGAAGGGAGAAGAGAACCACCTGTACAACAGTACATTTTCAGAGTGCTTCCAAAGTCACCACATGCTCTCTTAAGTGCTTTTTCTTCTCTCTAAGGACAGGTCCCTACCCCTATTGCCATTGACACCCCTGGGCCTTCATGGTAGAAGGCTGAAATGCCCTACCCCACCCCTTAAGTGTTTAAATAGCTCAGATATTTGCAAGTTTATTTGCTTGACTAGAACCTCCTCCCATCACAGACTTGGTTGCAGTTTTAGTTATCGTGATCATTGTGTTGCAGCTTGAGAACGTGACGTTACTGTTCCATTTCTTGGCTCTCCTTTATTTTGGCCATGAGAAAAACTTGATACGGCGGCGAACTTGACAAAGACTGGTTTGTCTCCTTAAATAACAAATCTTTAGGGGCAAACTTGGAGCACTTTTCCATGAATTGTGGCCTACTTAGAGGAGTATCTGCCTGAAAGTCTGTTGATTAGTGTATACTAGATGAAATGACGTGTAGTAATAGCCTTGGAAGTCAAAGGGCGAGTCTTCAAAACTTGAGGTTCCATTTAGAGTGTCCTTTAGTTTTGTTTCCCCAAGCAGTTCTTAAACTGCCCTGCTTTATATATAGGCTTAAAACCAGCAAACCGAGAGTAACAGCAGCTTACTTAATGATAATATATCATTTTGCTTATAGTGCTGTATACCAGACCAAGACTTTTCTAGGCCAAGGATCAGATGACATTTTAAAACCACCATGAATTAGACTTCTCCTGAGGATGGTGCTTATTTTTTTACTGCTTCTTGCATGCAAAGTCAGCCCTTGCTAAAGTAATTTTAATAATGTGACAAATGAAGTGCATAGTAGGGTAACCTAAATAAACCTGTCTTGAGTTCCAGCACCTATAAGGGTGCTTTCAGGGATATCAGATTTTCTAAGCTTTGCTTGTGTACTTTTATTTGTGTGGGATTAATGATCACTATAACATTATAACACTGTCACTGGTTTTGAAAATGCTTACTTTTAAGAATATTTCACATGCTACTAAGCCAAACAGTGCATCAAAATCTGGTTTGGAAAAACCCCACATTTTTGTTCCAAAACCGGTGCAGGTGGACCTTTCAAATAATATAAAATGTTTTTTGAATAAACTCTGGTTTCTGAGAGTTTAAAAAAAAAATGGTGAGACAGGGGGAAAGTGGAGCCTGCAGAGTAAATAGTATTTAGAGACCTCAAAATCAATAGTCCCATTGTGTGTAGTGCAGATTTGTCATAATGTCTTCTGTCTTAAGGCCATGACTGACAAAATCCTCCCCAGAAGAGGCTGAGCGATATTATCTGCCTTATAAATAACTGCTGATGCTGTGGCAGAAACATACTGAACTTTAACAAGAAACTCTCTTTCCTTAATAAAGGAACATGATTGTATGGGGATTTTGGAAATGTGCAAATAGCTTGAAATTTTGCTAGTTTGGACTTTGATAGCTTGGCAGTGGTTGTTAGCTCTGCATCTTCAGTATCAGCTGAATATGGAGCTATCATCTTAGAATTTGAACTTATTCAGCTGGACTTTTATCCTTATTTTCAGAATTTTCAGGTTATTTGGTGTGAAAATCCAGTAAGCAATGGTACACAGCAAAGCTACTATTAATTTATTTTTTCTGTGTTTGTGGGTTACTTTAACAGCAGAGAACCCAAGTAAAAATAGTAACCTATTAGAAGTCTTTGGAGTTTTAGAACTTAGAAATAAGTTAACTGCAAAATACACAGTTTGTATTTAGTATTGCTGAAGTATTTGGTATTTGTTTTCTGCAGTGTGATAGAAATTGGGCAATCTGGTTCATTAACTCAGTTTGTCTTCATAATTCTTTTCACATTAGAATCATAGAATCACCTCTTTGTATCGTAGCATTTTCTAGTGACTCAGAAGTATGGATCTGCATGTTTTGTGAGTAAGAAAGCTATTTTTTTTATACTGAAGGGTGGTCCTATTATATGTGAAAGTCAGGAAGACTATGTATAGCATTACTAGATTTAGACTGTTCTAAGATGTGACAAGATACTTTGTGTCTTGTTCTCCCTTTTGTTAACCTCCCTGTTCTTAATTGCTAATACAACTTCCTCCTGCCCCCTTATTTGAAGTGCCCTGAATAGTTACAACTGAACAGTAATGCCTTGTTTCTAACTGGGTGTTGTGAGTAAGTTTAAGGCTTAAACCAAATAACCAACAAAGCTTCTCTGTGCCTGCTAAAATTCGCTTGTCCTAAGTTTTATTCTGGCAGTTCATAAATAAATGTTAGACTACTTCTACCATCTATTTTTTCCCAGATATTGCAGTGTGTGTGAGTTCTTTAAGTGTGTGGAATTATGTTGTGTTTGTGGTTAGCTTGTAGTTTAGAAGGTGTACATCTGCATTTTTTTTTTTTCAGGTGTTCACTTGTATGAATTCTTTTTCCTCAGTAGTCAAAACTGAATTGGAAAGCAGGCAAAAGAATTGGACAATAAATACAGCCCTCTGTGCTCAACTTGTTTGCTCTATAACAGTAAGCCCAGTTTAATTGACAGAGGTTTCTGGTGGCTCAAGTCCAGAGTGGTGCTTGCTGCAGAGTTAGTGAGTCAGGTGGCACTTCTGGGTCACTCCTGAAGTAATGTAGTAAATTTTTTGTTAAAGTCTGTTTTCCATAGGCTTAGATTAGGTCTGCAGTAGAAATATATATCTAAGCAAAAGGTGGCAAATTTTTCTGACCTAAGGGGCTGCATACCAACATGTTAACATGACAAAGTGTAGAGGCATGCATTGCATACTTCACATAGCTGGTGAGAGTGTGAGCTTCAGGAACGTCTGGCAGGCTGGAAGCGTGGTGATCATCAGCTGTCCCCCTGCTCTGCTGCACCATGGCTTTTGCAGCTTTGTCTGTGGGTGACCTGGTGACTCTGGCCCTGGATGTTCTGCAACTCCCATAGTGGAGTTTAGGTTACCCCATGCCTTCTCTGAAACAGCTCTGTAGTTGTGATGAAACTTGAGGGTAAGCATTGCGGTTGAACTGCTTGTGGCTGCGTGAGACTAAGGGCCTGCAGGCTGGCCAGTGCTGTGTAGAAGCAGTTTATACTGCTGCACAAAATGCTGTATTTGTATCAGTATAGGTGCACCTAAACTTTGATAATCAAATCATCCAAAGCCCCGACCAAGTATCTCCCTACTGTGTGATACTAGAACTGACAAAAGGTACTGTAGTTCCTGAGATAGAGTTCTGAAGTCCTGGCTTTGGAAATCTGGAGTATTATGCCACTTGGTAACTTCCTTTTTTTAATCTTACTAGACAGTGTATGTTCTGCTTTTTGTTCTCAATGTAATTTCTAGGGAAGTTCTACAAAGAAAACCCCATGGCTTTTTCAAAAGGAAACAAGGCTAGCTCATAGAAATATTTGCTCATAGCAATATTCCCTCTTTTAATATGTCATTGTAGTTTCTGTCACAGACATGTAATACATGCAGGAAGCAGGATAGAAGACCTTTGGACCCATTGAAATTTCCGCCTGTGTCACAGTGTAATGAGACTTTGCAGCCACTTTCTTTGAAATTCCATTACCATTCTTAACGTTTTTGGTCTTCTGCGTGCATGACCAGAATGTGAGTGAGCTCACTTTGAGCACCTTTCTGACATCAAAGGGTGAGAAACAGTCTAAAAATTTGGTGAAGGTAACAGATCACAGAATCAAGTTTGGGTTGGAAAGGATGTTAAAGATCATCCAGTTCCAACCCCCTGCCACAGGCAGGGACACCTTCCACCAAACCAGGCTGCTCAAAGCCCTGTCCAAACTGGCCTTGAACACTGCAAGGGATGGGGCAGCCACAGTTTTCCATACAACCAATGTCAGCCTCATGATAAAGAACTTCTTCCTTTACCTAATCTAAACCTACCCTCTTTCAGTTTAAAGCAATTCCTCCTTGTCCTGTCATTACTTGCTGTTAGAAGAAGTCCCTCTCCAGATTTCTTGTAGGCCCCTTTAGGTACTAAAAGAATCTGTACGTACTAAGGACAGTGTTATCCACATGTTCATTTGAATTAATGTGGGCGAGATAGCTGTCACTGAGGTTTTGAGCTTCTTGGATGTAAAGAAGTGAGCCTGTGAATTTTTTGACACTTTTAGGAACATGGCAACCACCATCCTTTTTTTTTTTACCGTTCCCCTTCCAGTTCCGTTATTTGTCTACCTAGCTGAGTCCTGCTTTGCTAGTACTGCTCTTAGCTACGCATTTCTAACGTCCCAGCAATAATGTATTTGCACTCCCTCATGTTGTAGAGTGGGAGTTGAAGTGTTACAGAGCTATGTTTTCATACAGTTTTCAAGCTTGATGAATTGCTGCAATATGTAATATTTTAAGCTGTTTTTAAATGCAGAGCAAATTGACTTGTTTAGAACTGATGGCAGTTCTGATGTGGATGCTAAATGCTGGAAGCATTTATAACACTTGAAAATTTCCTTGTAGAGTTAGGCACTAGAGTCCTCTGATTCGTACTGATGCTATATCTATGCAACATGGAAGGATTTTTTTTGTGGAAAAGGAAGGATTAAAGTGGAAAATGAAGGAAAATGGTGTCCTTGGCTGCGATACAACTAGGTAGGGGAGAAATTCTTTTAGTTAATAAACAGCGTGTTTTCTTTAGTACTTCTAATTGTACCAGCTGTAAAGAGAGGGATAAACTGTTGGTAAAATAGAGTGAATTACTGCTTTGGTTGTCATTGCAGTTCCTAGCTGTTGTAGCCTGAAGCATGTCATGTAAGTTAGACGTTGCTCTTGAGTTGAGAAAGAGAGTTTTCTGGATTAACCCCACTTCACAGATGAGGAAAGTTACAAAGATAATTGTATCAAGTAACCCAAGTCACAGTCAGTGATCATAGATAAAACTCTGGATTTAGCGACTTCCAGTCTCATGTTGTCTGCTAACTCATGCTATGCATTGTACATATTAATGTGGTAAATGCATACCAGTAATTTACCCTACAATTACATGGCTTAGAGCTAGCTTTCAGTTGCTTATTGCCTGTAGTATGCTCACATTTTGTAAAATATAGACAGGTTCCCATGTGTGCTCAGCTGGGGGCTTGAAATCTTCTTGCCTAACTGCTTTTTTTTTTTAATGTGCCTGTAATTGTTCTTGTTTATGGGTGATTTTCTTGTGATTCAGGGATTTGTCCATCCCAATGACTGAGCTCTTCTTCAATCAAGTGCTGTTTGCAGGCTTAGTAATAGCAGGTATTATGCTAAATGATCCATCATATGATAGATCCAGTGAAAGGGTAAATAACTGTCTAACACTAGTCCTTTGCAATCTGACCTTCTCATAAACTCCCTTGCTCCAGTTCCAGGATCATTTAGTTTTCTTTATATTTAAGAATGATTTTAGTGTGCATAAGCAAGATCTTCAGAACAGTGAATGCTTCCATCGTTTTATGTAAGGGACAGTTAACCCTCACTGCATGAGTTATCCTCCTACTGCTGCTTAAGAGATGTCCTGCTGATAACTGCTTTAAGAACAGCATTTTGTATCATTATTACAAGCAAGGTGATGATTGTTATCGCCAGCCCTATAAGGACTTGTCTTCCGCCTGGTTCCCAGGTACCAAGAGAGAGAAGAAATAGTCTTGGGAATGCAGAGGAAGACTGTATTTGAACATGTGATTTGGCTCTTCAGCAGTGTGTGGTTGTGTCTGCCAAGCGCTTGTCACAGCACTTATTTCTTGGGGTTTTCCTTCTTTCTTTAAAAAACTTCCAAAACCATGGTGTTTTTAATAAGGAATAGAAATGATTGTACTCTCTGGGCCATGTTATTTAGTATCGGTGATAAGCATCTTTGAAAGTATTATGTGCTGTTATCTCATGCATATAGACATGTTATTCTCCTGTTTGAATATTCTACTGGTGGTCTAATTAAAAGCAGGCTAATACTGTATGCTCAAGTATATATTAAAGAGTTAGCATAAGGTAGTTGTGGCCAAATATGCAAATTTCATTAACACACTTCTTCACATGGTGATTTTGTTAGCGGCCTTCCACATGTATTGTTGCCATTTTACAGTATATGGAAGCTAACAATAGTTTGTTACATAAGGCTAGGTAAGGTGATGGCCTTAGGTATTTTCAGAAAGGCTAAATGATGTGTGTATGTGTGATATGCACATGCCCTTGAGGTGTTTTTAAAACATAGTTTTGCATTGCCTTGCCAGAAATAAGACCAGGCTTCAGCTTGGGAAATAAGTGAAGCTGGTCAAAGGTAAGAGCCTTACCTACATTATTGCAGATAATAAATACAGATTTTAAATGCTTATTTCAATTTTCTTAATTCATAAAGCAAAGCTAATATAGGGCAAGAAAATTAAAAACTGAATTAGTAGCAAATATGCCAAGTGAGTAAAGTATTTGGTTTTGCAATGGGTCTTTTTCCAGGTCCTTAGAGTGTGCTGGACCTTATGGATGCAGGTCAAATATGGACCCGTTACAAAGGCTGCCTGCCAGCTGCTGACATCTTTCAGTTTGGAGCATGAGCTTTATTTACCTGTTGGGTTTGGAATAAACAGCTGTAGTACTATAGCTGAAACTTTCTTTTAAGGATGCTCAGTAGGCTCTTTAGAAAGAGCAGTTGTGTAGGAGCGCATAACTCTTTCATGACAAAGCATGTTCTCCCTCTCCAAAAAATAAGAGCTGATTCTAACTGGGATGCACTTTATTTTTTTGATGTGCAGCTGGCTGTTAAGATAAGGTCATGTGGAATTGTTATGAGTTGGGAGTTCACTTCTTTCCAGAACGCTGTGTAGGCTTTGGTTCCAGGAGTGTTTTTTCAGTAGCAGTGTTAGAAAAAGTATTCATTACTTATTCATTCTTGCGTCGTGTGCTGTGTAAGTATGGTGGTTTCAGTGAACCAGACAGAGGAACAGATCCAACTGGAATCTTTCCTTCTTCCTTTGTCTCCCTCCTAAAAGAGAGTCAAGTTAGATTAGTTCCCTAGACATGTTTGCCATAAAACTGAACAAGTGTTTGTGTTGTGCATCTGAGGAAGCGTTATTGAAATGGGAGTGAAGAGAAGGGGAAAGGAGCGGGACCATTCATTAAAGCAAGTGTTAAGTGGAACACATGGCTGAGGGTCCCCTTGTAGTTGCCCTGAAGTCTCAAGCACCACCAGCAAGCACTATCACAATTATGAAAACATAACCTAAGCCATGAAGGTTGTAGTTTCACAGTCGGTGTAAGCGTAGGCTGATGGTAAAAGAGGTTTCACAGCCTTCTGTCTGCCACAGACTGCACACTTCTCTCTCCCTGTTGCTGGCAGTAGCATACTTTCTGTTTGGTGAGAGAATCTCTCTCTGACTAACTAGTTATTTTTGCCAGTTTAATCTTCCACTGGATCAGCTCCCTGGTATAGTTAACTTCATGATCACACAAATACTTGTACTGGCATGAAGGAAGGTATTTGGGTAGGAGTAAGTGGGGGCAAAGGAGGGAAAGGTGCAGGTTTAGTGCTTGAAATACTCCCTTAGCATGTGGTTTCACAAGCAGGTTGAAAGGCTGTAAGATTATTCTTCCACTAAAAGAAAATGTCTCACTTCTATACCTGGCCATTCATGGTCTTTATCTTTCTTATGCTGCTGTTAGGTAGTTCAGTATTTGCTTGTGCTATCTTGCTAATAGAGCTAAAACAAAATATCCCCAGCTTTCAGAATTCATAACAGATTTGGCAGCATGCTGCATTACCAGCTGCTTATGGTACCACAAGCACTTGTGTTGATAGGGGAAAGGACAGAAAGATAAGCTGGGACCCTTTTTGATGATAGTACATTTTTAAATAACTTTATTTGAAACAAAGTGGTTTGTTAGCTGCAAAACTGCTCTAAAAGATCACAAATTTAAGTTTAAATTTCTTCTACTTTGTATATCACTGCTTCCAGCCCCTGAGCTAACCTTTCTAGTTTTGTATCACTGTTGTATTGGGAAATAGCATCTGTACTTCTGATTCCACTCTCAGATCCCAGATCTGGGAGCAAAGATATAGATTTAAATATAGTTTTGTGTCTTGTACAGTTCTATTCTGAATGATTGAGGCTGGGAGTGATCTTGGGATCTGACACATCTTTGATTGAGATGCTTTTAATTCAATTTAAAAAGTGCAGCTAATTATATTAGAAATACTGCTGGTATGTATTTCAGTTATTGCAGAGTGGCGAGAGCGGTATTCTGTGTAGACAGAAAATAGATTGAATCTGTTTGAATGTGCTCGGGGTTGCCACTAAAAATGAAACTAATGTGACACCACCAATATTGTTAGTGTGTACTTAATGTGTTTTAAGGAAACTACTTCAAAGCTGTTGTACTCCTCCCTCCTCTCATCCAAATAGTCATATCCTAACCAGATAAATATTGACTGCATGCTTAATAGATACTAACTGGTTCATTTGGGATACAATTAGTATTATTAGTGTATATTCAGTTTGTTTAATGAGACTGACCTGCATTTTTTCCGTTCTGTTGTAATAATGAGACCTGTTGGGAGTTAGGGAATACATTGTTTTTTCTTTCCTCTGCTTCATTCTGAACATAAACGTTTCTCTTATTGGTTGCTCTCCCCATCCTATTGAGTTGTTTAGAAACATCGTAGTGTACATTACACACTGTTCAGTGCTTCCTCTCAAGACATAACTTCTTAATTTTAACTGTTCCTCCATATGATCGTGCAAAGAGAGGTGGGGAGGGAAAACCCCTCTGTTCAAACCTGTTTATTGTCTAAATGAGTTAACTTCTGTCACAGTGGTTTATCTCCCTGCTACCAAGCAGATGATTGCATTTCTTGAGACAGTTTGGAAACTTAGTGCTAATAAGAGTCCTAATTGGAAGTGGAGTCTCAGCCCTTAAACTGCCACTGCCAGGGTTTTGTTGATTACCTGGTAAGTGTAACTTCTGCAGCTGCAGGCATTAGGTCATCAAAATCCAGTCATCTTCCCATTACTGTGTAAATAAATAAACAGTTGGTGTATTGAACCATAGTGAAATTGGCTTGTTGTAAACACAGTATAATTTGCAATTAATCATCTTTGTGGCAGGACCTAGAAACTGGGGCTCTGAGGCAAACTAAACAGCTCTTGTTACCTTTTAGGACAGAAGAGTTACTTGATCTCCTGGAGGAACCAGTTTAACAAATGATACCTATGAAAGGAGAGGAAATGTCATTGTCTTCCACAAATAAACATGGCTTGGCGTTTTGAAAGTTAATTTGTATATCATTTGCCACACTCATTCCGCAGAAGAACGCTTGCTTTGAGTACAAATGCGTGTTTGTGAACTTGTGGGGTTTCAGTTTGCCAAGCTACCCTTTTTATTTCATGTGAGATCCCAGTCTGAAACTTCTAATGAAATAATGAATGTTAGTATAATGTTGATAATATAATAACTCATTTATTCTGAATGGTGTGTTCTTACTGCTTGTGCTCATTTTTGGATACTCTGCTGTGAACAGCTGCAAAAGGACACATTGTCATTAGCTAAAGACACTTCATCCAACTGCTTAATACAGTATTAGAAGGATTTCTAGGTTGTGACCTGTCTTCATAGAAAATTGAATAACAAAAGAAAATGGGTATTAAGCTAATTTAGTCTGTTTATGGTGAGTAGTAATTCAGATTGATTAAAGGATGAACAATCTGAAGTAGGAAAAGATGACTTTTTTTTAACCTTTTTTTTTTCTTTCTTTTTTTGGGGGGAGGGAATGTGTTAATTTTACTGGGGGGGGGGGGAGGGGCAAAAAACAAGGACTTGTGGANTATGGTGAGTAGTAATTCAGATTGATTAAAGGATGAACAATCTGAAGTAGGAAAAGATGACTTTTTTTTAACCTTTTTTTTTTCTTTCTTTTTTTGGGGGGAGGGAATGTGTTAATTTTACTGGGGGGGGGGGGAAGGGCCAAACAGCAGAGCTGGTTGCACAGAAACACTGCAGGGTCTCTATCTTTGGTGATGTTCAGAACCTGGCTGGACATGAGCCTGAGCTGGGCAGTGCCTGGGCTGGGTCGTCCTATGGGCTCCCTCCCAGCCTCAGCCTTTCCCTGGCTCTGACTCAGCTATCATAAGAGCTCTTTACTGACGCAAGTATCAGCTAGAATGTATCAAAGAAAGGTGGACTGGGTAGGTACCACAGCCCTGTATTTTCTAACACTCAGTTATGGGGGGGAAAAAACATTATTCCTGCCAGCAGAAACTCCAAAAGTGACACAAAATGCAGCCCTTCTATAGTATTTCGTTATTGTTTCATATGCCATGAGCCTCATCTATGAGTCTTGTCTCAGTTGAATTATTTTGTTGTGGTTTTGATTACATATGGTATACTTTCCCCGTGTAATAAGATGCTGTAGAAGAAATAGTGGGAAATGATTGGTTGTCAGAGCTGACTGTCAGCATAACTTTTATTATGATTACACTAAGTTAACTTGACCAGGAGATGACAGCTAATTTTAATGGGAGGAAGACCTGCAGTTGGTGAAGGGAAAAATAGTTCTTATAGGTCTATTGTAGGAGATACGCGTATGTTACAAAGGGCATCTGTACTGGGATAAAGCAGATTTTAGAAGACCAAAGTGGAACCTGGAATATTTTAGCAAATTTTGGATGTGTTCTGTGTGTGTCCCATTTTAGAGCCGTGTGGTTAGTAGACTATGTACTAGGGCAGGAACAAAGTAACACAGGCACAGCTGAATGGGTGAGGAACATGTCAAAGAAAACTTTTTCAGACCAAATTAACAAGCAAACTGTATCATCCAGTCAGTCCTTACAAACTGAAAATTCAGGGCTAAAAGTGTGAGGGCAGAGCAAGAGCAGGAAGAGGACTGTATTGCTTCATGTCCTCCCCCACTATGTGGATGGCAGAGAGGCAATGTGGGCAGGAAATGTGATAGCAGTGGGTGACTTCATGTATCCTTTGTAGGTTAGATTCACATTGCATCAGCATCTTCCACTGTTCACAGTACACATTTAGGTTGTCGGTGGTTGGCTCACCAAAGAGCTAGCGAAGAAGACAGACGTTGCAAGCCTTGACTTGGTCCTGAGCTGTACAGTCATTCTGGTTCAGGACATCACTTTCAGAGCCAGTCTGTAGTAGTGAATAAAGCACTTGGATTAAAAATTGTGTTGTGAGCAACAAGAGTATAAATAAAAAAAACATGTTTGGGTGCATTTTTCATAAAGGTTGCTCTTGAACATAAAAATTAGGAATTATTTAAAACCTCCTGACTTCCAAGGGCATGCTGAAGAATGGAATCCTTGCAGGTGGTGTGGAGCTAATGCCAGTGCTATACTGGTGGCTCCTAACAGAACTCTTACTGTTTCTCGAAGACAGTGATGAAAAAGAGACTTCGTTGGTGAAGAGGAGGGTTAAGGAAGTAATTCAAAAGCAAGCCCATGTGTTTCAAAAAGCTGAAAATGTCTGTTTGAAGAAAATGCTAAGTTTAGAGTTTCTGGTTATTCTTATGTAAAAACAAGACGACAGATGAGGCAGTTTAAAAAACAGCTTGTGAAAGGCTTACAACCTAGTTCAAAACAAATTGGAAGCAAGAAGCCAGGGAATGCCTTTAGGGCCACTAGATGCTACTCACTGGCAAAAGGTGAGTGAAGGCATAGCTGGAAATCCCTCTGAATTCTTTGCCCACAGCTGTAAAATGTTGGATGCTCATAGCTTATCCTGTGAAATTTTCACTGCATACTTGCCTGTACTTGTTTTTTATACAACATAACAGGCACCTTATGACACCATGAGAGATTACGATACTGAGCAAACAGGTTTCCCCTTGCACATCCCCTACTTATGCTGAAGTGCAAAGTACTTGCTGGAGACTGTGAAGTTTTCATTGCACTTTAAAAGAAGTTGAATTTCTTGTTCCTTTTAGCAAGGTGAGGTAAAAGGAAATGCTTAGTTTTTGAAGGAAGCTTCCTTCCCAGGAAAATGAGATACGCTGAGGCACCAAAACACAAGTTGAAAGGGCTTCCATTGTGTTCCTCTTAAGGCTGTGTGTAGTGGACTCAAGAAATGAGGGTCTTGTGTCTGGACATACTCCATGTAGTCTTAAGTGCCTTCCTTAAATTGTCTGACAGATGTAATGATCTTTTCTGGATTGGATTTCAATATTGGAAACACTGCAGATGCATTAGAGCTATTGAGTGTTGCGGGTAGTATAGCACTGCATAGAACAGTGGAATAGTCCTTGCTTTCTGCTTCATGTAGTAGGCAAGCAGACTGTAAGGAACCAATTTTGAGAAGAGAAGCCTATCAACTTCTCTGTAGTGGCAGCATTATTCATTTCTTGATTTAATTATTTTCAGTAAATAAGATGCCTGAAGTTGGCTGTTGAGGTTGTGGGGGGGTTGTTTGCAAGCAACAGCAGCTATAGAATTAATTCCAGTGTGATTAGAATAAGATCAGTAAATGATAACGCAGTTTGCTTCACAAAAACAAAGGTGAGGATAGCAGTCTCGAGTATCTTTCTCTCCTACGAATACCTCCTGCAGAGCAATTCCACTGAAAGACACTTGAATAAATGAAGGAAAATAACTGGTTATGAGCCTGCAATTTGATAAGTTTGTGCAAACTGTTCCTTCTTTTTCCCTTCTCCTACTCTGAAAACTGGTGCAGCTTCTGCCTTGGTCTCAAGGTATTTTGCAAGACACAAGGCTGTATTAAAATAGCAGTTGAGGGTTTTCTTGTTTAGTTGCTTCACCTGCTACATGATGATGAGATAGATACACATCTCAGGCTTTCTCAGGTCATACAAGGTTAATCCTTTGCTGTATCACAGATGAAATGTGAAGCTGTAGAATTATAGCTCTAGTCGAAGGTAAAAGGGAACTGCAAGCCCTTCATAGCAAGCCTGGATGCCAGGGATAGAGTGCGATTTGTGTTGTAAAAGGTGTGTGTGTGTGTGCATTTGACTTCTATGGTTTACGTGCAGCTGGGGTGCTGCTGTCTGCCTCTGGTTGCATTGAGCCTGAAGGGCAAGGAGAAGAGCTGGCAGGAACTGGAGCCCTTGGACAGGCTGGAGGAAACAGGCAGCACTTTCAGATCTGGTAACCTTACCTGTACCTTGCCTGTGGCTCTGATGAACAAAGAGCTTGTAACCAGTGCTTACTGTTGACTTAGAGGAGCTATTTATACTCAGGTTCGTTCCTCTCAAAATGATGGCAGAGGATTGATACTGCAAAGTGTAGGGGTTCAGGGCATGTCATGGTGCCAAAGTAATTATACAGTAGCAGAGAATGATCAATTTGTGTGTTAAAAGCTTCAGCACTTGCATTGTTTAAACTTTAATCAGCCTTGCCTGGTGGAACAGCTAGTGTTTAGAGGAATGCTTAATTTGTGATAAATCTGGAATTAGGGCAGTGTTTTCATGGTACTCAGCTTGCAGTGAAAGGATAGCTGAAACTACAAGGATCATTAAACATGATCCATTAATGTTAGGGGTGTGTGTTTTTTGGAAGTATTAAACTCCATATTATTGTCTGTGCATTCTTCTGTCCACACTAAATACTTTGTCAGTTGACAAATATTTGAAGCAATTCATTGAGTAAGGAACGTTTGGATTGCTTAGATTTCAGTGTGATTAATAACACTGAGCAGGTCTGCACAATTCATAGCTGTAGTAACTATCAGGCAGTGCTGCTGCTTTTTGGAGTAAAATCTACTGTGTGTAACTATCCAGCTGATACACTTCGAGCATGTATAGCATTAGGAGGTTTCCTTGACCACTTGGTGCATTATCGTAAGCTTACAACTGTTACATGCTCTTCATGGTGTCAGAAAACCCTAGTATGATGTGTTCTGGTGAGTGAACAGTTGCAAAGAGTGCAGAAATGTCGGAAGTTTTAGAGTGAGGGGCTTGTCAAAGGAGTGCTATCTTTTGGGGATAGCATTAAAGAACTAATGACACGCCTCTTGACACTCTCAAAACTAAAGTTTCGGTTTGGAACCAGGTTGTTTTAAGTACAGAGATCATTGTTTGACCTTGTGGAGGATTTGGAGTGTCATAGGTGCTGTTAGAGGATTCATTTTACTGTGAGGTAGGTTTTCGGTTTATCCTCCCCACCCCTATCTTCCTCCTTCCTCCAAGATCATTCTCAATGTTTTCTTTATGGTCAAATACAGGAAGTGTGAGGTACACCAGTGGGTTCAAATCACACAGATTCAAAGCTACAACTTGCTTCTCTGAAAACTTATCCTTTTTATTTCTTGAAAGACGGGTGAGACCTCACTCTTCTTGTAAATACTTCTCTCTCAACATTCAAATCTTGTGCCCCGGTCCGGTCCTGAAAGCTGCCTAACTGGGAGTACTTGTGGAGTCTCTTTATATGTTAAAAGTTTCAGTACACACTTAAAATACTTCAGCTGTGGGCTTGAGTGTGGTATCTTAGTAGGGGAGTAGCGCTAATAGCTAGCTCAGAAGGCAGCTTATGCAACCCATTACGAACACCTGAAATGAGCTTTTTATTTGCAGGGAAATCTACTCTTGAAGTTAAATGAGTACCACAAAGTACAAAGTAACAGTTGATTGGAGGGGTAAGCTATGGTGAAGAGTGTTTCAGTCTCTATCCCAAAATGGATGTGTTTCAGTTTTACATTACAGTTGTCTAGGAGTTTTTATTGGGATTCACTTATTCGTGCTGGTATTTTATTCGTATAAAAAGCACTCTACAGAAAGTGTGGTTTTAATTAGATTTCTCTAATTCTTTTCTACTTGATTAAACATTTCTTTTCAGTATCAGTCATGTTACCTGATTAGGTCACAAGTATGGAAAAATTAAGATGCAGCACTTGACGGAAAGTGCGTAGTAGTTGCCAAATCTTGAAGGAGGAAGCACGATCTGACTGCATTCTGTACAGACTCGTAGTTAAGTCTAGAAAATAGTTTTAAAACTGCTGCATTCTGATTGTTCCAAGATTAAAAATCTGAGGTGTAAGGAGCAGAGAAGCAAAAGTTGAGGACTGAGCAAAAATAGTCATATGATTGCAGCATACACATGGAAACCTCTTCAGTTCCAGTTACAAAAGGCCATCCAAGTTTTGTAATTCTTCACCTTTTTGACTTTATGGCTGCTATTGTTTAAACACAACTTATTGAACTTTGAAAGCAATTAAATCCACAGGCATACAAACTTCGAAGCAGTGGCTTCAGTGTGATATGCCAGATGTAGGCTCACATGAGTGTAAGGAGAGTGAGAACTTGCAAAGGGCAGTAGCAGTGTCACCTTTTTGTCTGAATCAAAACCAGAGTTGCTGTTGTAGCATGTGACTATCCCACCCAAATGTCAGATGTTGCCTGAGAGGCAGCTTTTCCCCTATTTGTTTGCGAAATCGGTTTTTATGCTTAAGATTAACCAGATTTGTCACAAGAACGGCTTAGATAAAATTAGAGTCCAATTAAACCTAAAACTTGAACTAAAAATGTGAGCTAAAAACCTAATACTGCAAAACAGGGGAAAATATTATCATGATGTTCTTACAGTGTGAATTAAAAGGAAGTATTTTGATTCATTCTGCTTGCTGAAGTACAACATCTACTTGCTGGAGTACAACATTTATACAGGCAAGTCACCTTTAAAGAAGTCTTTTTGAATGAAGTATAGTAAGCAAAATGCCAACACTTACTAAGGCTTTAAAGTGGAACTGCGGAAACATGTATTTGAAGTAAATACAGTATAATCGTTGAATGTTAGAGGATCACAGAATCACAGGATGCTAACTGAAGAATGTTAAGGTGGGTGTTTGGAACCAAAACATCCATAAAGAATGGGGAAACAAAGAAATGGGTCTGGGCTGTAGATGAAGAAATGCTTCATATAGCGATGATACAAAACCACAATCAATAGTGGTAAAATCCTCAGTGACTTTGAGAAATTATTTACCAGCACATCTTGCTGCTCTACAGTTGTTGACAAATTAATATATTTAAGCAGCCATGTATCTGTTGGTTTAAATCACAAGGGATTTTTTTATATAAAAACATGAAAGTATTAACACATACTGCAGGGAATCTGCAACAGAAGAGATAAAATCAGCCTTAAATCTACTCAGGGTGTAGAAGTGTTGGTTCCTTGCACAAATATGCTTTAAAACTGCCATGTAATTAGTTGCCTCATGTTCCCAACATCTGTAAAAACTACATCAGCTGTAGCATAGCAATTACAAGAACATGAAGAATATAGTGAACTGCAAGTGGGTAACTTCTGCGAGAGGGGTAAACTTGGAAAGGGAAGACTTCAGTAACGTGCAGTGAGTGGTTTCTGTAAGTGACAGATCTTCGAGTTCTTCAACAGGTTTCAATTTAATTCTTAAAGTCACTGCTCTTTTTGAAAGTGTGTGTGTGTGGTGGGCTTTGGGTTATCTTGTTTACTTGGTAGTCTCTTGTGATTAGAAGTTGTAAGGCACAGGAAATAGCTTTATAGTTCCTTCCTCCCACAAGTTCTAATTCATTTGTGGCCATCAGGATGTTTTTCTTGGCTTATCTCTTTCTGTGCAGTTTGCCTTGCACATCTGCCGCATAAATTATGAAGCTGTTAACTTGAAAGGCTGAAATTTTATTTTAGATCCTACTGTACTGTAATGAAGATTGTATTGTGCGACTTGCATAGAAGGCCTGTAATAATACCCAGTATTCCTGTACTAAATTGACTGGTGTCATACTTGTAATGCTTCTGAGGAGTGGCTTAAAAAATAAGTAACTTCAAACGGTCAAGTATCAGCTAATGTTGTGCTCTTACCTCTGTATAACCTGAAGTATTTCACTAGGCATTTTGGCAGATGGGTACCCATCTGTTTCTTCCTTGAATGTGAACTCCTGGCTTCATATTTGGTATCCATATGTTTCATTTGCAAGGCTCTAAATCTAAGCTTTGTGTTTTATAACAAAAGTGACATTACTGACAGAAGCAAAATGAAAATGCATTAAGTTTGTTACGTGGTTTTTACTTAGTTTGTCTTCACTAAGCAAGGAGAGAGATGCTGGCTGAGATTAAATATACAACTTCACTGAGGGCAAGAGCAGTATCACAGAGTGGTTTGGGTTGGAAGGGAACTTAAAGCTGCAGGTTACAACAGCTTACAAGGTTACAACCCTAGTCACTAGACTATTCCACTAGACCAGCTTGTTCCAAGACCTGTCCAACCTGGCCTTGAACACTTCCAGGGGATGAGGCAGCCACAGCTTCTCTGGGCAACCTGTGCCAGCACCTCAGCACACTCACACTGGTAAGGCCATCTTTAGTTTGAAGGCAGTTAGTATCTTTTTCTCTGAGTATCTGCTAGTAACATTAGGTACATACATTCCTGAATGTCCTTTATGTTGTTTGGGATAACAGGTGGATAAATTATGTCTTATTTTTTCTGTCCTCTCTGTGAGACAGTCTGAATGGTGAGCTTTCTAAGGTAGTGACAGTCTGTCACAGGGCAGTAAAATCTGGTGCTGATACGCATCTTTCAGTTTGACTTTGTCTTAAATCCTTTCAGTTTCGTAAAACACAAGCTTGGACCAATGATCAGCTTTAGTCCCTCAGAGCCTGAAGCAAGCAAGGCTAAATAAGTGGAGTTAATATGATGCCCCTTTTTAGGAGGTGCTTCTTGTGTGGTGTGCTGGCCCTGTGTGGTTTGAGAGGTGGTGCTGTGCGGATCGGGACAGTTTCTTTTCTAGCTCACCAGTTCAGATGCTCTGTTGAAAGTGTTTCATGCCCAGATGGATAAGTATTAAATGATTTTTTTAATTGGCAAAAATGTTTCTGGAAACTAATTAACAATTTAATAGGTGCCAAGATTCCCACACCTGGAAGTGGGGGAGGTATAGCCTATGCTCAGACAAGTTGTGTAGCTTTTTTATTTACCATGTACTCTCAGTAGCTGAAGCTAAGTTCTACACACAGTTTAAAAGTCATTTAATATTAAAATAACTTTTTAGCATTCTTAGAAAACTTTCTGTCTGTTTTCAGGCCTGCTTTACAGGAACCTTTTAGTCTAGAGACTAAAAATAGTGTAGACGCATGACTCATTGAGGTTGAGTGGTGGGGATAAAATGGGTCCTTCCCCTCCAAAGGCTTCATCTTAGGTGCATGTGTGTCTGTGGGTTGGGGTCTTTCAGGTAGCCATATCATGAAAATGTTCCAGGAGTTTGCCTTATCTCTTCTCCAGGTGTTGAATGATCATTTTGCTCATCTTATTTTGTGGTGTATTTGTCCATTTCTTTTAAAAAAGCAAATATGGATGCAGTCTCTAACATCTAAAAGCAAAGCTACATTATACTCTATACATTATACTGCTTTGGGGGAAATATGAAAAATATCATTGCTGTTGTGTTTTATTCCTGTGTGTTGTGTTATTCCTGAAACATGCACCATGGACCAGATGAACAATAGCTGGTGGGTCCCTGTCTGGTGTTACAGTGGGAGATTGCTAGCTTCTCGGCTGAAAGGGAGCAGACAGCCTAACTGGTAGGAGAAAATAATCTGCTGGAAGACAAAGCCAGCACTTTAACTGTAGGAGCAAAGCATTAGCTCAGCGTCCAGATGTAAGTTACTGCTGCCTTTGTTCAGAGGTTTATGTTGAAGTTACCACCATGCTGATAATAAACCATATGAGAAAGATAACAGCAGTGCTGTGTGCCTTTCCATAAAAATTGTAGTGATATTTAAATGGAGATATGCAAGATGAATAAATTAACCTGATCACATTCTTCCTTCTTCAGTTAGAGTTAAAGCAAACTTTCCTTATACTGTAATTTAATGGTTTCTTAGCTCTTTCCTTTTTAGATGCCATTTATGGTATGTTCTGTTTGGACAGTGCAGTCAATTAATTTTTAAATCTAATAACCACAGCATAGAGCTGTGCAAGTGTATTCTTATTGGGTTTGGTCCATGTAGACTTTGGAGACTGTTGCTGTAACAATCTCCTTTGCTGTGTTACCAAGCGAGGTGAGTTGGTAACATCTGTTCTGTCACGGACTAAATGCAGTGTGCTTTGCTTTGATTCACTGTGAAAGTCATAGGAAACGTGATGAAGACTTTCTAAAAATAAAGAAGCTGCTAACAAATTACAGAGAGAATGAGGCTAAAGTATTAGTCTGAGACTGCATATTGCGAATATAATGCTAAACACTGTTATGCAAAAGATCATTTTATGTTGTGTCTGTTCTGTCACCTCGGATAACAAAAGGTTAAGGTATTTGTTTCTTGCAAGATTTTGGTACCACACTGCATAGTGCTGTACAGAAACAGAGCTTCTGTTGTCCTCTGGTCATCCAGACCCCTCCCCCTCTAACAGCCTATTTATTTTTCTTTTAAAATCATGATTTCTTTAGTGTTGCTGTTTGTTGGGTCGGCATCGGTGTTCGGACTGTGTGCGGAGGCATACATGTGTGGAACACTTGAGTGGGGTTTTTTTCTTCTGTACTTAGTCTCGAAGCAGGTATTTGCAGAATGGTGTCTTGTTGGAAACTGTTAATGGTGGTAAAATGTAGAAAGTTTCTTATCTCAGCTTTTAGTATTTTAGTGTTCCCAGTTGTGAAATTAAAAAAAGGAAAACAGAAGGTGCATAATCCAGTGATGTCCTTGGAGTAATAGTTAAAGGCATAACATTATGCACATAGGAGTCCCATGTATACATGATATTGTAATTGGTTTGAAATATACATTGAAAAAACTTTCTAACTGTGTAACCAGGTTTCTTGTTCCTGCTGCTCAGTCCCTCAGCACAGTGGGCAGCTTCCCAGAGGCTGGAGAAGTGTTTCTAATTAGGCTTACCCTGTCCAACCCAATACCTTTATCATCGCTATAAAGAAACTGTTGTAGTGCACCCTCTCTGTGACTTCTGGTTATTTTAGTTTTCACAAGATTAGACATGGCATTTCACAAATCTTCTGTGGATCTAATGTCTAGAATTGTACTTGTGTCCTCAGTGACACCACCCACATCAATAGCAACTCTAATCCTAATGGTGCTTTTAATGGAGTGGTCTGACTCTTGCCCCAGGGCGTATGCAAGGCTTTCAAGTTTGTGCAGAAACATTGACTAAGATCTGTTAGGCTTTCCAATTCCTTAATATAT
Source organism: Agapornis roseicollis (assembly GCA_002631895.1). NCBI lineage: Eukaryota > Metazoa > Chordata > Aves > Psittaciformes > Psittacidae > Agapornis > Agapornis roseicollis. The sequence continues at coordinate 69,483 of NDXB01021238.1, forward strand.
TTTAAAGGAAGTTCTGTTCTGGATGGATGGATATTTCTTATTTTCTCATTACCTTTAATGTATAAATACTTGCTTTTCTCATGGTTCTTATTTTCGCTATGTCAGGTTTCCTATGCATGTGGTCTTTAAAGGTTTCTGTATGTTTAAGACTGCTGCTGTTTGAACATTAATGTGAAATGTTAAATTTACATGTCATTTGAAGAGCTGAAACTCTGAGATACAGCTCTTTACTCCTTTCCTGATGAATGCTTATCTTAGGAATACTTCCTCTGAAAGAACATTGTTCCCAGAATCTACCAGTGAACTGTAAGCTTCCTTTATGAGTTGCGATTTCATGCACTTTGACTGCATTGTCAAGGTGATGAGTGTACAGAACACCACTGACCACAGGGAAAAAGTCTGGAAGATACAGGAGATGCAGGGGAGCATGAAGTGTAAATACCTAACGGTGTGGCATCCTTTTGAGAATACCGTGGACACTAAACTCTTTGCTCTTACTAGTGCCATGTGCTGCATCCAGGGTTCTAATCAAAGTGTTGAATCGAGGGAATAAAGACGAAAATTGTTGCACCTTTTTCTTTAGCAGGATTGCTGCTGGTGTGTGTAGATCATATGTTTGAGGGTTAACGTTAGGGTTTTGGGGGAAATTTGTAAAGGAGATATTAGCTGAAAACACAGCCTACTTCCATTTCTGTTGCTGACTGTGATCAGAGCCTCATGTTCCCGTATCCATGTTTCCAGAGTGTTCCTGGTTCAAGGGATACAATATAGAGAGATTTAGTGGTGGGTTTTTTCCAGTGTGGAACCAGCAGTGATTGATGTGGGATAATTAGTTGAGACACAACAAAGCTACTTGTAATTTTACCAATTGGAAGCTGTTAGTAGAAGCTGCATAGTTACAGTTGTGTAATATTTTGTAAGTGATGATAATTTCCTAACAGATAATTGAGCTGACTTTGGTTACAGCAGATGAATCTGTAGAGATCCCTGTGGTCCTGAACAATGAGAAATCTTCACTCCGAAACAAACATTTCAATTCATGATGTTGTGATTATTAAATTTTTCAATAAAATGCTGGGTGGAATTACAATGGGTTTGCTTTCCTGGCACAAAAGTGCTTTATTTAAAAAAAAAAAAATTATTTTTTTCCTTAGTCTTAAAGAGAAAAGCTTTCTTTTTTGGAATGAATTTTGCAGCTATTTTATGGAAAACACCACTGAAGAAGTGCTGGTACGTTACTGAGAGCAGAGTGCACCTCATCCTCTCGAATGGACTTCTGAATATTAGTAGCTCAAGTCATGTATTACTATGTAAGGTCATAAGCCTGAGCAGAGTAGCCAAAATATATGTCAGAGCCTTATATTGGAGTATGTGGAAATAAATAATGAAAATAATAGAATTTTTCTGCATATCTATCCATCACTCACCAGTGTTTGTTGTATTTGTGTCCATGTTGTGGGTTGTTTTCAATATCTGCTCCTAAGAGAGGTGAAAGACAGCACCTCTCTTCAACTGTGCCTTTTCTGTATGTCATCTGTGAAGTGTTCCTTCAGTCTGTAAGGCTTTATGTTTTTGCTGGCTACCCACAAGCTCTCTTTAATTTCCCTGTTTTAAAGAACAGTGCTCAGAGGATAATTTCAGACCTGTAGGGTTTTTATTCGCTTATGCCAGGAAACTAAAGTGGTTTTCAGAGTGTTGCAGCTGTAAAGGTGGCAGATGCTTGGTTAAACTTTTGGCAGTTTCTCTGATCCCCTTAGTTCTGTATCTGTAGAACAGAACTTCTTGTTTGTTTGCTCTCCCTAACTCCAACTAAACATGTATTTTTACCTCAAATCATACAACTGAGTTATGTGCAATACTTCCTCTTACCCTGCCATCCCTCTCCTCTCCCCCTCTTGCTTATTTTCTGGGGCTGGTTTGGGTTTTATTTTGGGTTTAGTGTTTTTTAGCACACTGTAAGATATGGCCCCTGGATCCAGATGACAGCTTTATCTCATACATACAAATCTCAAAAGGTAACTTCAGAACAGTATTCAAAGCTATTTGCAATTGGTTGAATTCTTTGAAAAACACAGGCAAAATAGTGGACAGCATATTTCTGTGGTATTTCATCCATGGTACATCTGTTGAGTTTCACAGTTTGTAAGAGGAAGTGTGTCTTACTACCTGATGCACTCAGAGATGATCAGTGCTATTACCTGCTATTTCACTAGCAATGTCCATTTATTCACGTGGAGGAACTTAGTCTCAGACCTAAGCTACCTGTTCAGCATTGCTATGAATTGTAGAGGTAAACCTTTAAAGTTGAGTGTTCTCTTGCAGGAAATTCGAAGCGAACATTCTGCTCAGTGTCACTGTGCCGCTGTTTGAGAGATGTGGCAGTGCCCTCTCTCGGCTCTTCTGAACAGTTTTGGGTTTGTTTTAGAGAAACAACACTGAAATAATGTACAAGGAAGAATAAATCTCATCTGTTGACATTAGTCTGATTAAGCAGATTTAAAACAAATGTAAGAGACAAACAGCAAAGAATGAAACAGTTTGTTAATGCCAACCCATTTCTGTGCCATACCTTTGTTTTGGATGAAACTTTCAAAGTACACTTCTTGTGTTTAATGTCTGGCCATGTCAAAAGCTTCTGTAAATGCGCTTGTCACAAGATGCCATTTGCCGCAGGGTTTCACTTACTGATTTGGGGTAGATCCAGATGGGATCTCGCAGGTAGCAGGGTGTTTGAAACACTGTTTCAAAGATACTTTGTGACAGCCTTGACTGTTGTATGTCCCTTTCTTTGCTGGGCAGACTGTGTCTATGCGATCCAGCACGATTCCCTGGAAGCTGCCCAGTATAAACTAATCAGAGAGCCCCCCCTGGTGTCTGAAAGTGTCCTCGGATATTAAATTTATATCAATCCCAGGAAGTCTTGGCAATCAAAGCAGTCACTTTTTCCCTTCACATCTGGACGTAAATTATTTTCTTGTTGCAGAGGTCACAGGAATCATGGGTAGGGCATGGAATGAGGGCCATAGAAAACATGGGAAAGGAAGAATAAAACTGTATTTCCACCTTCTTAGAAATGGTTATTTTTAAGTGACCTGGAATGAAGCCAAGCTATACAACAGTTGGTTGTTTTTTTCTTTCCTTGAAGTTTACATTTGTTGCTGAATTAAATGTGGCTTAAAGATACTTTGTTTTGGAACGCTTTGTGCCATTAGAGCTCATCTTGGCACTTACAAAAGAGCTTTCTCCTAGTTGCTAAGGACAATAACTTTACTGCAGGAGTGGTTTAGACACAGAGCATGCTTCTGTGCTCCTTTCTTTCCCCTGTTTTCCTTCCATTTTCCCCTTTCCACCCCAATGCTGTTTCAGCCATGCACTTTGAGCTCTTCCATAATGCTAGATTATTATTTTTCATAGGACAAGTTTGCATCTTTCCAAGCATATTTCCATTCTTAACTTCTTTCCTCTAAGAAATTAAGGAAATGTTTCATTTTATGCTTTCCCCTCCCAACTCTCCATCAAGACTCTCAAACAAGCGCTTCAGGAGGGGTTAGAAAAACAAACAGAACCTTTCCATGCAACTCCCTGCCTTTCCTCGATGGGACAAGGGAACTAGTGTGCGTTAACTGCAAAGCCCTCAAGCCTGTAGCTTTGGAGTTGTGGGGGTTTTTTTAACGTTCTATGCTTATAGGAAATAAAGATGGTGTGTGTTTGTTTGTATGGCAAAGAAAATGTCAGGAGCACAAGCTTGAGGTGCATTTAGCAGAAATGAATTTGTGAAATGTTAATTGCTGTTGTTCATAACTACTGCTGTGTTCCTACATGGCTATTTTTACATAGATAGGTTCTGTTAGCTTGCTGATTATTTATTCAGACTTGTAGCTTCCACTTTTCAGACACCAAGTTGAATAAAATCATACATCGGAATCTGACAGCAGGATTCTCATGCTGAGAATTCAAGATTAAGTCCAGGAATTTTATTCTGTTTTAACAATTACTTTCTGTGTTCCCTTTCAGATTTAAGGGGATCTTATTCCTGATTCTGCTGTTTATAGCTCTCAGTGACAAGATCTTTGCTATCCTTATGCCAAATAAAATTGAACGGGTATTGCTTGAATGCTGCATTGTGCCAACTCCTACATGAACGGAGGGATGACTTATTAAGAAGCTTTATTTTTTTTCCTCTAGACCTTCAGGATCAGAGGAGCTTTTTAAGCAGCAAATGCCCTCTCCACATTGCATTATAAGATAACTAGGTTGTTCCTGCAATATAATTTTGATTTTATGGAATGGTTTGTGTTGAGAACAGTCATCTTACAGGGCTCTTTTAACTTGTATGATGTCCTTTAAACAGTTAAGTGAACTTTCAAACTTTTGTTACAATAGGTGTAAGCATGTTATTTTAAATGTACTGCAAAGTATATAGGGAATGCTGGGGCCTTCACTAGATTGCTAGATTTTCTTACTAGATTTCCTTTTAGTAATAGTAATGCTTTCATTCCTATTGAATGCTATAGTGCTTCATAACTGTAGAGCTGTTTTTCAAGCATTCTCTGTATAAATGATGTTTTGGGCCCGCTCACTCACATTAAAATACACGGAAAATGGTTGTTATCAAATGTATCTGGGTGCTTTTAGGGCCACAAAGGGGCTTGTAGTTAAAGGTTACCAGTTTGAGAGATTTTTTGGAAAACCAAATCACATACTGACTGGTTTAATATAACCAACGTGGAAAAAATTGCTGCCTTTTTGCAAGTGATGTTTTTCTGTGAGCTCTCATGGAGACTGCCTGAGCTCCGTATAGTATTTGCATTTCTTTAATGGTGAAGCAGAGTGCACTGCAGCTTTTCTTCTTTTGCTGTTTTCCCTTAATTAAATAAATTCAAGCTAGGAAACAGGCTTTGTAGTGAATCTCATCTCCCTTACTTCAGTCTGGTACTGATATTCTTGATTTCCTCTTGTAGCACTCATCGTTAACAAAAAAATCTGCTTCTGATTTAGTTATAAAGCCTCTTGCAAATAACTGTACACTATACAAACCTATAAGCAAATATTTGGGGATGCTGTCAGCTTTTACTCTCGTGGTTTGGTCTGGCTTTTAATTTGACCAGAAGCCATTTTTACTGGACCGAATCCAGCTGTAATGTAATCCCTAGTTTCTCATCTGTATTCTTGAAGACTAATAGAATAGTAAAACCTTCTTAAAGACAACTTAAATGTGTTATATAGTGTCCTCAGGGTAACTTCTGCACTAAAGATGTTTTCTTTCCCACCCTGTAGAGGTATCTCATTAAGTGAGATAGGCACTAGTGTCATTATTAAGTTTTCATGTGTTTCTCAGTTTTGATGCTAATCTTCATGTGTGAATTTTTTTCCTTTTGCAGCACCAATGTGGTTATGAATTATTCAGAAATAGAGTCTAAGGTTCGAGAAGCAACCAATGATGATCCATGGGGACCTTCAGGGCAACTCATGGGAGAGATTGCCAAGTAAGTGATAATTTGGTTCAGTGATGAAGAAAAGAAGGGTGCATTTTATACAGGAATGTGACATTTGCTGCTAAATCAACTCTGCGGTATGCTGCCTGATAATGCTGAAAAGTTGCTGTAAATCAAGTCTTACTTTCTTAATGCATAATCTTATAATATATTGAAAACTGTCAAAAACAAAGTCAAAGTCTTTTTTAAGGTCTTGATTTTTATTTATGGAGCCTCATAATTCTTTCAATATATCTGCCTGTTTTGGAATGCTTATTTTCAGACTGCTTTCTTGTGACGTTTGGAAATAGAGGAAAACATGTCACATTCTTCCTTCAACTTTTTTTCTCTTGAAAATTAGCTTGGAAGTTGTGTGCTTGACTAGTTGCAGTGGTTATTAGAGAATTATGTTAAACATTACCTTCGTTATAAATTAGTGAAGGTTCTTTTACTGCCTCAGATTTTTAGAATTACTTATTTCTTTTGTAGTGCTGGCATGTAAATTACTTCTGTATGAGTAAGAAAGAGGGATAGCTTTTTCCCTTGTAATGGCATCAAATGTGAATGGGCTTAGATCAAGCCTGCCATCTACTGTCAGCCCTGAGTCTTAACAAGCCAGGGTGCCAAACCACGGCGACTAAAAATTTCTTCTTTTGTTTTAATTCTTTAGGGCAACGTTTATGTATGAACAGTTTCCAGAACTCATGAACATGCTTTGGACTCGAATGCTGAAAGACAATAAAAAGAACTGGAGAAGAGTTTATAAGGTGTGTACGTATATGAGCTGGAAATATTCAAGACTTTGTGTTGGTCTATAAAGGACATAATTCATGTTGCTCGTATAATGTGTTGATGTAGTATCTAGTTTAGATACTGCTGTATCACTCCACTAGCAACCTGTAATTTCTTTTCCTAACTGTTACTGAAATCAAAAGATCTTTTTCTAATGCTGTATATAAAAGAAACAAAATTTCTGGGTTTAGAAGCGTGTCTTAAGATGCTACATAATGAACATAGGAAAGCAATTACGTTTTGCTGATATTCAAGTATTGGAGTAGCATTCACATTTTGAATCCACCCAAAGGAGTTGTTACGGAGCTCCATGAGAAGTAGATGAGAAGTTATTGTGCTGTCAGGAAAATACTCTGGAAGGAACTCCAGAATACCTGACATAAAATGGAAACTAGTCTTAATTTTATTTCAGTTCATAATTCTCTGAAAATAGTCGCTTAGCTTTGAATGGACCAGGTTTTCTTGCAGATCTTGTAGAAGGTTTTTACGTCCTCCTGGTGTTCGGGAAGAAGCGACTCATTTGCATTTTTCTTTGCTTAATTAACATTGTCGAGAAACTTTTTGCTTAAGATTTTCTCATGCTGCACTTAGAGTGGTGTTCAGTGTTCACTGAATTATGCAAATTTAACCTCATATTTTAGACGTGGTGTATTGGACTAGCTTATATTTTTCTTTTCCTTGATGCCAGGATTATAACAAGACAGAATTAATTCTAAGGCATGGCTTGTGCTTTTCACAGGTGCTTGATGTTTTGTATTCATAGTAATTGTTTTCCCTGAAGTACAATATAAATTAATATTTAATGCTACCACACATAGCTACTTAATGTTATAAAGACTGCTCGGAATTGCTTATCAGGTTTGGATAGGTTGAAATATAATGATAGTTTTATCTGATAAAGGAGATACTTTGAAGAAAGAGCATGAATTCTTTTTTTCTAGATAGAAGTCCTCAACATAAAATTATAATTAAAGCGCTACTTAAGCTTCATTTGTTTTGTTGCTTGCTTGAAATCGTCCTGCAATGCAGTCTTGTATATCCATTGTGTCCTGCAGAAGGCTTCTTAAATTTCTCTAGGAGTTACTTTTTGGTGAAAACCATTGGAAAATTGTGTACAAAAGAGGCAACAGAAAGTGCTTCATTTGCCAGGGTTAACTTTTTCTCTTACATTGCTACTGCTGTATTTTAAAATCAGCAGTAGCTGATGAAGGTAACTACTTGTGATTTAGTAACAACAAATTAGAGTTTGACAAGTACAGTTTTGATATTCTAAAGAGCAAAAGGTGCATGTGGGGAAAGCGTATTTTTTCTGTGTGAGCCCATATAATGAGCATTTATTTAAAAGGGGAAAGTCTTATTACTTACTAATTTGGGGAGGGGGTAGGTTTGCTTTTCTATTGCAGCTTTTTTTCTTTCCTTTAACAAAAGATAGAGCTTTTGTTCATGCAATCATAAGGTGCTTTGTATTTTTATAGTCTTTGCTGCTCCTAGCTTACCTCATAAGGAATGGATCAGAGCGTGTTGTTACAAGTGCCAGAGAACACATTTATGATTTGCGATCCCTGGAAAATTACCACTTTGTAGGTGAGCAATAGAAAAATCTTATAAGCAAATTAAAACAGTAGTTGGAGTTGTCAGTCACCTGAACCAGCTTAGAAGCTTCCCCAGTCTAATTAGAATGTGACTGTTGCCAGTTGTGTGAAGAGTGCAGAATCCAAGACGTGGGACCCTAGAGTATTAATTAGTGAAGACAAGAACTTGCAGAAAAGACTGGCTAATAACAACAGAACCAACACAACATGAGTGTTCGGGTTTATATTAAAATATGCACTAGAGACTGGTCCCCTGTGGTGTCCGTAAAGGAATAGCTTTAATCATATGGGAAGAAAAGGTTAGAGCTCCAAAACACACACATCTGTTTGAAGCTGGGTTTTTTTTTAACTCCCACCAAATAATATTTACAGTGCAAAGGCAGCAAGGCCAGTGTGTGTTTTGAATGTGAAAAAGGCTGGGAAAGGAGCACGTTTAGCTTGTAGTGCATCCCAACTGAAAGCTGGTTTTTGAGAATTCAGTTGTGCAATAAGACTCAGTTTGTGCAGTTATACTTGCAAAACTGTACTAAAAAGACTGAGGAAGACGTGTTGTATTTGGAAGGGGTAAAATTGTTCCACTGAAGAATTTAATTTCTGTTTCAGTCTCTTGTTAATCTTTTGAATGTTTCAGCAGCAGTGAGATGTTTCTAAATACACCGTTCAGGCAAATTCATTTATCTAAAGATGAACATTTGTGCTGACACAAAATATTTGGTTGATCCCTTTGAAAGAAATGAGTGGACCTCAGTAGGCATAAGGTGTTTCTCTGACTGTTGTGTCTGTAATTCAGATTGTTCAGTTTGATGTTCGGTGTTACTGCCTCTGATTAATTTTTTCTCCCCCCCCC
>NDXB01021238.1:78313-97445 GCA_002631895.1 Agapornis roseicollis
CCCCCCCCCCCCATCCCTCATCTCTGTCCTGCTTTACCTATACAGATGAAAATGGCAAAGACCAGGGTATAAACATACGCCAGAAGGTAAAAGAAATGGTTGAGTTTGCTCAAGATGATGATCGACTTCGGGAAGAGAGAAAGAAAGCAAAGAAGAACAAAGACAAATACATTGGGGTTTCTTCGGACAGTGTTGGAGGGTTCAGATACAGTGAGTACTAGGCTTTCTTGGTCAAGGATTGACCATCTTTTAACTTGGCTTGGATAACACAGATAATGTAAGGAATTTCTAAGATGCTCCTCTAGGTGCTTTTTCTTTATATTTCTTTAACTGTCAGTGTTGCTGTTACAAAAGAATTCTTGCACATTTTCCTCCACATAAAGATTTTTACATTTAAATTTGTAAGTTAGCTGTTTTTCTTTTTACATTAAAAACTAAGTATAAACTTATGAAAATGACATTAATGCATTGGCTTAGCCAAAACTTAGCTGTCTCTTTTTTATTCATAGGCAGAGTCTCCTTGTGAAATGAATGCTGGTGTAGCAGAAGTAGATAAATAAATGCCCTCGTAAGTAAGGGTTTCTTAGTCAGTCTTAAAAACCGGTGATACTTTCCACCCACTACAGCATAAGAATTGCTTCTCCTTCTCCTTCCTGCCAGCCTCCTTTAGAACCTTTTTTAATTTGTGTTAGGGCTTTTAGGGCAGTAATAGCGTTTGGGTGAAGCAATGTAAATATTGTATGCCCTTAAACTTTTTTGGTTTCCCAAGTAATACTGTTGGGACACTTGAAAGATATCTGGGTATTAACTGTATGGATTCTGATGTCTGTCAGATCTGACTTCAAGTGCATGCACTAAGTACTTTGTAAGTGGTGGAGTTTGTATTTCAGGAATTTACCAATACAGCTGTTAGTGTCTCAGTTTGTGTGTTTAAAATCTAAGTGTCTTTATTTAAAAACATTCGTGCACAAAGTGAAAAGTAAAAACCAAGCCACCATCCAAACACTGTTGACAGGTAGCATGATGTCCCCTTGCTTTGGAAACAAATTCACCTGTTTTGCTGAGGTGACCAGTATGCTTCATGTGTGCATTGAGTTCTGCTAGACTATTTGGATCTTCAGCATAGGGTATTTGTAGGATCTTGGCCTTGGAGGATGTAATGCCATCAGCTTGACTTTGTTTGGAGAGGACACAGCTTTCCCTGAAAGCCTTGGTTAGATAAAGGCACACAGCCAGCACTATATAAGTGTTCAGCTTCTTTCTTGCTCCCCGGTCCCTGCCATAATGTGTAGCAGGGGATCTGAGCTTGAACTGGTTTTTATGCCTGATGTATCCCATGGATGTCACCCATGATCCAGCTGTCGGTCTTGAGATGTTTAGCTGGATTTTCTTTGGCCTGAGTAAATCCTTGGCCATTTTTGTTAAGGAATGGGTCACAGAGTCACAATGGCACATGGCTCTGGTTTGCTAGTCAGTGACTTCTTTGAGAGAAGGGGTTGATACAAGATCTGAGTAGTAACTGTAGGATTTAAACCTTGCTTGTCTGTCTCTGGTTCTGTGTATGGTTTTTACTCTTCACTCTGAGCCTTGAATTTAGATTTGCTCTCTTCTGGTTTTGACAGGTTACTTCTTTTGTTCCTTTGTTCTCCCTTTTCCTCATATGCAGTTGTTGAAAACCTCTATCTCCATGGCAGGATATGTCTAGGTTTATTATATTATTTTAGGCTTTTGCTACCTGCTTGGAATTCTGGAGATTCTTTTCTAAGAAATACTTGTGAGTCTCTGCATTTCTACTTTATGTGTCCTGTTCTTTCACTGAGCTTATCTTTTGACTAGCTCTGTACAGTTGTGATCTCTCCCTGTAGAACTCTTTGTCCATATGCTCTTTAGTTATCATTCAGGTCTTGTAATTTAAAGGAATATCTCCTTTATCTTGTGTTTAGTTTTTATAGTAAAGCATTTTTAATTATCTCTTCAGTAAGGTTAAAAAAATAATCTCTGTAGCAGCACAAACCAAACTTTTCCCAGGTCAGACTTGTCATTGAGAACATTCTAGTTGTTTAAATCTAAAATGCTTGGGGTGTTTTTTAATTTACTTCGAGATTCCTGTTGCACAAGGAAACCTTATGCTGGATTTTATGTTAAAACATTTGAGAGCCTGCCATAAACTGAAATAAGGACATTTTATTCTTCTGCAGCATTTAACAGCAGTATGTTTCTTAGCAGTGTCTTCTTTTTCAGTGATAAAGGCCTCGCTGACTCTCACCAATTTGCAACAGGTTCTCTACTTTGTAAAAGTTTGCCTATCCTTTATGGATCTATACAAATACCATTGGAAGCTTGAACTTACATCTGCAGTGAGAAGATACATCCTCCTTATGTGGTGCTATTGGACAGCTATAGCTCAAATTTTGCACCTTGTAGTGCTAGAATCTATCGTTTAATTAAAAATGGCTTAATTGAATGAACATCAAGATTACAATATAATTTGTATGTAACTTGAAATAATGAATTTTTCACCATTCTTTCTTTTTGCTACTTAATATTACTCAGCTTAAGTAAATATATATTGGGGTTGTTTGTATGCCTGTATTTTCTGATATAAGATCACAATACAAGTTACTAATGTGTGTTGTGTTTCTGGTAGTTAAGTCTTTGTTAAAGTGTTGTGGTTTTTCTTTTAAGTTAAACTTAAGTTGTCTGAGTGTGTATAAATAAACCCAGGTTAAGTCTTTTAAGCTTTATTAATGAGATTAATAAGCAAATATACTTATTTCAAGTAAAACCTGATTGGTAAGCTAAGATACCAGTATGGATATCTTGAATACTTCACGGGGGGGGAGCAGAGATTTTTGATTTCTTCGTAACAGTGTTTAGTAAAGATGCTCAGGGTCCTCAGTGGCTGCTGAAATGGTGAGTTGCTTTATTGCCTTTTCATCACTTTAGAAGGTTTTTTCACTCTCAGAGTGTGGAGAAGAAAGAACAGAAATTTATGTGTTGCACACTTACATCTTTCCATATTTTGGTACTACACTTCTATGTGCTCATGAATGTCAACATATAAAAAAACCCATTGATTTACTTCTGGGCACACAGCTTGGCCATGAGTGGGGTATCGTGTATTAAGTGCATGTTACAGAACTGGCACATCCCGTTTCTGATAAGCTGCTTATGCAGCCAGCATTGACTGTGCCTCTTGTGCTTCTCCAGCAGAGTCCAGCAGTATCCTGATGTGCTGTGCCGTGCATTAAGATTGTATCGTTGTCATAAACAAAAGTCTTTGAATCTGCATTCCTGCCACTTAATGATTGGCATTACATGCTGTGCCTTGCTATAATAGTGTTGATTCAGCACTGTGGGAGCTTTCAGTTTGCTTTGAAAACTTGTAAGGTTTATGTATGTAGGTCAGGGGGCCTTGAGAGTGGTTCCAGAAAGACCACAGGCATTTTTTTTCCTGTTATCTTTAATATGTCTTATCTTAATGCCTTACACAGGTGAAAGATATGATCCTGAGCCCAAGTCGAAATGGGATGAAGAATGGGATAAAAAAACAGCTTTTCCATTCAGTGATAAATTAGGTGAGCTGAGTGACAAAATTGGAAGCACGATCGATGATACCATCCGCAAGTTCCAAAGGAAAGATAGAGAAGACTCTCCAGAAAGGTGCAGGTACTAAGTTATTTTAACATCAATTATTCTATTCAATTGCTATTATAAGGCTCTTCAACACTGCTAATTGTTAGTGATAATACTCTCATTCTGATCTGTATGGAAGCATGTTTGGGTTCAGTATCTGCTTTCTGGACTTCATATACGGCCCTTACTGGCCTTGGGGAATAATGCAGCTCTGTCAGTAGTTAATGCTCTTGGCTGCCTTCCATTACTGCCCCTAGCTTAGCTGCTGGCAAAGCAGCGGATTTGGTTGAAATTTCCTAAGCTTTTCCTTGTCTCAGCAATTCGGTGATCTTCCTTGCACCAGTGCACTGACTGGAAGGAATTGGAACTGTTGGAAGCAAGGAACTGGAGGCTGCTACAGTTACTCTGAATGCTGAAGTGCCAAAGAGGAGGGAGATGTAAAACTGCTTAGACCTACCTTGACACAGTGCTTTTTCCCTGAGCTGATGTCAGGAAGAGCAAACTGAAGGTGACTTATTTAAAACCATTTAAAAATTCAATTTTGGTTGAACCTCCTCAAGAAACTTGTATGCTACATCTGGCCATTAAATTTCTTCAGTAAGGAAGAAAACCTGCCTTGCTTTGCCTGCAGAAAGAACTGCTACAGTTCAACAGGTGCATTGAATTTTACTATCAGGAGATCAAATCCATACTTAACAGAATCTGAAATTGCTGTAGAGAGACTGCTCAATAACTCCCTTTTGGAAAACAACTTAAAATTCAAATTTGCACTGAGATTTTAGCAATATTTTTTATAGGAATATCTTCAGATGGCAATTACACACACTTTTTTATGTACGTGTGTATAAAAATACATATGCAGATGTGCATATATTACAAAATTCCAGCCATTTTGCACAGAAACAAAATATAATGGTAGTATTTATCAGAAAAAGAGAGTGTGGTGTCCTTGCTAGGGCATTAATAAATCATAAAACTCATATTCTTTGCACACATCAGGGTTCCCTCTTAGGACATGCTATCAATAGACTACAAAGAGAAGGGATCAGAAGAACAGTAAACAATTTCAGTTTTAACAATGGTATATTGCTGTGTGCTTTTCTGTCCTTACCTTTCAAAAGCAACTTGTCACATGACATCTGGAAAGCTCACTCTCCATATTACATGTAGAGGATGTGCAGTGGCCATTTTTTATCTTACTTCCTTTGCTTTATTTCTGAATGGCCCTTGCTCTTGTGCTCAGTAACTGTCAGGTGCAGTATTTGTCTAGAAATTTATGGAAGTAATAAGCTCGGAACTTGAAATAGAAGGAGGAAATTTTTTTGGACATATATGAGCAACACCAATTGGATAGTTGCAGGCTACCCTGCTATAAGAGGGAATCCAGCAGTATGGCTTCTCCAGCATTGCTTTGGCTACCAGCCTGAAATTTGCTTGTGGCTTCCCTTGGCATGGTGATTAGACAACATGGAAGTTTTTTTATCAGTGTTGAAATGAAGGGGTTTCTTTCTACAGAAGGATCTAAGAAGATTGTTAGGTTGTAGAATGTCTGTCTATTTATGCTTACAAATACTGTAAATACAAACCTCATTGATGTTGTATTGACAGAATACTGTATTTAGATGTTGAAACTGAAAGAAACACGCAGTTCTAACTATCATGTAACTTAAGCTCTCAACAACACAACCATCTCTTGTAAATGTGTCATGGAATCCATGCATTTGTGTTTTCACACTTCAGCAGCTTTTCTAAAAAACCAAAAGAAGGTTCCAGAAATGTACAAGTTTATTTGTAGCTGCTGCTATATCATAACATTGAATTAAGTTGCCATTTTCCTTGGAAAAGTGTCTAAATGGTCATAGTTGCTCAGCTGGCAAATCTGCTGTTGTATGTTCTATTGTTTCTATCTTAATAGCTTTATAAATCATTATTACTTTAGTATTGTAAAGCCAATAAAGGTCTTGAAGCACAAAGAAGAAATGACATGCCTATCTTCACAGTGGTTAACGGAATTTGGATGACATGATCTTTACCTCCAATATACACATTAGGAGAACTTGGCCAGCCGTCTAGGTTTGTGACTGTACTTTCAAGGCTTGTAGTTTGCATGGAAGAGAATAAAAAATGCTTGAGGTAACCAAGAGCTTAACTTGTGCTCTAGCTGGCTTGGCAGTAGGTTTCAGTGAACGTGCAGCTCACAGAGCAGACTGGAGAGAAACCTAGTCTGCTTTTTATTCTTGAGAAGAAAAATGTTAGTACTGCCATGGGCAATTGGATTCTTTCCTTCCAGAAATATATCCCCTTGGAAGTAAATACCAGAAACAATACCCCATGGGGTGGGAAAATCTCCGTTTTTCTTTCCTAGTGTTTGTTAGTTCTTAGGTGAATAAACCAGTTGCTGCCCTGAGTCAAGCCTGGTGTGCTGGAGTTGTGTTTTCTGAAATACCTGCAGGTATGCAGAGGATCTTCTGAAACACTACACTTTTCTTCATAAGAATTCTTAAAACTCTGTCAGTCTTTGTTTCTCCACTATTCAGAAAGGTTGATGCAGGTAATGGAATAGAAAGGAAGCAAAGCTTTTAGTACATCTGAAAAAGGATGCAACAGCCATGTTTAAAGGCAAATTCCATGTAAAGGGTTACAGGGTCAGTAAACTGTTTTTATTGTCATAAAGAATGTTAAGAAAATCCAACTCAAAACACAGAATTCACCCTGCAAAAACCTTAAGGCAAAGCAAAAAGCGTGTATCCAGAGCTGAACTTCTGGAAGTTGCAACCATGTACTTCCTTCACAGAAGTCTTTTTAATTATTTGTTACAACAGTAGCTGTAATTTTTGGTTTTAAGTTCACTCTGCAATCCTCAGGTGAAGCACTGCAATTTACTGCTGTGAGCACAGTAAACACATTTAAAGGGAACATTAATCTGTACTTTTTTTCTTTGTTAATGTGACCATGAAAGAAAAATAAAGAATGGATCTCCTGAGACAGTTTGGAAGCAGTACAGGTTGTCATAGAAAATTGAGGATAGCAATATTTGTCCTGCTTTCTGGCATATATATTTAATTTCTTTTCTCAAAAGCTTTTAGACATTTATTTTGCTGTAGATCATCAAAGACTTATTTCATTTCTTACATTAGTGAGATTGATCTCTACCACTTTTGTAGCAATAGCCCCATTGATTGGACTTTGATGTTTGTCAGTCACTTAACTCACAGAATGTGTATATGAGCTAGGCACATTCTGTAGTGATGACGAGATACACTGAAGCAGGTTTTAAGGGGCTGAGCCTTAGCTGTGATTAGCATGGTCTTAGATATTTTCGGCATGCATCTAAAAGGCAACATCTTCCATACTCCTCTGAGGATTTTAGGATGGATGTACCATGTACACCATGCTAATGTACAGATAAGTCTTCTCTGAAGCTCATGTTAAAATCCTGATGTCACAAATGAAAATGGGGCTAGTGGTCTCTGTATTTGTGCACATAGGTAGGCTATCTGTAGAAACCCAGAACTGGAACAGCAGGCAACAGTTGTGCAAGTTGGGGTTGAAGTGCCTTGGAAGGATAAGGTTAAGAGATGCCATTTGAGCTCATTTGTCTGTGTAAGGCTGGCTGGAGCAAATGCCAGTAGTCATTTTGTTGGCCAGCAGCTGTGATATATTTCTTTTACAAATAAAAGATTTAAAAAGGGAGTGATCGTTTATATTCACTGATGTTAATGAATTGAGCCATCCCCAGTGGCGAGTAGGTAATATGCATAGAGGAAATGACACACACAGTGTATTCCAAGAAGCCCACTATTGTTAACAGAGAACAAAGGCTACCCTCCAGAGTATACTGCAGTTACTGTCATATTCCCACTGACAAAGGGACAGTCTTTCTTAAATTTTGCAGGTTTAGTATTCTAATGCATTATTAAAATGTAAAAACCCTTCCACTTTCAACTGTATTGCTCAGGGAATTACTATTTCAAAATATGTTTCAGTAAATTTAAGCTTTCTCTAAAGCAGTTTTCACTGTTATGCACAAATCTTACCTTGATGGTAAGATGGCTGTTGGTGGGGGTCAATTGGTTGGTTTGTGGAAGACTTAAAATACAAAAGCAGAAAATGTCAGATTGAACAAATATCATGCAGTGACATCTAAAAAGTTTTCACCTGAAGCAATGACACTTTTGTTCCTTTAGGAATGTGTGTTCTGTGATAGAAAATGATCAGTATTTCTGCAGTGCGGAACTCTGTAACCATTCTTTTTCCACAAACACCTTAAAGAATCTGAAAGACTGCTTCTCTGGAATGCGGTTCTTGAAATCCAAATGGTAGTACCTGTGTTTGGTTCACTGCTTTCTGTCTCTTGGTGTAAGTACAGAGCAGATCCGCCAACTTAGGTTCTTGTTGCTGAAGTGTTATCTAATAGGTGGAGGAGTTCCTGTCAGAAGGTAATTAAATGTTCTGGATTTAAACTCTGATTTCCTGTTATCCTTTGCTGTGGACTTGCAGTCAGTATTTAACAAAGTAATTTGCTTTTCTTCATCCCTTTTGTACAACAGGTATAATGCCGTGTCATGTTTGATGCATTATGTAAGGGTAAAGTGTTTCCTTTCTCAATGTAGGAAGAAGCAGTATTTTCATTATGAATCATCGCTACAAGGAACTACAGTAACCAAAAGTTCTGTGGCTGAAGCCAAATGTTCACAAAGTAACTGAGAAGTCAGTCACAAATGGTATTCTGTTGCATTTGTTTTTCTAGTGACAGTGATGAAGAAAAATCAAGACGAGGTAAATCTCCCAAAGCTGAGTTTAAAGATGAAGAGACTGTGACAACAAAACACATTCATATTACACAAGCTACAGAAACCACCATCAGGCACAAACGCACAGCAAATCCTTCAAAAACCATTGACTTGGGAGCAGCAGCACACTATACAGGAGATAAAGCAAGTCCAGAACAGAATGTTGATGCTCATACTGCACAGCCTACAGCAAAGGTGAGACCACAGGAGAGCACAATAAAACATGATTTTGGAAACAGTTTTCTTCTGACCTTTGAGGCGGTTTCTAGTTTAGGGTAGAAGTTTTGTTATACAACCTTCAAAAATGTTTAGCTGGGGCTTTCAAAGGCTGTGGAACAGTTTGATTATAATTATTGTTTGATTGCTTTAAGATGCAGGATTTTTAAGATCTAGTCATTACAGTGGTGGATGTATTCACTTTTTGATTTCTCCAGGAAAGCAAAAAGAAAATCTTGGCCTGAAATGTGAAGGATTATCTGAACCTTCACACTTAACAAATTCTTCAGTTATGATAAAAGAAACCTGAGTCACTGGCTTGTCAGTATTTGATTTTAAGCTTAGCCACGTTTCAGTGATTGTTGCCTTCAAAGATAAATCTGCCATCTCTCCAGAAAACAAAAAACAACCCCAAAGCCACAGAAAACTCAGAGTCATGTAAAATGAGTGATGGCATCATGAGATGAGATCTGCTGTGTTATTTCTTCTTCAGGCTTCTGTTCCATCTGGCAGCAAGTCATCCAATGACCTGCTTGATCTGTTGTTTGATGGAGCTAGCCAGCCAGTTTCAGCAGGTAAGCATGTCTTTGCTTTATTTTCATAACACATATTTTGAACCAGTTCTGAGGATAAGCTTGTTTGATCTATTGATAGAGTAGTAGGTAAACTGAGAAGTGAATACTCGAAAATTTAGAGCTGCCTAAAATCTTCCGTGGCAGGGGTAGTGTATGTGCTGCTGCATGGGACTAATAAATGTTAGCAGCACAAAGATTAAGTACCAGATCAGGCTGTCAGAAACTGTGTTTGTAATACAGTTATTTATAATTAACTCTAAAAGCAAATGCAATCCATTCACATTCAAGCATTTCTCCTAGTGCAATTCAAAGGCTAGGCAGCTGGAGATGGATGATCTTCATATAAGCTGTCATCTGAAGTATATGGCAAACTTGTTTCTCTCTGTTATTTTGTCTTGGCACTTGGTTGATCCCAACCATAATACCGAAAAGGAATTGCTACCTAAAAGTAAAATTACTCATTGTAGAACATGTTCCTTCACTTAGTAAACATGCAGTTAAATTTTAAGTCCATTAACCTTCACAAGGACTTATGCTCTCAAAATGCAGTTTCTTTCCAGGAGCATGTTTAAATGTTTGTGTATTGCATACAGGATTGATAAAGGAGTTCAGGGGTTTGGTGATTTGCTTTTCAAAACCTGTAACTTTAAAGTGCTTTATTGTGCTTACAGGTTCTCTGTTTTGACAGATTTGAGTGTGGCTAGCATAGCATAGGAAAGGATTTCCATTCACTTGTGGTCTAGTGGCACAGTTGGGAGAGAATTTTTGTTTAAAGATCACACTGAAAAGCAAATAAAATATGAGCACGTGCATTTTTATAGATAGAAATGCTTCATGTAACTTCATTACAAGTAAGCAACTTGGATCGTAGTCACATTGTTTGTAGAAGCATATGTGTATATCTTGGGAATGAGAGATACTCAGCCTCAGTTTCTGTTCTAAAGATAATGTGTAATCACAGAGGCTGTGC
Organism: Agapornis roseicollis; assembly: GCA_002631895.1. Taxonomy (NCBI): domain Eukaryota; kingdom Metazoa; phylum Chordata; class Aves; order Psittaciformes; family Psittacidae; genus Agapornis; species Agapornis roseicollis. Next base: position 88,504 of record NDXB01021238.1, read on the forward strand.
CAAAAAAATCACAATCCAGAATGGCTGGAGGCCTCATGTGGCAGGGTAGCTGCATTCGTGTGTGTGCAAAGACTACTCTTACTCCTGTCTGAAGTTATGCTGCTTCTGAGGGAAGCAACTCCTGCTTGTAGTGGAACTCCTGTAGTGTATCACACTAGGTATTTTTATTATAATGTATTAAAAAAAGCCATTATTATGAGTAGTGTATGACACAGTTCCTTTCATCACTAGGCTACCAAAATGGTACCTCTGAAAATATTTAATAGAATATAGAATACATCAGAACTCTGTTGGATGGGTGGGAAATTGTCATGGTAATTTAGTATCAGGAATCTGTCTTAATATTTTCTTTCTTATTTCTGGTAGATCTTAAAAACTTTTTTTAAATACATTTTATATATGTGGTCTGAAATACGTGTTAATTCCTGATGGTTAAGAAATAAGTCATTTCATGCATCTGTGCTTTTATGCACAAATACCCTCATATTTAAGGGACAACTTTGCATTATTATCTATTTTATCAGATTCATATATAAAGGTGTTCAGTGTGTGCTGGAGTCACTACAGTGCCATGGAATGTTAAGATCCTGGATCAGAACCACTACCCCAGATCAATACTGAAACTCCTCCTATCCAGTTAATGCAGGAAAATATACTGGAGCCTTTTTTGTTTAAATAGATAGATATATATATGGGTTTTTATTTTTATGTATATAAATTAAATCACATTAAGAATAGATGTTTCCACTTCAAAGTGAACCTTCCTGTATTTCAAACAGAACTGTGGCAGCTTCCATATTATAGTGTATTTGAATCTTTCATCAGTTTGGTTCTTTGGTGTAGGAAGCCTTTTTTCTTTTGCCTTTTTTCTTCTCTTTCCAAAGCAGCATTTGGAAATGGTATTGAGAAGAGGCATATTACCAGCTGGTCCTGCTAAATAACCTCTTTGCTGACCTGGGAAGGCAGATGGAAAGGGTTCATTTGTAGTTACAGATCTCACATGGGAATCTTTGAGGATAGCTCATGTTGAGAAGATTAGCACTGTCCTTCACGTGCAGGTCACTTGTTACGACCACTGTTCCTTGCAGCACAGGGTGTGGGAACATTCCCAGTGTCAGGCAAGACACAGGGAAAGGGTCAAACTCAGCCTTTGATCTATGCTGTGAAGGAACTGGCATGGAAGTCATGTGAATTCAGAGAACTCTGAATCTGCTTATCTATGTATTTTCAGGTGCAGAGATGTGGAAGAAGGTTGGTGAGGCTTGGTGGGGGAGGGTGTTACACATTACTAAAGCAGCACAAATCGTACATGAGAGGGGTGATTGGTTGCCGTAAAGGAACAATCTGTTTGAGAAGATACAGAATCTGTGGTTAGTCCTTCTGGAAGTAACCTTTTGGTGTTAGGAGATGAGGTTCTTTAATCTTAGCTGGCGATACTTTTCTTTATAGAGTTACTGCATTCAGCTTAAGCTCTGTCGCCTCTCTCTGGAAGTTGGCATCATTTGAAAACAGGCAGTAGAGGAGCAGGAAAAGTTGACTGAAAATGGTACGGGGTTATTTTGGGATTGAACCGAGTTCATTTTTAAAGTTAAATTAATCCCTAGATGCTCTGTCAGACGGCCCAGGATAACAGGCGCACACGAGAGCATTGATTTGATTTGGTTTTTCTGAGGATGTGGTTGAGAGTATGCCGTCTGTGCCACTCATTCTGCATGGAAACTCTCAAACCATTAAGCTGTTCTGAACTCTGTAAGTACACGTGTTGAAAAAAGAGGAGAGTTGAAAATGTTCATTGCAGTAGGCAGAGTAAACATGATCAGAACAGGTTTCTGGCTTGATGTTTCACAGGCTTGTGTTAGCGTTTTCAACCTCAGGTTGCAGTCAGTATAAAACTTGTATATAAATGTATGTAAGATGCTTATTAGATCACTTCAGAATTTGTCGTGAAGAAATTTCTTCACTTTGTGTGAAATCTTTTCCCTCTTGAAAAAAGTTATAAAAGGTTTTTAGTAGTGCTGTGTTTCTGAAAATTCAAAGAGACCATCCTTGCATTCCCATCTCCTGTCTTATATCATATGCGACATGCTCAGCAAGAAAAGACATTTCCCCTTGGATATGAGCAATGTCTACAGTAAAATAACATTAAAAAGAAATACAAGTACACATGTGTTAGAAAGTGAATGGTTCCTTTTATTACTGCTAGCCATTTATTAAAAAGGAGATAGTTCTAGTTTAATTAACCCAGTTGAGAGTAGCAGATGGAGCAGAATGTCTTGCAGCAATAAGACAATTCAGAAATGGCACCAGATGTTGGAAGCTGTCCCTGGTGGTGTTTGAGTGCAGCACAGATGTTCCAGTCCCACCTGGCTAGTTTCTAAGCACTGCAGGCTGAGCAGCTGTGATGTAACCTATATAATGTATGCATAACACTAAAAGCAAAATAATTGAACTGCTGCAGCTTCTTCTAAGGGTGGGACTGCTTGGAGGTGAAATCTTTGAGGACAAACTATTAAGGTCAGCTTCTCTTAGCTTTCTCAGATGAGTGGAATACCTGCTTAAAAGCAATATCGACGATAATTGGATGATTTGGTCTTTGTAAACTGGTTTTTAGTGGTTTTTTTAATAGCAGCTTTACAGCATGGTTCTTAGATCTTTCTTCTGGTTTTATACCTTGGCTTTATTTTTTTAAGTGAAAAATTGTTACTCTGCTGTATTCAGAATTTAATAATTTATATGCCGCATACAAACGTCTGGTAGGGAAACGTAATGTTCCTGCTGCAGAAAGGAAGCAAACTTATAAAATAATGAACACAAATGCGAGCTCTGTCCTTGAAATCCCAACTCAAGATCACTGCAGAATCATTCATGCTTTAAGTAACACAAAAACTAAGTATAAGGCAACACAGAATTTTTCACAGTAAGCATAATAAATTAACTTTTCTACAATAAGAACATTTGATTTGCATGTCTTTTGCTTCCAAAGTCATAATTCTACAAACTGCCAAACTAGTAGCATCCCTCACTAGTTAAAAACCTGTTGATTTCTCTAAATCTATTTTTAGAGATAGCAAAAACTTGTGTATTTTAGTTCTTCCCTACGAAAACAAAATGGCAAGATCTGCTAGGCACTTGGAAATAATCCAGTTTATTGTTGTATAAATATAGTATGGGGATGAACAGGAAAACTAGCACTGACTGAGGGAGCAGAATCAATAAATCCATTGTGCCAAATACAGAACAGTTTTTCTTCATAAATCCCACACAAAGTTGTTGTAATGGATCTTTGCACAATCCTGCAACAGCATTTGGCTTCCTTCTGTTTCTGGGTGGATCGACTGACCCATTTGGGGGATTTGCTGATTTTTAGTTCAGCCGCTGCTTCAGCAAGTTTCCCATCGTTGCAAGGTAGGTTTAATTTACAGATTGAATTATGGTTTAAGGGCAGAAAGAGGCAAAGAGATGCCTCTTCTTGAAAGTCATTTCCCGTTCCAGAGCAAACTGTGTTTACGTAAGTGGACCACAAGTGCTGTATTGAGTAAGGAAGATACCTACTGTTTGCACAGCACGTGGTACATCGGAGCTAAAACATTTCGTTAGCTGTATTTCAGAGAATGTTAGTGGGAGTTACAAATATATCCCTGTCCATCTAATAATATAAGTAAGTAATAAGACTTGGAACATACCTAATTTTGAAATACACCGAAAGGTGATGTACCTTCTGGAGTGGGAAAGTAGAACCTGAAACGAGCCAAGTGTAGGTCTAAATCCTGGCTGAAGTGCTCACTAAGCAATTAAGAAAGAGCTTAGCACATCCCACTCTGAGCTGTGGGGAAGGAGCTGGATTAATTGGAATTCCACTGTGATGAATGCTTCAAGAGGATGGTATTTGTGTTTCAGAAATGATTGCAAAAATTGTCTGGACCATTCACATTATTAATGCTCAGTCTTCCCAGTGCTATCAGCAAGAGTATTCAACTATTTTATTTGCAATAAAAAGCAGCCATTTTCTAATATTCCAACTAAGTTTACAAGTCTTTCAGATACAGGTAGGTATTAAATGAAAAAAAAGGTAGCTGGTCTGGTGGGATAAAAAGACTTTGGTGGGATAAAGACTTGCATGAAGTGCTTGATAGTGTGGTTTGCTTGCTTGTGATAACGCTGTGAACGGAAAAGTTCTCAGAAGGATTTTGTGCTGTTGTCTATATAGTTTCCAGACATATGCAGAGGGTCCATTGCTTTGAATTTTGATGGCACAGGCAGGACAGTAAATTAAAAGGGTAAGTTGAACAAAACAAAGGCTGGGATCATGTTGAGTAGAGTATAGCAGCCTACTCATGGTAGAAAAATACAAGTCTTTAGAGATGTCCTTAGTTACCACATGTCGTTGTTTAGAGACACACAATTATGTTGGCCATGTGAGATGGCATAACCAGGGGAGCCTGAGACAGGCGATTTCCAAAGCTTCCAATGATGTCTGGGTTTCTCTTGGAAACCTTGGTATTTTGGAGGGGAATTTAGTTGAGTTATGCCTTCTGTATGCAATACAACCTCATTGATGGCTTTTGAAGTTGCATGTATGCATTTGTGGAACGAAGCTGACCAACACTTTATTTCAGGTTGGCTAAATAAGAATGATACAGTCTTTTTCCCCTTTAGGAGAAGCCTGTTAAATAAAAGATATCTAGGTCTTAAGTCAGGCATGAAGAAGTTCCTGCCAATCACAAAAGCAAGGTTTTAGTAATGCTTGTTGAAACAGCACTCAGTTTTGCCCTTGCCTGGCTGCATGGCATGGAGTTTAGAGCTGTCGAGTGGCCGTACAGTTGGCTCAGTGCATGCACAGCCATTTTGCCTGTAAACAGACAAGCTATTCCATAGGCATGGCCACCATCTGAAACATGTTTCCCTTACAATTGGACTGGGGAAGAAAAATACATTACTGGGAAGGTACTTAAAGCAGTCATCTTCCTTTTGGTGGAGTGTCTGTGGGAGCCTGCAGTGCTGCCCAAGACGGGACAGAGCTGCAAACAAACCTGGGGTAAAGGGAGCTGGCTAGCTGTCTCTTGTGAAGTTAATTTGGGTACAGGTGTTTGGCTGGGGGTTCTCAGCCAGGGTCTAGAATTAAGTCCAAAATGAGAAAAGAAAGCAAAGAAGTTGGTCAGCAAATCTCCCCATGAGCCAGCTTTTAGTCAGAATGCTTATATCTCTTCTGTTGCTTTGCTGTGTTGGGAAAGCTGCACTAGGTATGGATTAGTTAGTACACCTTTAATTTGCTTGGCAGGAAGAAGCTGCTCTGATTTTTTCTACAGGCTTCCCTAGTCAAAACCAAGTTGTTTTCTAAACACAAAGCCGCCTACTATGCAAATAATTTCTGTGTTAATACAGTCTAAATTGATACAATCCTTTATCTGCATTAACATGATTAATCTATTCCAATCACCATTATGCAAGGGACAAGGAGTCTTGTGAAATGATTAATCATTCCTGAACAGCATAAGCCCCTCTAGAAATCTTTTCCTTCTTGATTAATCATCTTTGAAGTTCTACTGAAGGGGCAAAACCTCATCCCTTTTACCCCCAGTTTCTTTGTTGGTGCTCTGTGCACAGGTCTGAACACAGAAGGAGCACACTCAGCATTTACTTATCTATCAGGAATATTTAAAGTAGGTTTTAATTTTTAATATGTAATACTAATTGAAACATTCTAATATAGCCCCTCTTTGTGAGAGAGATCAAAGCAAATGTTCTAGTAAGGCCCTAAGCTAATGAATATTAGTCCACTTGGTGCACTGAAGTTGTTGGCAATACTTGGATTCTCTGAACAGATTTACTCTCCTACTGTTCTTTAAATTCTGATGTATTGGTAAAGATAAAGATGACTAAAGCTTGAAGGTGAATTTTGATGAATATTTACATGGAGAGTGAAAGACTGCTGCAGTTTACCTTCTGAGTGGGTAGAATACATTTGTAGAACATTGCTGTGGATGGCCCTTACAGAACTAGCATGTATAGCTTAGGAAGCAGCAACTGACACTAGATTCATCTGCCCCTGCTTTCCATTTGAGTCTTCATTCTCTCACAGAAAGAAATTCAAAGGTGATTTAGCTGTTCATTTTATATAGCAATGATGTTACTTTGGAGTAACATCTGAAGCTGAAGTACTAAAAGCATGTCAGTGAGATAGTAAAAAAGCTGACCTGTAAAATGGCCCAAACTTGGAACATGGTTCACTGTGTAGCAATGAGAGCTGTGTAAATGGTGTTGCTTTATTTTTAGCATCTCCTGTATATGTTTTTGTAAGCTTTTCTTCCCCTATCCCAGTAACCCTTTTCTTGTTAATAGAAAAACATGTGGTTTTAAGGGAGATAACATCTCCTCCTATTTGTCTCAAAGGGTATGACATGTTCTCAGTTCACTGGTTTGTGTCTCTGGACATCTGTGATCCTAAAATAGGTACCCTTGGAGTTGTCTACAAACAGCTTATACTGTTAGGCTCTTTGCAGTAAGATACAGAGCGAGCTGTAAATTGCTATGTTTTGATTTAAATCCTTATCCTGGTATATTGAAATGAAACAAAGCTTAAGTGATGAACTAAGAGTCCAGCCAAGCTTCTGCTGAAAGAATTGCTAGATCCAAGATTGTATTTCTGCTTCAAGCCAAGGCATTTAGTCCATGAATCAAATTTAGAAAACTTGATGTGTTTTACATGAGCAGTTCATGGGATGGGAAGAAATTATTCCTTATCACTTCAAATAAGAATTTCCTGGCAATCTGCTTTCAAAGTTCTGGGACCTGTTCCCCTCAGCATTGTTTTATACAAAGTACTGATTGTATACACCAAAGCTTGAAGTAGTTGTCTTTGCTTTATCATGAAGGAATTTGCTTTATCAAGTGGCTCATTCCTGATAACTGTATTCTCAGGAAATAAATGCCATCAAAGTTCTAGGCATTGTTTTGACTAGAGCCTCCAATCTACCCCTAAGTTAGCTTTCAGTTGTATTTCGGTTAAGGAAAACTTGTCCCTGCTTGTCTTGCATCCACAGGTGACATCAGACATCATTCCACTTTCTTTGCATGGGTGTTTCATATTTCCTTTGCTACCTTGTTAAAACTGTTGGAATATTCATGAGAAGGAATGATGTCCAGATGGAGGTTCTACCTGCAGATGTTAATGTGGACGGACACAGATCGCCTCTCATTTGTTTCAGTTCATGGAATATGGCATTTGCTCAGTTCCTTTCTTGAAGTCTGTTGCCTGCTTTCTCTCTGTCTCCCTTCCTCTCACACTGTGGCCTTTCCTTCAGGTACAGCAACAAGTGGAAATGGAGACTTTGGTGACTGGAGTGCCTTCAACCAAGCTTCTCCTTGTCCCAGTGCTTCATCTGGAGAGCTCTTCGGCAGCACAGCACAGCAACCAGCTATAGAGCTCTTCAGTAGCCCACAGACAGCTTCAAGCCAGTCACCAACTGCTTCAAATTCTACTGATCTTTTTGATTTGATGGGCCCTCCTCAGACAACCATGAAGCCTTCTCAGAGTATTAATTTCTGTATGATGACCTCCAATGCTGTAGGTATCAGTTTACCCATGTCAAGGTCACAGGTATGCTGCTACTTGTATGGTTTGCTAATGACCTTCCTCAGTTAATGTTTCCCCTTCTCCTTAATCACAACATTGAAAATGAATCCGTTCCACTCCTGGAACTCATACCTAGTGGCTTGGATGTTGTGGTCATCATTTTGTAAGAAAGTTTTGCCCAAAAATGTTTGAGCAGCCTCCTAAAAAGAAAAGGTTTCAGATGTTATTGAAAAGCCTATTTTAAGCTGGTCTTCTCTGAAGGGGTCTTCATTGCTCTATTGAAGTGTTGCTGCTTTGTTGGGAAAGACTAGGCTAATAATTTAAACCTGAAAGCCATCCTCCACAGGTGTTACAGGTTTCCAGTCTCAAGTGAGTGGAAGTGAGGACTGGTCTGTTCTCCACAGAGAACACAGAAGTGCCTGCTTCAGTGGGGAGTGTTTCTTGGAAACCGTGACTGCTCAATTTGGTGTTAGGAGGAAAAAAAGTCATTATGTCTGAGTTCAGAACTTGACTGCAGATGATCCCTGTCATTCCACATACTGATACGGGAGCTTAATGCTAGCTTAGAAGATATTCTGCTGTGATGGCATAACAGCACATGGAAATACTGCTTTGGAAGAGCTTGATTTCATGGCTAAAAATCTCATTGGCGTTTTATTGTCTTGTTGTTATTAACTGCTGTTTAGTTCTGATTCCTGTTGATAAGTTATTTCAAGCAGTTCCCAACAAACTTTTCTTTCCTAGCCTCTGCAAAGCGTGCACACTATGATGCCGAAGCCTAACACTCTTTATAATGCAAGCACAGAGATGGTCCAGAAGAATGCAAGCAAAACTCTGCCCTCAACTTGGTCAGATCCCAGTGTAAATATCAGTTTGGACAATTTAGTACCTGGGATGCAGCCTTCGAAACCCCAGCAGCCATCACTTAATACCATGATGCAGCAACAAAGTAAGTGATTATTGTACTGTTTTGCATGCACACTGAGTCCTGTATGTGTTTAGCAGGTTGTCCTTGAGATGGGGTGTTCTGACAATTACTGTTTTCCTACAGTTAAGTCTTAATTGTTTCTTAAACTGTTGCAGTGGTTCTGACACACATGGTAATTTCTAAATGGAGACTGATATGCTAGGAAGCTGTTACCTGTGTATGTTCTTACTATAGAGTTTGTACCATTGCTGCATCTTGATTTCAGGCTTCTGATCTTTAGAATATGCATAGTAGTGTGTATTGTTATAAAATGCTACTTAAAACTCTCACAAAAGTTACGAGTCTTCACACAGAAAGTAGGCAAACACCTGGGTCAGGGCAATCCCAGGCACAGCTCCAGGTTGGGCAGAGAGGAGATTCAGAGCAGCCCTGCCGAGAAGG
>NDXB01021239.1:9039-21647 GCA_002631895.1 Agapornis roseicollis
AAAAAAAAAAAAAAAAAAAAAAAACAAAACACACCAAAACCCACCCCACCGGATACAGAAAGCATACCTATTAAAATACAATGGAATCAGAATTGTTTCAATAATTGCTTTTGTAAAGTGTTCTAGCATGGAATTTTTAGATAATTTTTTAAATGGCATGGATAATTTTGATCTGGAAAAGAATAAATGCAAATAAGGTTTAAATCTGTGATTTTTATTTGGGCAATTAGAAGATCTTCATGCAAACACTTTAAATTCAACAATGCTATATTTAGTTAGTTCTTTTGCTTGTTTTAGTAGTAAACACTATATCTGAAATGTCATAAGAATACTGAAAAGAAGCAGACAGTATTTCAATAAACAGAATGAAACACAACTGTCACGTTTTAAACACAACCACACAGCTCGTTCACTCACTCAACCCCCCTTACTTGTCCTCCCCTGCTTCCGGAGGGATGGGGGGAGAATCAAAAGAATGCAACTCCCACAGGTTGAGATAAGAACAGTTTAGTAACTAAGGTATAACACAAATCACTACTGCTACCACTAATAATGATAAAGGAAAACAATACAGCATCCCATCAACCACCAACAGATAACTCACAACACCCCACCAGCACCAACCGAATACCTCCAACCAACCGAGTGTTGACCGACCCCCTCTTCCAACCACCCCAGGAGAACTAGGTCTTCCACATAACTCCCAGTTACCTCCTGGGCATGACGTGCTATGGTATGGAATACCTCTTTGGTCAGTTTGGGTCAGGTGTTCTGTCCCTCCTTCCTCCCGGCTTCCCCTCCTCCCTGGCAGAGCATGAGGCTCACAAAGTCCTTGGTCAGGGCAAACGTTGCTTAGCAACAACCAAAAACATCGGCCTTATCAGCCTTGTTCCTGGGTTAAGTAAAAACACCAGCTACTAAGGAAAAGAAAAACTGACTGCAACTGCTGAACCCAGGACAACAACATAATAATGTTTGCCCAATACAAATTTTCTTTCCCAATTTTCTGATTAATTCTATTTAGTCCACTATTACAGGGATGGAGACAAAGATAGAAGGATGATATATGCTACAATGGTTTCCAAATATAGGTATAAGATTAGGATCACAGAGGTTGCAGGTTCCTAATCTAACTTAAACACATTAAGATAGGACCTCATTAATGCTGTTCTGCACATTTGTCATTCGGGTATTTGAAAAGTATGGATTTGCTAAAGAAGTTTCTTTGAAACTTCATTCCACTCTATCTGAGGTTTAAGAGTATGTGGAGAGGAATACACAAATTATTGTGTCTGCATTCCAAGTGTTCAAGGAGTACATTCAACTGGCTATTTACAGTGTTGTTCTGTACAAAGCATCCAGCTCAGAACAGACTTGACATTTTTTGTGCAAATGAATTTCTTTCCCCCACTAGCTATCGAATTGTATAGCACCAAGTACTATTGGAAATCAAGATATACATATGAATATATATGTATGCATGACATATAAAATTTTGTCTGCTCAAAGCAAGATATTCTTTTTTCCCTTAGTAGAATAATTGACTTACTTTAAATTTTGAGAAGACAGTAAGCACTTAAAAATTCCTTAAGCAAACTCAACCTATTACAAGTACTATATAAATAGAAGAGTTTTACTAGCTAACACTGGTAAGTTTATACTTACTTTTGATGTTTTAAGAATCTAAACTTCATATATGACATTAGTCTAAGGGCACTATGATTACATGATCTGAAATGTCCCATAGTTGGGTACCTAAATCCCTCAACCCAAGTTATTCATCCAGATCTTTATTTATAGTCAAAGGATGAACCTTTAAGATTGAGTCATCTGAACAAATGTAGAGTTTAAGATTAGGATAATTGCCTCCTGGAGGTGCCTATTTATCTTCACCAGTTACAATTCTTATCTTAGTTGGCTGTCTCTGATAACATCCTGTTACAGAACCAGGCCTGAAAAAACAAACACCCCATAAGATTAGCAATTAGTACTGATAGTATTTTTCCAGTAATTAGTAGAGATTGAATTTTGCTCAGCAATTGACTGGGGTTTTTTTCAACAAACGTATTATTTTCTTCCTTTTTGAAACTTTTACAATCTTTTAAAAGAGGAAAACTATGACTTCTTTTTTTTTCTTCTCCAGATACATAAAACCTGAATTTTTAAAACATATATTTATTTTTTTAAATTATAAAATCTCTTGAGTTTTATGGCTTTTTCCAGTTTTCAGTACTAATGTTTCAAAGAAGAAATTATTTTTGACCTGGCAACAGCCAGGTTGCTTATTGCTACACTTCAGTAGTACCCCACTCCAAATACTCACTTACATAGATCTACTTGTATGATCATAAATGCCCGCAGCAATCTACTCACAGCAACCAGAATTTCAGTACAGGGTAGTTTATTCTTACTTGTGTGAGTCTGACAGCTGTTTTAGAGTAGAATCATCTCACATAATTTGAGATATCTTAAAGGCAGAATTTAAGTGTGAGCTATTCATTCCTGACTGCAAAGTCAAAAGAGAGAAATCATAAAATCACAGAATGGTTTGGGGTGGAAGGGACCTAAAAGATCACCTAGTTCCAACCTCTAATCCATGGGCAGGGACACCTTCCACTAGACCAGATTGCTCAAATCCCCATCCAACCTGGTCTTGAACCAACCTTGAATCCAACCTTGTAGAATGAGCATTTTCAGGCTTAACAGATCTGAAGTTAGGAAGTGAGGATGAAAACGAAAAATTCCATTGATGCAATGTAACACTGCTCCATGCACATGTCTCAAATGCTGAGCAGGTCCAGTCACTGGGGACCAGGCCTGCAAGAGAGTGAGCAGGAGAAGACTTAGACTTGCTGTCACATGAGCACCAGGAGAGCACTCAGGTGGAAGGCCCCAAAATAGTGATTTGTTTCAATTAACTTAGATGTCTGTGTTATTATATGATGAATCATCATCTGGAGACAAAACTTAAAATTCCGAGGCCCTCATTGTCCATAATTTAGAATCTGACAAAAGAGTTGGATATATGTGGGTCTTCATTAGATACCACTAAAATGTAAACGTAGCTAGTACTCAAAAATATCACACTTAGTCTTAGAGATTAGAACATAAGGCAATGTTCTCAATCAGATAAGAAATACAGAAGAGATACAAAACATCTGTAATATGGCTTAAGGCTGCTTTACAAAATCACAGAATCATGGAAGCACAGAAGCACAGAATAGTTTGGTTTGAAAGGGATCTTCAAAAGTCATGATTTAAATGTATTTATATGAGATAACTCTTTTAAATAAGTATAATAATCATATTTAAACTACTGTTGTGGTTCAGACACAGCCAGTAATTCAGCACCACACAGCTGCTCACACATCCCCCTCTCCCTATACCAGGCAGGATGGGGAGAAGAATCAAAACTATGCAAACCCTGCAGGCTGAGATAAGAACAGTTTAATAACTAAAACAATAGTTTCAGTTATTAAAGTTACTAAAGTAAATCTAGTTACTAAAAATACAGTGATAATAGAAAAATATCAATAATAATAATAATAATAGGAAACAACAACAGAAGAAATGAAAGCTCAGAAAACATAAGTGATGCACAATACAATTGCTTGCCACCATCTTACCGATATCAAGCCTGACCCAAACAGCTATTGGTCCCCTCAGGGTAACTTTCCCCCAGTTTATATACTGAGCATGACATGCTGTGGCACGGAATAACCCTTGAGCTACTTTGGTTCAGGTGAATTGCTCCCTCCTGGCTTCTTGCGCCCCTCCTCACTGACAGAGCATGAAAGACTGAAAAGTCCTTGATCAGAGTAAGTGCTACTTAGCAACAACTAAAACATTGGTGAGTTATCAGCATTGTTCTCAGACTAAAGCTTAAACACAGCACTGTGCCAGCTACTAGGAAGAAAATTAACTAGGACAACTACTCAGTTACTGAAATTGAATAGAAGGGAAATGCAACTTTCATCTAAATCTGCAAGAAAAACGTTTTGTGACCACTGGGTACTTTTGTATTTCTCTATGTACCAGTGTTTTTCTATGTTAGCTATATTCACTGCTTTTCTATGAGCCAAAAATCCAGGCATCAGGGTATTTCACTAAGAAGTGGGTTGTATAGTCAGTCTAACTTTGAGGAATTTTGAAGAGGTTTAACATGTAAGAAAATAAAACAGAAACAAACAAACAAAAGGTTGCCTATTTATTTTAAAAGATTCTATCTTAAATGACATTACAGCATACTCTCTGAAAAAGGCTCAGACATGAAGGCTGATAGGCTGGAAGCAGACAATTGCAAAATAAAATACTTTTAAATAGATTGCAGTGGAGAGTTCTCATTTACTGAGTTTATTAGCTAGTGAAAAGCAAACTATGATTCATATATTTTATTGTTCTACTTTCAAGTGTTAAACTATTATATAAAACAACTTCACAAAGTTCAATGGAAATTCCTCCTACAGATACAAAAGAAAAAAAAAAAGATTTATTTTGTTACACTTGCTTTTTTCAATGTGACTACAGAAATTACACCCACAAACATGGCCAAAAGAAAAAATCAAACAAAATAAAACAAAACAGTAATACAAGAAAATATGGAGCTTAAATTGTTTGCATTCTAGTCTCACCCTGAAGCAAAATACAGTTTTGTCACTGGAATCTTTTGCCTCTGAGAAAGTGAAGCATTTGGTATCGCTATACCAATTGAAGCATAGATCTAGTAATGTAACAAATGGATTTTAGATTAGAATTCTGTATTCAAAACCACATAGCTGTGTAGTTAAAGTCATAACTGATATTCCACTTCTGTCATAAAGGAAGTTCTATTTTTCCTCTCCATAGGTACTAGAATTAATTCTGCAATTAAGATGATTCATAAAGTGCACCCAGAAAATACTCCCATATACACACAGAAATTGAGCAGCCAACAAACTAAATAAAGACAAAAGGCATCCATGAAAGAAGGTTACACATACTGTTTTATTGGGGTTTTTTAATATATATTTCCATTCTGATTAATTGGTAGATACTAACCATCATTCAGATTCTGAATTTGCACTAAATAAACCCCTACTACTGAAATGAAACTGTTCTTGTACAAATGAAAAGTACAGCCAGCAGGGTTTGGAAAGGCAAGACCTGCTTAAAATAATTCATAGCAAAATAGCAATTGATCTTGCTTTCTACATCCTATGACTCCACTACACAAAAGACAACTATTATCTGTGTTGATGGGTAGACTGTCTGTAAGTGTATCTTTTTTACATTAAGGTTGAGAAGTTTTTAATAATCATTAAGACTATTTCAAAGGTAGCTCCTAGCAACACTCATAAAATCAAAGACCTATTGTGCCTGTTATTGTACTCTTGAACAGAACAAAATACAATACAGAAGCTGGGCACAGCAAATTTTGCAAGAGATAACTCAAGTCCCCTGTGAAGATTCTGCTCTTTTAGCAATCATGCTTGAAGTGTAGGCAATAACATAAAAGTATTTTTGCAATTTTTTCTTGGGAGAAGAATGCTTTTGTTACCCTTTATTTATAGTAGATATGTCTGCCTGTTTCACATTTAAATATATACCTTAACTAATTTTTATAAATGTTTTTGACGCATTCAATACTAAAATTGCAATATATTCCATATGCACTTGTTTAATATATTATTATAATATATGAAATACTACTGAAGTAAAATGTACTGTACTAAAGCAATATATTATGCAAAAGGAATATGTCTTGAACTACCAAATATTTAACAAAAAATTTTTCTTAAAGTTGCCTCTAAATCATCTTACGCAACAACAAGAGTTTAGCAACAAGATGTATTTAGGTACTTTCACTATTTTTATATTTAAATTAAAGCAACAGTAGCTTAAGGCATAGCATGAAAGACACTTCCAAAATGCAGGAAATATGGTGAGGGTGTAACTTAACTAAGCTATTTTAAACTATTTATTTAAATAAAATAAAATAAAATAAAATAAAATAAAATAAAATAAAATAAAATAAAATAAAATAAAACAAAACCACCAAACCAACCCAAAACCACAAAAACAACCCACATGAGAATTAATACAGGGCATTTGCAATAATATTAGACCTATTTCTGAAACTGGTGATGAGACAGTAATATTGAACTATAAAAACTGTTTGAGATAACATCTATCTGAAATTANTTAAATAAAATAAAATAAAATAAAATAAAATAAAATAAAATAAAATAAAATAAAATAAAATAAAATAAAACAAAACCACCAAACCAACCCAAAACCACAAAAACAACCCACATGAGAATTAATACAGGGCATTTGCAATAATATTAGACCTATTTCTGAAACTGGTGATGAGACAGTAATATTGAACTATAAAAACTGTTTGAGATAACATCTATCTGAAATTAAAGGATAACTGCTAAAGAGAGAGCACCATTCTGGAACTGTTATGCATGTAAACACAACAGAACAAGTGGAGTATGATGCCCTACTAACTAAGCATATAATCAGAAATATTCTGAAACAAATTTGACAAATATTTTTCTCTTATACCCATGAAGGCAATTTATTTTTCTCAAATTCCAGGCTTTGCTGTCTCCTATATAACCTGTACAACTACTTCTATCACCATTATCTCTGGTCTAAGTAAATTTTTTCACATGTATAAAAATTAAAAGGGTTTTAGTGCAGTCTGTGTCTGCAGTAGCGATTATTTCAGATTTTGTTCTAAAAAGGAAGTTCTGTCTGCACACAAATAATTATATCTGTGTCCCACAAACACTTTACAAGGCTTATTCTCTTATTGGAAAAATTTCTGTAGAGTAATGGTTATAATTTGTGTAAATGTGGTTCCCTGCTTTTTGTTCTGCTATTTGGAAAATAAATATTCAGACCTGTTAAAAATTAAAGGAAGGGAGTGAAAAGGAAGGGGGAGAGGATCAAAGGGAAAAGGGAAAGAAGAGTGAGAGGATAGTAGAAGGTGGAAGACAAGGGGAGGGGAAGGGGAATGGGAGGGACAGGAAAGAAAACTAAAGAAAAAAGCAAAAAGAGAAAAACCTCAAGAAATTTGAGCTAGGGTGATGGATAAATTGAGTAGGAAGCTGTGAGATACTTTTCCAGGAAAGTAAGATGCTCAGTGCGATAAGTGGAGTTCTTCAATCAGTAACAATGCCAGCTGCACTATTAAATATTCACTTAGAACAGACATTCAGAAGTAGGCAAGTCAGTTTGGAATGTTAAACAATCCTACAGCTGCTCTCTTTCTTTTGCATTAAAAGTCATGCTTTTCTGGAGAGAAAATTAATATTGCATTTGCCAGGGTTTTTTCATCATGAATAAAGCCATGTTTATATTCTGTGGTCAACTGAAGGCCTAAAGGTCTTTAGGTATGTTCTCTTTTTCCATTAACAGAATCAATTGTGACTGGGAAGTGTTGCACTGCAGACATCTTTTATCACATGCTGAGAGTTTCATTTTTATTTATATGATGCGTTACTTTTCTTCCATTTCAAATGCTTCATCTGACTTATAACAGTGTCTCCAAAAGAATGATCTGTCAGTTTGGCAGCTGGTAGAAAGAAAAGACTGGTCTTTATTACGCTTGTCATGTCTCTTGCTCAGACCTCCCGTAAGGCCCACACACTACCTTCTAACCTCATGAAGATCTCTGAAGGCTGGAATAGTATTTGACACCTGGATACATTTTTATTATGTTCAAATCACTTGCTGGTGTTTAGGAAATGAACTGTGCTCTGGAAATCCAAATAGTATGATCAGTGACTCAGAGAGCAATGCCACATAATCAACCACCTAGGGACCTGATTCAGTCACCACAGTTTCCCAGCTCATCTGAGATACCCTAATGCTCACGCTCCAGAAGCACACAGGTCTCCATTCCATAGAATCATAGAATAGTTAGGGTAGGAAAGGACCTTAAGATCATCTAGTTCCAACCCCCCTGCCATAAGCAGGGACACCTCACACTAAACCACGCCACCCAAGGGTCTGTCCAACCTGGCCTTGAACACTGCCAGGGATGGAGCACTCACAACCTCCCTGGGCAACCCATTCCAGCACCTCACCACCCTTAGAGTAAAGAATTTCTTCCTTATATCCAATCCAAACCTCTCCTGTTTAAGTTTGAACCCATTACCCCTTGTCCTGTCACTACAGTCCCTAATGAAGAGCCCCTCCCCAGCATCCCTATAGGCCCCCTTGTCAGCCATGTGCAAGTAACTTGGATTCTGCAGAGAAAGAGTACTTTGCAACACTGGGAATGTTTTTCTAATGGAAANCATTCCAGCACCACCCTTAGAGTAAAGAATTTCTTCCTTATATCCAATCCAAACCTCTCCTGTTTAAGTTTGAACCCATTACCCCTTGTCCTGTCACTACAGTCCCTAATGAAGAGCCCCGCCCCAGCATCCCTATAGGCCCCCTTGTCAGCCATGTGCAAGTAACTTGGATTCTGCAGAGAAAGAGTACTTTGCAACACTGGGAATGTTTTTCTAATGGAAACAATGACAAAAAAAACCCACACAATATATTTCAGTGGATACTCTTTGGTGTTGTAAAACTGACATTCTTAATTATCTTCCTGAAAATAAAGGAACAAACCCTAATGATATACCTATATAGAAATACATACAGAGGAATATCATTGCAGGGCTAATAGGGTTTGTAGAAGAGATTTTCTCATTTGAGCAATACTGCAAAAAGACCTTGTATGCTATTATGGAAAATCAAGTACTTATGTCAGCAAGCCCCAGAAGTGTGACTATACTAGCAATAGCAGAAATAAAAGCATAGCTGTTGCAATTTGTAAATATAGCATGTGCTTCAGTAAAAACAAATAAATGAATGAAAGTTAAATCTAGACCCAAATTTTATTTTTTAAGGAGGAGCAGTCATGAAGACGTTGTATAATATATTGGAACTGCAATCTGTCAGCACTGTTCCTGGTTTGGCTTTTTTTTCCCAGCAATATTAATTAGACAGAATATCAGGGTTGTTATCAATTTCTCTTAGAATGCTTTGCTTTTTTGCGTCTCATGAGCATGCAGGAGGCTTGCTAGGGCCACTTCACTCAAACAGTGCCATCTAGGGTCAGGGAGATGTCAGCATTATTCCTGTCGGATGCAAACGCTGTAGCGTGTTATGCTTCACTATAGCACTTCGATTATAGTCACAGTTTTATGCATTGGATAGATACTTATGTTTTTAAGACAAATTTTATCTACAGAATTATCACTTCTGGTGACAATGCTGGTGTTTCTCATTTATAAAATATATAACATAAAATTGGATATGCCTATAAATCTCTATTTCTGGAATACAGTTTTATTGTTAAAAGCACTAAATATTTTCCCTTGATGAGTAGCGTAATTTTAACACAGTTTCAGTGGTTGGGATTCCTTTGGGGCAGATTTTGCCGGTGAGGGAAATCTTATTTTCACAGTTGACAGATTCTTTTTTCCTTATATTTTCATTGCTGCTGCTTCTATTTTAATAACAATAAAAAAGAAAAAAATAATAAAACTGCCTTTTGACTGAAGTGTCAGAAAAAAGATGTATTCAGTGATGCACCTTCAGATCTGAGATACTGACAATGTGACGGAAGAAAGCAAACACTGCCACAGGCTCCACTGAACCTGCTTTTTAGCAGAGCAGAACACAGCAGCATGTTGGAACATGTCTGACTATTACCTTTGAATGGACTTGGAAAAAATGCAGTAAATAATCACAAAAATATGAATCTAGACCATTTTAGACACATACGTTGCCAGAATTTACATATTATTTTGTACTTGTTGCATCATTTCTATAAGCATGAGTGCTGGAAAAGTAGTATGGCAAAAAAGTCACATAGATTGCTGGTTGCCTTCAGACAGAAGGTAAGCAGGATGTAGACAGTATGAATGCAGCCTTAGTTGTGGTTTTTTTGTAGAGACTGGCTGGAGAAATTTACTTGTACTTTCTTCTCTTAAAACCTTTTACCTTGGTGCATTTAAGTGGACAAGACCATGTATCAAGCCAAATACATTTTATTAGTTTTGGGATGCTGCTGTGCTTCAGCCATTGCTAGCCGACAGGGGCTATCTTTGCAGAAACAGGTATGCAAACCAATAGAAGTTGTTCTGTTGAGCAAAAGAGGTGAATTGAGGACCAAGCTTCCCTACCACAGGTATTCCAAGGTTTCTGTTTCTCTGGGATGGCTATAGGCTGATTTTAACTGATCACTGTAACACATTATATCCCAAATCTTGTTCCAAGGAACACACCATATACAGCTATGAATCTACTGTTAATCCAGTTAATTTTTTAACAGCCTAAGACCCTGAATTATCTAACTGATACAGAAAATCCTCATTAGTGGCAGAATCTAGAGGGCTTTACTAAGAACACCAAGCCTTCCCCCTGGCTGTGTGATTACAAGGAGTGCAGTGCCTGTGGGGGGTGCAGACCTTTCAACCTGGTGTCGTGCTCATGGATCTGGTGGTGCATCCCTTGTCTCCCTGGTGAGCTGCACCCTTGGACACCATGAGGGAGGTGCAGGTGCCCCACACACATACAGTGACACAAAGGACTGTTGTTCCCCCCTCCCTTGGGAGCCATCCCTCCCAAGTTCTTGCCAGCACTCCCCAAGCCAGTGGCAGCTCCTAATGGAGCTATATGCATGCATGTGCACAAATCCTGCTATCCTTCATTTTGGTCTAATTCAAAGAACAGATCCTATTCAAGTAGTGAGTACTCTGTTTCTCACAACTTCTGTGGCCTGTGGTTGAGTTTCATATACTATATAATCCTGCAAAAGCAAAGAAAAAGAAAAATATTTCAAACAGTCCAAAAAGAGGTATTACACTAGAGAAAAAGTGCCTCTTATGTGTTAAAAATCAAGGCTGCTTTCAAGTAAGACAGGTATATTGAAAGAAATGTTGTGGATCTGTAAACCTGTTAGGAGAAAATCACAGGCCTTTGGTATCAAGTAGCTATGCAATGAAAAACAGGGCTCTTACAGCAACCAGGCATATCAGTTTGCTGCACTCCTGGTGGATCCATCTAGTTTTGATACCTTTGGCACTTAGCAGTGTTCCTCTGTAGCCTGCACATCCCACTGTGTTAACAAGATAGAAACCTGTTGGTGTTTCTTCCTGTTACTTATTAGGGTAATAAAAGTGTCAGCTGATGTATGCTGTGGCTGCACAACCATCTGTTCAGGAGTCACTTGGACACTGGATAATCATTGAGAAGCTTCTCTGTGCTACTGCTTCTGCAGTAATCCCCACCACACAAAATGCAGTCATTGCTTCAGACGTTTAAAGATAACAGGCTGGCAACAGCTTCAGATATTCTGAATTTACCTGCCTATAGTCACATCCCAAAGCAATTGCATGGTTTGTAAGAGAAATGCTGCTGATTTTGCTGGGCAAACTCCTCCACAGATGGCACATGTTTAGCTACATTTATGCAGTTGATTGCCTCAGGATAGATTTTGTGCCAGTACTCTTGCTCCCTGAGGAGGTGTTTTTATTTTAGTTGTTTTGTTTTGCTGGGTAGCTCCTGGAAGCTGATATTACTTATTCTCTGACCAACGGTTTGGACAACTGGCTAATCTCAATGGTGTACCTTGAACACTGTAAAGTGTAAGAGCTCTAAATAATTGATCTGGTTATTGTGATAGCATTTTTTGTATGAATTAGAAACAGAAAAAGCTTTCTTGTTTTTATAAAATGCTAAGATTTTTTTTTTTTTTCTCTGCGTACTACACCCCTTCCCCCGGCCCCCCAAGTTTATTGTAATTTCCCAAATGTATGTAAAATTATTATTACTAGTAAAAAAAGAATCATTTAGGTAAAAGATCATCAATTATGTTTACTTCTGATCTGTTGTGTAATGTGAATTACATTTCACAGAGGAAAATAATTTCAAACTGAGCAATCAAAATGTTCCATTCCTTTTCAAAAGGAACACACTGACATTGAAATGCTCCACTTAGAGAAGTTATCAAAATAGCAATTTATCCTAAGACACATTTGGCACAAGTCTCTGTTTTCAAGCTAATTTGTAACTTTCCTAAAATTATTTTATAGTCACAAACTATTTATTTTAAATATAAAACTTACCTTTCATTTGAGTAAGATAAACACACTTTGTTTTCTACTTGGATAAAGAGTATCTGTTTTCAGAGACTGTGGCTTGGCTCAGTACCATTTTTTTTCCTGACAGGCAAAAACCTCTACATCTAGTCTGGATTCAGATGGGATATGTATTATTCATGACAGTATAGCATTGCAGGGATTCATGATAGCGCAGAAATATGGTTTGACTATCCATACTGTATATATCCAAATCTTCCTTTCCCCCTCCCTCACAAACTTATTGTTAATTCTGAAACTCGTGGGCATGTGACTGGATGTGAAGATTTTTATAGAGATGGAGGACATAATGGGACAACTAGTAACTTGAGTAATCAGTACCTTCAATGTATAAATATTTGTAACATCTATTCATTCTTAGCTTCCTATTAAAGAAGCTGTTCTTTGGAAGAGGAAAGTTCCTTTTTTTTTTTTTTTTTTTTTTTTTTTTAAAAAAATTAAAAATTTGTTTTTTTA
>NDXB01021239.1:21715-58532 GCA_002631895.1 Agapornis roseicollis
TATATTTTTTTTTTTTTTTTTTTTTTTTTTTTTTAAATCAAAATATAAAAATAGGCTCCTAAGAAGGAAATTATGACATATAAATAAGGTTCTTAAATTATTGCTGTAAAGACAGGAACTTAGTCATAATCTTTCTACAAACTGATTGCTGTTATGCTTTGTCCTATCTGTTTTCCTTGGCTCTTTCACACTGAGTACAGCCGCATTAGTTTATCAGTTTGGCAGATGGTGCCACACTATACATGGGCCATGACAATAAGCCTGTTATTTCAAGTTGCAATGAGCTAACAGGGAGAAATGTAGGCATGGTCCACATGTTTTGTTTTACTAATGGCTAAAAAAATTTTTACAAATGTATCTTTGTTTGCAAATAAAGTGGGCTGAGATTAATTATATAGTCACTTACTCACACTTAGTCATATGCGTCACTTTGAAAATCTCAGTCCTGAAGTGCCATATTCTAAGTTATAACAACATGTTATTTTGATGCCTAGAACATGTTCCCTCTGTAACATTCCTTTTCTTTCCAATTCCCTGTCCTTCATTCACCGTCTCTTCACCTCACACTATGCCCTCACAGAGTCCTCACAAATTCCTCTAGCTCTTTCAGGCTGCTGCTGCACCTGGAAAGCAGAAGGAAACTACTGCTTGAATCAACCAGTGATGCCAGTGGGTTCTTTTAGCTAGGATGCTACCTACTATAATCTCCTCTTTCACATTGTGATGTCACTGCTTTCTTTGTCTCCTTCAACAACTCAGGGTTTTTTTCCTTTAATAAAACTTCTCCCAGCTTTTCATTTAATACATTGGCGGTAATGGCAGCTGGTAGCTGCCAGAAGTGCAAGACAGGAGGGTGAAGAGCTGTGGTAAGTCTGACATCTTTATTTTAACAGAAGCATAGATAGCAAGAGAAAACGAAGTATACTCTTATTCATGTTGTATTTCCATCTACGTTCTGTGTAAGATGTTCCTTTCCTCTCTTTGCCATTTCTATTGCCTCATATACATTGGTTTTAGATGACAGAGTACTAATTACTGAATCATCTGTCTTCACAGGTAAAAACTGAAATATGAATGCTCCCTGCCTCCCTTTGTCACTTCTGAAATGATTTGCCAAGAAAGAAGGCAAAAGTCTTTTACATCAGTTATATTTTTCCTGTCTAATTTCTACTGTTCTTTTGAAAGCCCAGATGTTCCTGTTTAGAAATTATAAAGATCAGAGACTAGGAAGACCTGAATTCTGATTTTAATTCCAGAAGTAAGTTTTTAATTATGATAGATTTGTGTCTGGTTTTAACTCAGTTTGCTCACCTTTTAAAAAACTGTAACTAATTTTTCAAATATTACCCCCATTTGTGACTCCATCTCTCCTAACTTTGCCCTCCTATGTTCCCTGCAGCTGTTTTCATCTGCCTCAGTGACAATCAGTAGATAAAACAAGCAAGGTTGGGAATAGGAGATGACAAATTTCAGGTTCATATTTGGAAACAGAAATAGTAAATTTAATTTATGATGATGATGAAACACATGGTGTCAAAGCATCTTTGATCCCAAATAATCTTTCTAATTATTCAATGTATACTGAAGCAGCACAGCTAGGAAGACTAGGTGCAATGCGTTGTAAAACGATATAGACTGACAAAATGCTGAATAGTAACAGTCCGTGATAAAGTGAGTTCAAGTATTTCTAAAGGATATGGGAGCTTACAAGCTTGCAGTGGCAGAAACATGAACAAAATTGAGCTAAATCTTAACTATTGTAAACCTTTGTCACCCTACATATGGGTGAAATTACACTTTACTACAGCAGTTGTAATGCTTATCCAGTCTGAAATGTCAGGAGTCCATTGAAAATTAAGTCAAAGAATAAGCCAATGTGAAGCAAGTTTCTTATCTTGTTTAAGGTTTGTTTGTTTGCTTACTTGGTTGGGGTCTTTTGCCTCTGTTTAAAGATTAACATATTCTTAAGAGATAGAGCCTTACACCTAGTGCTGAACAAAAAGCAAAAGGAAATATTAACCACTGCAACTGGAAATTGCAGGCTACAATGATGAAATATTGCACTGCAGATAACATAAATTATAGGTGCTGTGAATTCTCTGCAACATTCACTCAGTGCTATGATAGTGAACAATGCCACATTTGCCAGAATTGCCATGTTCTCAACCGCTTAAGAACTTTTGATTTCATATACAGTTCCAAATGTTTTAGATTAGATATGTCATTCAAAATTGTACTACCTAAAATGTATGACATCAGGCTAATGTATGCTATAAGGCTAATAAATCTAGGCTTTCAATAAGGCTGTTAGAATAGCAGTCCAAATGAAATATTCAGGCATTGTTCCTGCACAGTATTTAGAACCTGGAAAACATTTCTATGTGAATAATGGCCCCTATAGCACTCCTGAGCTGAATGCCATGGCCTTGCTGCAGGTTTCTACATTGGCATTAAACCCAGAACTCACCATGGGCTCCATCAGTGGCACCCCACATCACCACCATGGCCACAGTTCCAGTTTCCTCAGTTGCAACATAAACCCCTCTGCTGTGATGACTTTTTAACACAGAGATATTTGTTTCTAATTCTTTCATGTCATTTTTTGCTCTTACAATCCTGTGATGTTATAGCCTACTTCTTAAAAAATCTTCTCAAATGCATTATTGAAACAAGTATGTATTCTTGCTACATTTTCTGTAGAAAGCTGAGGACGTTTATTTGAATTCTTAGGCATCAACTAAAATTATAAGACTGTATTTGCCAACAAGTTAAAGTAAGTGTGAAAAAGATTGACTTGTCATGCAGTTTGGCCTTTTAGCTGGTAATGAAACACTGGTGTGATTAAGGGATGCCTGTATGTATTCTAAATCAGAGAAGTCCAAAGATCTCCACTTTACCTTCTGTGACCTGATTTACATCAGGTGAAGATCTGGTTCAGCACATGAAATCACAAACTGTGAGAAACACTTCTCATGTATTCTTATGCCCTCACTGTTTTCTGGAACATGCACTGTTAGTATTTGCATATAGATAGTCATCAGTTTTTCATCCAAGAATATATGAAAAAAGCAACTATGGGGTAGTGTAGCTAAGACAGCATTGGTGTGATTTTATTTTTGATAGTGAAAAGAATTAAACTAAAACTATGTTCCCCTCACCCCCTTCTTCCCAGGATCAGCTTCACTCTTGACTCATCTACCTCCTTCTCCTCCCCTGAAAAGTGCAGGGGAATAGGGGTTGCGGTCAGTTCATCGCACATTAGTGGGGGAAAAAAAAAACAAATCCCCACACTTATTTTGCTCTCTGACAATGTTTAGTCCATATTTTGCCCTTTACCTCTCACAATTATTTCTCCTATATCAAATTCTCCAAGTGCTCAATCTTGGACATCAAAAAGGACTATGGTGGACTGAGCTTAACTGGCCCCTTGGTGCCAAGTCACTCTATGACTCCCCTCTTCAGCAGGACAGGAGAAGAAAATAGGATGAAAAATTCATAGGTCAAGATAAAGGCAGTTTAAAGAAGAAAAGCAAAGGCTACACATGAAAGCAAAGGGAAACAAAAAGATTTATTTTCTACTTCCAGAAGGTGATGTCTAGCCACTTCCTGAGAAGTACAGCCTCAGCACTTGTAGAAGTTGTTTCTAAGGACAAACACCTTAATAACAGATAAGTCTCTTCTCCTTTCTCTTAGCTTTTATTGCAGAGCACCACATCACATGGTATGGAATATCCTTTTGGTTGACCTGAGTCAGCAATCGTGGCTGTGTCTCCTCACAATCTCTTGATCACTACTAGCCTACTGGCCTTCGGAGCAGAGGTGGGGGCCTTTGTAGAGACAGCCTTGATGCTGTGTGAGCACTGCTCAGGAGTAGCCAAAACACAGATGTGGTATCAACACTGTTCTGGCTACAGATATAAAGCACAACGCTATGAGGGTTGCTATTCCACACACTACACACACTACACAGCAGCACTCAGGTTGCATTGAAGAAAATTATTTAAACCATTGTCTAGTCTTCCTATCCAATTGCGACATTATGGCACAACAGAGTTGAAGTTGGAATGTAAGAAGATTAAAAAATTAGCTGTTTCACTTATTGTTGTGTCATTTGACAAGGAGAGAGGAATCCTTGTCTCTTATTTCTAGGAATCCCTTTCTGTTATATTGCACAGGACATAGAGCAAAACACACAGAAAATATTAAGTAAAACCACCAGAGTTTTCTGTAGAGTTTCTGCCAAGAAATGTATAGATATCAAGCTAGATATACCCTTATCAAGTTGCCAAAAGAATAAATGGACCTTGTATTAACAAAACAGCACAGTGATATTGAAGTCTTTCTGGTTAGCATCCCCCAGAACACTTAATATATTTAAATATGTATTAAAATTATTTAAAGTCATGTTTGAGAGTGAGTATATTTTCATGAAATTTAATTATCTTCATGAAATTTAATTATAACATTAAAATTTCACCATCCATGTTTGTATTTCTAGCACAAAACCCACTTGTGATTAAAAAATAGTTAACATTATTCAATAGTGAAATCACAAGCTTTGATTTCTTCCTCTAGAAGACAAGAGACCAGATTTTAGTGTGGTACAGCTCAGTGGTAGTTCTAATATTACAAATAAGCTCTGTAATGAGCCTTCTTGAGTAAACGGAATTAGGTACAAGCCCTTCCTTTGATTAAAGTTTGAAATACTGATTAGGTCTGTGGAACTGGATTTTTAAAATCACCTACAAGTATTATACAGATACCTAGCCATTTGTATGGTAATAATCTGATCATTCATCTATTCCTCCTTCCTAATAATCTTCCCTGTTTGTTGCCTACCTCCAGCTCTCAGAAGTCTGTACGCAGATGTTCCAAATACATGACAGTTTTCTTTCTGGGTCTTCACTAACACCAAAGGCATCTACCAGTCATTAAAGATTTCTGTACCGTCTTTTTTTTTTTTTTTCATTCAATATCTTTTTCCAGATTTCCAGAAATTTCCAGAAATGTATCTTAACATGCTAAATGTCATTAATTTCTGGGTTTCTACTCTTTCACTATCTATTCAGTGTCCATGTCATAATGGAGCCTCTTCTCTGGCAAGCTGTTTGATATGATAAAAATGTCTTCATGGAGTGCAAAATAACATTAGAATTTAGTGGAATCATGGTAGAAGTATTAAACAGTAACCTTATTTCTCAATTAATTATGAATATTGTGCTACTAATGTCACTTTCCTATCTACCCTCATTATTTCTGTACACAAATTCCTGATGATTTTGCCATCTATTTCTTGGTTCATTTTTATTTATCCTATTGTTTGTTTATACATTCATAGGATTCATGGCAGTATTTTTAGCTGCATTTACCACAATGTTGTATGCAAAAGTATTTTTCATTGCTAGTTTTTTGAGGAACACTACTGGTTAATGTGGTACAGGCCCAACTACAAAATTACAGTTGAATTTCCAGCAAACTGTCATCTCTCATTCTCCTTTAGTCTTCATGTTCTCCAATTTTTCTCTTTAAATTGAATACTGATGCTTCAAATAAAGATTCAATAGCATTCACAACTTTGTTTCTCTAATAATTCTTTCTTCATTGTCATTTTGAATGATATTTTTGTTTTAGCCAATGCTTTCACTGTCTCAATTAGAAAAAAACCCACACAAAACAAAACAAAAAAACCCCCAAACCCTAACTTTCTGTTTTCTGAATTCATTTTTCTAAGAGGTAAAGATGCTAAATAATCATAAATAAAATATAAATTCCTTAAATGCCTTGCCAGATAAACCCTGTAGTTCATGTGGCAGCACAATATGTAAATCAATCAGCTTGTCTTTAAGATTATGACTTCAAGGTAGCACCAAATAATTTGCTGGGAATTATTTTTTCTTTTTTTTAATACTACATTATACAATTTTATAATTATAGTCAAAATATTACACAGTATGAAACTGTGCTTCATTTAAGCTATATAAAACTGGAGAGCTTCACCATATCCTCATAACATCTACCAAATCAAGCTATTTACTTTCAGATTGATTTGAAACATAAAGGAAATTCTTCCTTTCCCAAATTTGAAATCTTTTTAAAGGAACAGTTCACAGTCTATGTCAGATTATCTGAACCAACTTCAACAGCGAATTTGCTTTTCTCACTTGGAGAAATAATTAGCTATGATCTTTCAGGTCTAACTCAAAAAGTGCAGGTCATATAAACTTAAGACTAATTTTTTTTTGTTGTATCTTTATAAATAAACAAACATGTTTTCAAATAAAAATTTTCTTAGTATGAAAAGACCTCAGTAAAAATAAAAATTTTGCCATTTGTTTTATCTTCCTTCTAATTTTAAACCAGACATGCTGTTAATGTTTTCAGCAGTAAGAATGGTTGTGTTAAGTTCCAGAAACATTTTAGACCAAAAACTAGGATTTACACTTAGGTTTTTTTAATATCTGTTTTAGTCATTGCTTTTCAGCTCACAACTTACAATGAATTCAGTAATGCCTTTCAAATGCAAAAGGAAGGATATAAAAATTGTAAGCAGTTACGATATTTATAATTTTTTATGACATACAGGCATTGTACTATTCATTGTTAAACAGTAGACGATAACATGAGAAATGCCTGAGGCAAATATCGCTTGAAGGCAGTCTAAGGCTGTGCTCTACCTGGAAAACAAGCATATTCCTGTGTGGCAGAAAATGCTCTGCTATTTTGTCTGCATTGATGTACTTTACATTTTCACACTGTGTAACATTATGTGACGGAAGGAAACACGTTTTTACTGTAAAATTCCTGCTTCTCAAATAATTTCAAAACACTGCACATTGGTTTATAGCTCCAAATCCTCTACAGTGATATATAATGCTGAAATACAACAAGTTAAACTAGGATGAAACACAGCATGAAAATTGTTAGCTAGTTTCACATTTGCAAGATAGCCCAGGTCTGCAAGCATTGAAATTACCAGTAAGGCACATTCAGCCGACTTCTGATTGTTCCTTATTCAAAGGCACACTGCCTTCAAAATACCTGCTGCTTTTACTTCTATGAGACATAGGTCTCTAAATGATAGTTATGAGTTAAAAATGTGACCTGAATTAATTCCCTCATTTCCCTGAAGATAGTTTAAACCAAAGAAAGTTTAAATATCACTGTAAAGCAAAATCAGCTCAAACTTTAGTTTCACTGAAAAATCTCTGTAATTCTTGAAAGGGTGCCTGGCAGTCTATCAATGCTTGCTAGAAAACACAATAACAAATCTACTACCGTTTGAATAAAGACCACTGGAAGGACTAGCAGGAAGCATTTTACCTGAAAGAGCAGATCTGCAGATTGACTTGAGGTTCACGAATGATACAAAAATAAGAATGACCCTGCAATAGCTCACAAGTTTAGTAATGATAATAATCTGTTGAGCACCTACAAAAAATGAGAGCAGACTGACTCTACTATCAGATTCATTGCTTTGCATTGGAGATTCTATTTCTCCCTGCCAAACTTCCCACCAAAGAAAGGATTGTAGATCACAATTAACTTGTGTCATAAATTGCTCACTGTTATTTTACATGACACTGCAAACAAACCTTACTTGACTAATTTTGAAGTAATATTACCAAAGTCAGAAGGGACCTCTGAGTCCCATCTATTCCAGAGTAAAATCACTTCTACTTAGCAGCTAATAAGAGTATATCACTGCTGTGGGAGGATAAAGAAGGAAAGGCATTGTCTCAATGCTGTCAGGTAGAGACTGCTTTACTTTTGAACAAAAGGTTTCATCCCCTTGTACAATCCATGATTCTTACCAGTTTCAAAATCAGTTACTTCTGAGTAAACATCAGATTTCTTTCCCTTCCAGGGTCATGTAAATATGTATGTTTGGTTCAGTTTTAATAGAGAAAAATGGAGAAATTACTTGCTAGAGACCAACAGACTGTCTCAGAAACAGGTGACTAATGTAACTTAATGAAGCACATGACAATAACAAGATACATAAAAAAGTAAACAAAGTAGTGCAAAAAAAATTTTGCCACTGCAGTTCCAACTTGTTCCATATTTCTAAATCATAAAAGTAAAAAGGACAGATAGAGTAGGTTGTGGAGAATAAGAATTTAGCCAAAATATTTCTGCATCGTATTGGTACAAGGGTAACCAATGTACAGGGGGGTAGTAGAGAGGGATTGTACAAGGGGGTTAGAGAAATTTGCTTGCTTAAACAAAAGTATTGTCTGTTGTAAGTACCTATAATGCCTACTATTGATAAGGGGAGAAGCCGACAACTGACCAGCCCCTGAGGGGGCTGCCTGAAGACCAAAAGGTGAAAAGTTCAAGAAGAGGAAGACTCATTTACTTCATCTTGAAGACCGCTATTCAGAGGAGGAAGACTCATTTACTTCATCTCGAGACCCCTGCCCATGACCACAGGAGGCACTGCACAGGCGCAAAGGACCTTCTAGTTCATTATAATACAAAGCGGGGATAGATAACAAATATGTTTAGGTGCACTGAGTAACCTTACAAATATGTATACCTTTAGAGAATAAATGTAGAGGGAAACAACAGTGAGTTGTGCATGCTTTGAAGGAGTTATCCCCATGCACCTCAGCGCTGAATAAAAAGCATACCTACTTTACAACTTTAACGAGTTGTGGAATCGGTCCACGCATCAATATGTCTTTTCAGAGGAAAATATATATTATTATTTAGTCCTAGAAGAATTTTTTTTCCTTTTTCTCCATCTCATGACATAACTCTGGGAAGTTATCTATCCACAATCATTCAAGAGGAAAACAAAAGGCTGAACCCAGAGCCCTTTGCTGCTCTGCGGTAGGGCATTTGTGTACCAAGCTTGTAACCTCCTTCTCTTTTTAAACTGGTAAAAGAGAAAGCCTGGCTGTGTTAATGTAGGCCAATAATAATAATAATAATAATAATAATGTTATTTGGAAATTTTCATGAACGGTCATGTGATTTTAGTCCACTTCATGTTTCCTACCATCTGTTGCTGTTAGGCTATTGGTTCAATGGCTTGATCTAGTAGCATGATCTCTATATTGCTATAGGACTTTACATACTTGGTGGAACTTTCCAGTTTCCCTTAGCACTATCAGTAATTTTGCAAAGTTTTCATCAAATTTTACCAGTATTCTAAGAACAAAATATCTGACTCGCCAATATATCTCTTCCATGCACATGGGTGTTCATACTGACTATACAATCATTTGAAGCTACTTTGAATAGCTTAGTTTTCCATCTTCTGAACAATTTCCCTTTTGAAAAAGAAAAGAACAAGAGCAAGAAACAAGGAAGATAATAACACTTTTTCTGTGCTTCATGGTTTTGAAACTGACACACCAGAAGGGATTTTAAAATTCACAGTAATTAGAACTTTCCATTGAAACTACAGGCCAGTGGGAGCTGATTCAAAACCCAGTTTAACATCTGGAAAAGAAAAAAAAAAGCCAACAACCAAACAACATAAAAAGAAGCACCAGTCACCAATCACAAATAACACTTCAAAACAATGAAATATTCAGTTACTTACAAGAAATGTTCAGCCTGCCAGCTGAGAGCAAGGAGCTTGCATGAACTGCTATATTGAGGAAAAAATAAAGTGTTCCAATTCAAAAAGTAAAATGCTTACCAAATATCCATAGTTTACTTGTAAATTGGGGAAATTAATTGCAAGGTTAATTTCATAAAGGAGACTACTAATCAAAACTTTAAAAACCTGACATTTTGCTTGTAATAACTGTTATACCTTTACAATGTAAATTTTGACTTAAACACAGCTTTTGTGGAATTCTTTATCTTTTTCCATTTTTATAGATGGAGTTTAAAGTTTTGGCTTCGGTATATCACAGAAATGAAATAAAACATGGTAAGTATGAACTATAGACATGAGTATATGTGTATATATATATATAAAAGGTTAGAAGCAGTAGTTGAATTATTTATAAAAAATGGTAAAAATACTGTCAGAGATTAATAACTTAGGACATTATGAACTGGGACAGGAAAAAACCAACAAAAAAATAATATTAAAAATATTAAAGCACTAGAATAAATTAAAAGAAAATCCATCAGGCTAATATTCTCAGATCTGCTAATGGAAATGTTGAAGGACATAGAGGAATTGAGAGCAAGTAAAAAACTCTGAAATCTACAAAGTGAAAATGTAAGTCAATGCAGCCAGAAGAAGTGATAATGCCTCTTCCATTATTTTTTATGTTTCCAAGAAAATAATAAGGTTGTTCTTTAAGGTAATGAATTTACTGATCTTTTATTTTTGAGAATCGAGTTAGTATTATATTGTACTGCATTTTAGTTATTAAACTGTTCTTATTCTTTGAATTCTCCTCCCCATCCCATCTAGGGGGGGAGGGAAAAAAGGGTGGGTGAGCATCTGCATGGTACTCAGTTGCTGGCTGTGCTTAAACCATGAAAGTGACCAGATCTACTGGCCTTATTTTGCATGGCCTGAATGGTAACTGAATGGCTGTCTCATTCTCTCAGAAGTGAGATTTGGCTGCAGTTTAGTCCAGTCATAAATACAGTGTCAACCATCTTAAGGTTACTTCTATTTGTGCTTGTGCTCACAACCCATAGGTTTATTCTGGCAGCAAGAGATCTTTGATTAACCCCATTTTATAAGAGAACCTTCCCTGGGCAGAAACCCAAAATATACACCATTACAGTAGCTCTATAGGGAATCCACAGGAACTTCATGAGTCAGCTTTAGTATTTCTTTGCACTGAACCATTACAGATTTGCTGTGGATTACCAGTGAATCTGATCCAAGAATTAATGTTATTGACTGGTTTTGTGTAACTATTGCAGAGGTGAACTTTAATCTACATTATAAAGAAAGGTGTCTTTTTTTTTTTTAACTAGAACTGTATTCAAATGGGCAGATTTGAGATTTATAAACATTTGTTTAATCTGTAAGACAAAAGCATGTGGAACTTGAAACTTCTTCCACTATAAGTATTAGAAAAATACTTTACTTATCTGGGTTCATGCTGCAACTTTTGTATTAGAAATGGAATCAATAAATATTTTAAATGTCATTATCTCAGTGAAAAATGAGGCTACTTAGAATATTGCCACAAGTATGAGACTTTAGTTATTCTGTAATGTTACCAAAATTGTTGACTCAGTTTAAAATTTCTGCTAAAGTTATAAAACCGTTAACTAATGTACCGGTCCAATTTAACTTTGAATGCAAGGAACCTTATTGTAGCTTACTCCAGGATAAATATGTTTTCTATTCTAATCTACATAGAGTAGATAATTATTTACTTCAATTTTCTGTTTTAGTGACAAGATAATTCTTTTACTTACAAAGCTGAAGTGTCCTTTACTGCTGTACTCAAAACCAGTATTTCTGCAAGTGTATTATATTAGCTCTTTTATTAGTTTTCCTGATAGCTTGGAGACAGGGCCTCCTAATGTGGCATCGATAAACAATGTGAGCTTTTTCTGCAGTAGTTCATTCTTATTTCTAAGATGCATCACATTATGATAAATTACATCCACAGTATTACACATAAAGGGTACATCATGTTCAAGTGGTTTTGAAAGAGATGGGGAGAGCTAGCTTTTTTTTTCCCAATGTTTGAATACCTCTTCTGAGATTTGTACCCTATTGCAAAATTCTAATATTCAATTAGTTTTATTAAAAAATATTATTTGTTTCATCTTCTTATCAAACTTATTTCATAAGTAAAAAGAAAATGCTTGACTACACAGAGGTCATATTGACCTTTCACTTCAAAACACCAAAGAAAGTAATGTGTTTTTGAAGTAGAGCTGTTAGCCTTCTGATATGTCTTTTCAGCATACTATAATATACTCTTTAATAGTGTCACTTCATAATAATATAGTGCATCCCTTGCAGTTCTTGGAATTGGCAGGGGTCAAATCCCTTGTACCCAAGTTAAAGCCAGATTGTTAAGCTAGTTCACAGTATTTTGTAGAAAAGTGAGAGATAGCTTTATTTAAGAATTTATACTAACTGCTCTCTTGAAATTATGAATATAGAACTGAAATCTAAGGAAAATTAATCCACTCTGTAACTCTTGTTGCTAGCTTTTTTTACAATCATAGCACACAAAAAATGCTCATAGGCACACAGGTCACATAGTCATATCGGTATGTTGTCATTCATGAGTGCAACCACGCATAGAGCCAGTGAATGGAGAGACGTCAATATTCCCCTCTGCTACGCACTTCTGAGTCCACATCTTAATTACTGTGAGCACTTTTGGTTTCCCCCATACAAGAGAGAGATGAAGGGATCAAGGCAGAGGGCCATTAAGATGGTTAAAGCAAGTACCAAATAGGGCAAGATAAGTGGGTTCATTTAACCTGGAGAGAGGAAGGGAGGAATAAAAAATAAAAGAAAGAAATAAAAGGTTCATTGGAGCATTTATAGTCTTCCACTATCTAAGGGGAGGTTATACAGAAGTCAGAGCTATACTCTTACACTCTTCTACTCTTCTCACGGACACACAAGAGAAATCACACAATCACAGACTGTAGTATAGAAAATCAGAAAAGGCGGTAAGGAAGCAATTCTTCCTAATAAAGGTTGCTAAGCACTGAAACAAGCTGTTCAAAAAGCATGTTGAATCTCCACCCTAAGAAACTTTTTGGGTAAATTCCTGACCAATCTGTCATCTTGAAGGTAGACCTACAACTGAGAAGAAGCATGGCCCAAGTGACCTTCAGAGACCTCTTTCAGGCTACATTTTTCTATTATTATAAGAAATGTTGTGTTACAGTGTTTTAAGATCATAAAAAATACGAGTCTATGAAAATGTCAGGTTTACAAAACTACAGCCTTCTGGGGCAGAAAAAATATTAAGTTAATTTTTATAATTCATAAAACCTCAATGTGGAGTTCTCACTCTAAAATAGACCCACGTGGCTGACATTCTGTGAACAGTATAAAAAATTACTAGTTTACTGCATGGAAAAAGCAGCAAAGCAGTCCCTTCTTATGTATAATATACCATTTTCTCTGTCTTTCCCTTGCATTCCTTATGTCAAATAGAATAGATTTGAAGATTTTGTTTGCCTATCCAACAAGCCCAGTAAGTGGACATTCAAAAGAAATGGAATTGTTCTTTCAAGTCAAGCTAATGGGATGTTTTGTGAAACCTTAATTAGTTTGTTGGCTTTTTTTTTCTCTTTCACGAACGAAGTAAAGCATCTCTTCCAACTCAATAGCCTTTAGTCAATCTTATTTATATTGTCAAGTGGTAAGTTACTTGAGCTTGTCTGAGCTTTTTTCCTACCTCAGAGGCATCTCAATCAGCTTGAAGAATTATTGGAATTGGAGATTTTTAATTGCTTTACTGTAGCTTTATAGAACATTTGCATTTTTAATTCCGTATGTTGCATGTCTCACAGTGAAATCCAAACCGGATAATGAGAAATAAAACAAAATCTTAAAAATGCCCTTCCCCTCACACCTTGCTTCTTCCCATACTTTACTCACAAATTCTCTGCACCCTTCCCGTAGCAGTGCAGGAGGACAGGCAGTGGGGACTGCAGTCAGTTCATCACATGTTGTTAATGCCAGTTCTTCCTCCTCAGGGAGGATGGCATTGGTTCCACCAGAAAAAAGAAAAGAAAAAAAAAGTTTCTAGTTTCTCACAGAAGCTACCCCTGTATCTCCCCTGGTACCCAAGCCTTGCTATGCAAACTCCATACAGATCTACTGCCTCTTTGGGAAACATGCTGCACCTCCGTGCTCCCAGCTCCAGTCAGTAGCGAGGCTGAAGATGTAGTTCCTGTAGGTAGAGACACAAAAGAGAACACATATACACCACATGTATACATACCTACACGTCTAGACACACAGATCATGGACAAACAGAAAACCCACAAGAAAAGACAGCAGGCTTATCCTGCTCCCCTCTGGCTGAGCTGAATAGAGGTCCAGTGATGAGAATATATATTTATTTACACACATACACCCAGAACTCTCTGGGACCTCCCTGGTCCCCAGTAACAAACCTCCAATGATTCTGCTTTTAGAGACAGCCCTGTGTTCCAGACTACTTCATCCACTCATAGGCTTGTCTTTTTTGCTAGCAATCACATAATCACCCTCTCACCTGACCCTCTCCTGATGCCGTGGACACATGACCTCTGACCCCTGGTCCCACCCTCATGGTGAGCACTTAGTTTCACTCTTGTCTCTCCAGTCTCTGGCACTCAGGCATATGGGCCCTCCGACTCACAGTCCCAGCCCAGCTGCCGGCACTCAGATATACATTCATTTCAGCTGCTTGCACCACAGACATGCAGGACCTGCAACCCATGATTGGACTCCAATTGCTTGCATTCTAACCCCAATACACATACACACACACCCAGAATGAATAGGGAGTCCCTCGCACAGGAAAAGTGTTAGGAATGTTATAAGAAGATAGGATAGATTGTGCTGATCATTCACAGACCCTGGCCAAACAAGTGCACTGATCAGCAAATTATTTACACACAGCCAGTAGTATTTATCCCCTTACCACTCCATTTTCCCACAGTTGTGCCTTCTCAAATCAAATAACTCTGTCCCTTTCCATGCTCTTATTTCTTCATTTAATAGTGCCCCTTCCTCTCAGCTCTTAATTTGTATTCCTGCCTGCCATCATACCCTTGTACTCTTCTATGCCTGTGAAAATGGATATTTTCAGGACTGATTACTCTCTTGTGATGAGTATAGGAACAACCAGGAAGACTGCTATTTGGTTTCTCCATCTGCCGTTCTTTTTGTGGTTGTGGAGATGAGCTTTTGTCACATAGCCTAACAAGGTTTAGATCAAGACACCAGTAGGTGGGGTCCTCACACACTGTTGTATATGTGAGAACAATTTTTCTCATTTGACATCATATTCAGTGGGGGCTTGATTCAAGTGTCTGAACACTAGCATCTAGTGCTGTTTGAGTTGTCTTCCAATCCTGCCTGGCATCCAGCTGCCACTGCAAAAGAATGGAAGTCCTCCCTGCATCTTGTGTTGTGCCTGCCAGTACCATACAGACATTTTGGACACTCTAACCCACTGCAGTATATTTAGGTAGCTGAGTCATACATGTAGTGCTTATTGCCATAATCATTTCATAGGCTTCTTTTCGGTACTGAGTTTTGACTGTAATGGAGCCTAGATTTCCAGGGTACATGTGACTAGTATGTAGTCACTTACATATTAAGACAAGTTAATGTGAAGCTGAATCCCTAACTAGGCTTCATTAGCTCTGTAGTCAGAAGAAGAAGAGAGGGGAAAAGTGTATCGCTTTTAATGACAAGAGCAAAGTAACAGGATAGCAATACATCATGTTCATTGGATCAAGGAGGATTGATTGCTGAAGGTAAAGGGTCTTTTGAATTCTCAAAGCAGACCAGGGATTTATGCACTTTGGACTAGTTTGTTTTGTCTTATACCTTGTAGTGTACCTCTCAGGAGTACAAAATAGGAATGAAGTGCTTTCACCCTGTTTTCTCAGTGTAGTGAAGACAGTCTGTTTCTTCATTTTACTGACACTGGAAATACAGAAATAAATTATCAGCAGACTTTCAAAGTCTAACATAGTTTATGATGTGCTGTGCACTGTTTCTCTCTGTTTAGTTGAAACAATTAATCTTATGATAGAAAAGGCAAATGCAGCAAATGAGGTTTCAAGAAATCTGGCGTTCGCAGATCTGAGACCCTGAAACACCTGCTCCTGCAGCTTGTCTGAGTATGAAAGGCTGATCAAGCACTATTTCATTACTTTTAGTTACTGCATTGCTCAGATTATGGAATGACCCTGCTCTGCCCTTTAGATCTCTAGGAAGTTTTATGCCTCAAGGGTTTCTCAATGCCCAGTGGGGACTTCAGGATGAAGGTCCTTCATGACCCAAAGTCCTTGGGGACTGAACATTCCTCACAGGACACTAATGGGGAATTCTGAGGATTAAGAAGGGTTCAGCTGGAGCTTGTACCTGATTGAGGGTTACTAGGCAAAAAAGAAACTGCATTTTTAACCTACTCTGCACCCACATTAAAAAATCAACCTGAGGTATGTAGATACCTACAGTATCTAAAAAGTTGAAATATTTTTAAAAGATCTATTAGTGTTTCCTCAGCTTGCCAGGCCAGTGCTGTCAACAGATTTTTAAAGGATAAACAATACTGTGCTGGAGCAGCAGATTTATAAATACACAGGTGCAAGGGACATAGGAAAGAAAGATGCTGAGACAATATTATGTGAAATTATAGCATTTTATTTCATGATGCAATTTAGCTGAAGTCCTTGCTGAAGGATAAACCAAATTCCAGTTTTATCTTTGTGGATCTTAGATAAATTTCGAGTAAGTCCATCACTGTTTCCTATTAAAAGAAGCACAATACAGAGCACATAGAATCATAGAATAGTTAGGGTTGGAAAGGATCTTAAGATCATCTAGCTCCAACCCCCCTGCCAGAAGCAGGGACACCTCACACTAAACCAGGCCACCCAAGGCTTCATCTAACCTGGCCTTGAACTCTGCCAGGAAAGGAGCATTCACAACCTCCCTGGGCAACCCATTCCAGTGCCTCACCACCCTCATAGTAAAGAATTTCTTCCTTATATCCAATCTAAACTTCCCCTCTTTAAGTTTGAAACTGTTATCCCTTGTTCTGTCATTATAGGATACAAACATCTTGGATATGGTGGAGAACTTCAAAAGATGTGGAGAGTAAAAGCCTTGGGATTCCGCATGCAGGCTTCTTCATTGTTGCTACTGGGAAGGGGTTCCTTCAAAAATTGTTTAATCTGGCATTCCCGACTAACTTAGATTCAATATCTCAGTATTGATAGCGTAACCATAGCAAGTAATCTGTATAACCCACACTTTTCAGTGTTGAACAGCACATTCTCAGTGCAGAAGAGCATTCTCAGTTTGTTTCTTATCACTACAGAATAAGGTTGTAAATTGATATCTAATGTCTTGTCAGCTAGAAAAAATAATCTGGGCATTGGAATAGTATCTAAGTAATCTCTTCACTATCTGATGGAAAGGAAAACTGCAGCCTACAGCACAGGCATTGTGCTCAGTGAGCACGGTATGATCTTTACAAGAGCGATACAGATTCTATCCTCTCTTTAAAAGCCTGCAGTACTCTGCTCAAAGTAGATAAGCTCAGGTCTGCTTCACACTAGCTGTAACAAACCCAGAAATTTATCTTTGAATCAGTCAGACAATAGCTATCATTAATTTCGCTCAGCTTAGAACCGATTTAAACCCACATCTGACTCCATAAATCCATAGCGGTGGATTAAATATTTTATGGAGTGTTTTCTTTTGGAAATAAAGCTAATGGGGTATTTTCTTGTATCCTGAGTTGAACAGCTACTCAGCTTTGTCTTTCATTCTGGAGTCTTAGAGGGACAGCTATAATTAACCTATCGCGTTTCAGATGATTGCTACAGCTCATTCTATCTGATCCCTGCCGCTTACATACTTTTTCAGGTCTCTGATTCTTTTTTTGTATGTGCTTATGTAGGGTCTACCTCTGAACTAATGAATTTAAAGTGATAAGGAAAGTTCTCATTATGATTGTCATTGGAACTGGCTATTTATGCAGTTAAACTATTAAAACAGTTTGTCAAATGTAAATAATATGTGCAATGAACACTTTCCTCCAAAAATTCCAGGCGTGGTCCATGACTTAGCATAATCTAAGGCTTATTTCCAATAGACAGTTTGCAAATACCCACCCTAAATGGTATGGCCTTGAAAATTAACAATCTTGGACATAAGTAACTTCATATTACCTGGACTAAGTACACAGCTATCTAATTTTACTGAAGGCATAGGCATAGCCAATGTTCTGAGTAAAATGCCTATGATCACTGTTCTTTCTTTCATTTGGAATGTAATACAAGAATCTGGAAGCATGTAAGCAGCACAGAGGATTTGGTGTATGGAGATCACAGAATCACGGAACTGCAGAATCCTAAGGGTTGGAAGGGACCTCAAAAGATCATCTAGTCCAACCCCCCTGCGAGAGCAGGGTAACCTAAATTACATCACACAGGAACTTGTCCAGGCAGGCCTTGAATATGTCCAACGCAGGAGACTCCACAACCCCCCTGGGCAACCTATTCCAGTGCTCTGTCACTCTCACAGTAAAGAAGTTTCTCCTGATGTTCCCATGGAGCCTCCTAGGCTCCAGTTCACACCCACTGCCCCTTGTCCTGTCACTGGACATCACTGAAAAGAGCCTAGCTCCATCATCTGACACTCACCCTTCACNCTTCTAAGCTCCAGTTTAACACCCATGCCCCTTGTTCCTGTCACTGGACATCACTGAAAAGAGCCTAGCTCCATCATCTGACACTCACCCTTCACATGTTTGTAAACATTGATGAGGTCACCCCTCAGTCTCCTCTCCTCCAAGCTAGAGACCCAGCTCCCTCAGCCTCTCCTCATAAGGGAGATGTTCCACTCCCTTCATCATCTTCGTGGCTCTGTGCTGGACTCTTTCAAGCAATTCCCTGTCCTTCTTGAACTGAGGGGCCCAGAACCAGACACAATATTCCAGATGCGGCCTCACCAAGGCAGAGTAGAGTGGGAGGAGAAGCTCTCTTTATATTCCCTTTCCTTTACTATTCAACATTAAGCTATGTCACAGAAGCATCATAGCCTTGCCTTGATCAAAAGTCAAGTGACTGGGTTTAGCAGTAGCAGTCATTTTTTCTTCTTCTTAGTAGCTGGTGCAGCACTGTGTGTTTGACTTTCAGCCTGGGAACAGAACTGGTAACAGGAATGTTTTTAGTTGGTGCTCAAATGTTTACTCTGCCCATGGACTTTGTGAGCCTCATGCTCTGCCAGGGAGGAGGGGAGGCCGGAAAGAAGCAGGGACAGGACACCTGGCCCAAACTGAACAAAGAGGTATTCCATACCATAGCATGTCATGCATAGGATGTAACTGAGAGTTACCCAGAAGGCCTAGTGCTGGGGATTTGGATGAGGTATTGGTCGGTGCTTGGTTGGACAGGGTGGGGTGAGTTATCTGTTGGTGGGTGGTGAGGTGCTGTTCCCTTGTTATTTCCTTTATCATTATTATTGGTGGTAGCAGTAGTGATTTGTGTTATGCCCTAGTTACTAAACTATTCTTATCTCAACCTGTGGGAGTTGCATTCTCTTGATTCTCCTCCCCATTCCTCCAGGAGTAGGGGGAGGGCAAGAAAAGGGGGGGTTGAGTGAGTGAACGAGATGCGTGGCTGGGTTCAAACCATGACACTGAGTGCAAGGAGCTGTGGTTGACATGGTTATGCAAATAAGAATTGAGAATGGCAACCTTTGGTATAGGCTGTGTGTATCAACAGCTGGCTCTATGTCAACACCAAAGGTGTTGGTGGCAAGCGCTGCCCAGAGACTTACACAGAAACTACTCAGAATGAGGGCTCTGTTGCTGCAGGCTGGGCTGTACCAGGTCCTTAGTTTGGTGAGTGGGGGATGTCTCTCTTAACTGTGTCACTGTCTGTGCATCTCTGTGTGTGAATGCAAATTTTTCCTGTCCAAGTGATACTTCTCTTGGTCCTCTTCATATATCAGCAGTGTCACATGATGTTTTCTCTTCACCCTCCTTGACACAGCAGGGGAAGATAACCCAGAATGAGACATAATTTGCATTCCTATAAATTTTGTGCCAAATTCCGTAACATTCTCCAAGAGAAACTCTGATGTCTGTGTCTTTGGTAAGTAACTATTTTACTTTCATAGTTAAAAGCCTGTATCATATTTTGTTGAGATGTTAGGACTAACTTCCTGCTGTAAGCTGTTACATTTTGTTACACATTTGAAAAACTTAGTATTTATGTTGATAAAAAAGTGGGCAACACAATTTTCATTATAAATGAAAAAAATATTAAAATAAACATTTTAGCACATAATAAAAATGTTTCACGGTAATCAGGTTTTAATTAAAAGATGATTATTTACCCTAAGCAGACCATTCAGTATTTCTAGGGTAAAATTCTCTCCCAAGTTACTAAAAACTTGACTGTATCTCTGCACAGTTGAAATAGATCCATCTCCATCATTCAGAAACTGGGCTTTCATCTGTACATCAGTGTTTCTCACTGTGGTTGTAACAGAAATTCTTAAAGTACTTAAAACTTTTACTGCAAACTTTGCTACTTTGGGACCTATACAAGCAGCAGATTTATGATGGGACATAGGAAAGTTTTTCGAAACAGGTCTGTTTTTATTACTCAATTGGAATGTAAAGTTTTATGGGTTGGAATTGAAAAACAAAAGATTTGATGTCCATAATGGCAGTATTGTGTCCTGATGCATATAAAGTTTGATCTCTGTCTCATTCATGAGCAGCAGAGTTTTTATCACTAATATCCTATTGAGACAATTCTTCGTTCTAAATTCTGCTCACGCTGTTTTCATATACTTCCTCAGTCAGATATTCCTTAAAACTTGATATACAGTCATCTTTCACTGTATTGTTAAAGCAACTCCAATATAATGTTCAGATTTTTGTAGTTCTTTTGTGCCAATACAGACATGCTCATCTGATAAATGCTGACTGCTTACTTCCTTTTGTTAGGCATGGAATGATCTCCTCAGCTATGAAAAACAATAATAAAGTAGAATCTTAAAAAAGAGAGAGATGTAGAAAAATAAGACCAACTTACCTCTTAATGAAAATAATGCAGAGGCTTTTAATACTCTGCACTCTACCTATGTCTCACTATTTTGTCATGGCATTATGTGCACAGTAAGCTCAAGTAACAACTGAAAATACTGTTAATTGAATATCTGCCACTTTATGTGGAAAGTGGGACATTATGAGATCTCTGAGGCTTTCGAATCTAGGTTTGTGCTTCAACACTTCCAAATTCCAGGCAGACTGTGAACAGAATGGTTAGGGATGGAAAGGAGTTTACATATCACTTAGTTTCAACCCTCTTGCCTTCCACTACACCAGCTTGCTCAAAGTCCCTATCAACCTGGACTCAAGCACTTCCAAGGATGGGGTATCCACAGCTTCTCTGGGCAACCTATTTCTGTGATTCGCCACCCTCATAGAAAATAATTTCTTCTTAATGTTTAATCTAAATCCATCCTTTTTCAGTTTAAAGCCATTCCCCCCTTGTCCTGTCCCTACATGCACCTGTAAATAATCTCTCTCCAGATTTCTTGTAGGCTCCCTTTAGGTCTTGGAAAACTTAAAAAGTCTCCCTGAAGCCTTTTCTTCTCCAGGCTGAACAAGCCCAACTCCCTCAGCCTGTCCTCACAGGAGAGGTGTTCAAGCTGTCTGATCATTATTGTGGCACTCCTCTAGACTTACTCCAACAAATCCGCATCCATCTTGTTTTTGGGGTCCCAGAGCTGAACACAGCACTGCAGGTGTGGTCTTACAAGTGAGGAGCAAAGAATAGTCACTTCCCTTGCCCTTCTCCTTTTGGTGAAGTCCAGGACAACGTTAGCTTTCTGGGTTAAAAATGCACATTGCCAGCTCATGTTGAGCTTGTCATCAATCAACACCTCCAAGTCCTTCTCCTTGTGGCTCCTCTCAATCCATTCTCTTCACAGCCTGTAGCTGTGCATGGGATTGCCCTGACCCAGGTGCAGGACCTTGCACTTAAACTTCATGTGGTTTGCACTGGCCCACCTCTCAAGCCTGTCTAAATCACTGAAGTCATCTTAAATGTTCAGTAATGCTACCATTTTGTATGTAACATGTAAGTGTTACATGTGTAAGTGTAACAT
Source organism: Agapornis roseicollis (assembly GCA_002631895.1). Lineage (NCBI taxonomy): Eukaryota > Metazoa > Chordata > Aves > Psittaciformes > Psittacidae > Agapornis > Agapornis roseicollis. The sequence goes on from NDXB01021239.1 coordinate 43,488, forward strand.
GTAAGTGTTTTATTTTAAGGCTGACAGCTTCTTGAATGAGCCCACTGAGGCTATGCCATTTTGTGAAATAACAGGGCCAGGGACTTCTTGTAGGAGTGAAATGTCATAATCCAGATAACAGGGTTTAGCTCTGGAGAATCTTCAACTATACAGGATTCAGACTCTTACCTCCCCAAATGTTACACTTCCTTGTGCCCTAGGAATACTCAGAACACTCTATATCCAGACAAGAATGCAGGACAATCTTTTCTGTTGCTTTTGCATTATCCTTTAGATAAAAATACAGACAAGCACGAGTGTAATCCTAGTTAGATTAGTTATGCTCAATAATTTACTTTCCTACGAAGACATGAAAAAGATCAAAAAAGTAAGCATGTTCACAAACGCACTGGAGAATATAAAGGGTAGAAGTAAAAGCAGAATTTAATTCAAAGTTATCAGGAAAAAAACCCCCAACTTTTCATACCAAACAGTGACTGCTTTCATAGTTTTCACTGTGAAATCAGTAATGAACATCAGAGCATAGTTTTATAATGAAAGAATGTGATGCTTGCTTTACGTAACAGCCAAGATCACATTCCTATTACATCCACAGTGTTGTCTTTAGTCTTCCCAAATTATAGAGAATATGACTCCTGGCAGCATAGATTATGTGTCTGCTTGTCAGTAGATGTTAGACAGGTTTTCATAATCATCACTCTTCTTTCATTATAGTAAGGAGCTTACTTAAGAGAACTACTAATTTATCAGTTTTCCTAAGGGGTCTAAATTTTGGCATTAAATACAATATATCTGGGTCTTGGCAAGTTTTGAACAAGCTTTAATCACATGTATATCAGGGACACAGACAGGGCATACCTTGTAGAAAACCGTGAAGGTAACAATCCTTACTTACTTTCCTCTACGGAAAAAAAAAATAAAAATAAAGTGCATAGGGCAATCAGTGTATATGTAAATTCTGTTACTAAAATCAGGAAAAGAGGCACAAACTCAACAGTTAGAGTGTGCAGCTGAATCCACATTAAATATTAAGGCACGAAGCATGAGTCATAAAGAAAGAAAATTCAGTGTATCAAATATTTCTGACTAGCATATATTAGCTTCAGCCAATTATGCAAATAGCAATATGACCTGAAATGTGAATAGTCATTTGAATGAACTTGAATTGACAAGGAAAATACAATTTGATCACATTTTTGAAACTTAATTTCTAGGATGTCTATGAGTCGTTGTCCTTCAGAATGACATTGACTAAACCTATACTTTGAGATCATATCCCAGTGGAGAAAGGCAGACTCAGGACTCATGCTTCTTGCTGTATGTTCAGAAGTCTCTGCTAACTGATTATTGGGGGCTCCTGTCTTATCTTCTATTTTCTTCAGTTGTTCCTCTGCACGTGCACGTGCGCGCACACACACACACACATATGCACATTATCTCAGTTGCTTTCTTGATTAGTGGCATTAGTTTAGAGTGAGTTTGTAGAATTAAAGATTAATAATTTGATTTCTCTTATTTTAACTTATACAAAGGTTATTTTCAGAATTATATTCAGAATAAATCCTTTTTTTTTTTTTTTTTCCTTAATAAATACATATTTTTTTTGTTTTTAAATTNTATGACTGATAGGTGACTACCAGATGGCCAATTAAATGAGTACATACAACAGTTTTTGTGGGGAGATTTAAATATATGTCTGTTTGCATAACCGAGTTAAATTAAGAGACAAGACTTAATTTTTTTTTCCTTTTTTTTTTTTTTTTTTCCTGCATAGATACATATTCTGCTTGGATATAAACTCAGGGAAATTTCTTAGATCTAGTAACGTGAATGTCTCCCAGGTCCTTAGTCTTAACTGAAATTTCTTTTGAAATGTTTATGCAGATTTTCCAGTGACAGATTAAATTAAGAGAAGGGATAACATTGCCATAGCTGACATTCTTAACCATACCACCACACCTAATGGTCATCTTGATAATTCATATATTGTACAACTACATTCTTCTGCTAGGTAAATTTCATATTAGAGGTAAAACAGTTCAAAATGTCCAGCGTTTCAATCAGGAAAAACAGCATGTACCTTCCTCTGAAAAATACATAAACCTTTCCAAAATCTCAAGAAAATTATCTTGTGTCCTTCAAAAAGTTGCTACAGTAAAAGATAGCACATAAGTTTTAACTAACTTTGGTTCTTTTTCATATACCTGGCAAAATCATTATTAAACATGACCTCTTATTAAAATACATGGAAATCTGGCTATTAAAGTTAATAGGAATTGCAAAGTACCTTTAGAAAATAGTTTGGAGATATATTTATATTCCTAAGGAAGCTGGTAAGTCACAAGTAGTGATTTTAAAATAATTAAAAAAAAAAAGGCAACACATGAACATTAAATAACGCCCCGTAACCTGTTTAACTTTTGCCTAAATCACTATTAAATAGAAACCTTAGAGTCTAAACTGTTAGGAAAAGAGACTTTTTTTTTTTTTTAACCTGCATGTGTATACTTCTAGTAACATAAAGTAACTTAGAAACTTTGCCAAGTTCCTGAAATTAAATTGTTTGTTTGTTTTAAAGATCAGATTATTTTTTGTTGTTTGCTTTTCAGAGATCATTGAGCAAAGCTACTTAAGAAAGTATTAGCAATTAATACCAGGAATAAATTTAAACTGAATTTCTAGGAATGCATAGGTATCATGTGTTTTATTCACTTTTACCCTTAATTTTCCATCCTCTTTTTTCCTTGACATGTACATTTTTGATTCATGGAGTGACATAAAAAAATACCAAATTTAAATAAAGAAATGAGAGAATTGGTCTTTTCTAGTCACTGGCTTTTCCTGGAGCCTTAAACTAACTTCAAAGATCATTATATCTTTCAACACCACAATTCAAATTTGCTCCCATGGTTATTTCAGCTATCTTCACGCTCATTAAGATCAATAGGAGACAGTTCCCATCATGAGAGGGTTAATTTTTAACCATATGATTTTTCATGGCATTGTTTAAATCCTTGTTAATTTTATAAATATTTTCTAATACACAAATATCTTTACTTTTTTTAATAAAAAAAAATTCATCCTTATAAATCCTAAAGTCCTTTAAAACGCACACAATAATGTTACTGGTACTCAGGCTTAATATATTTTCAATTAAAATATAAAAATAAAGAGTTTAAGAGAACAATCTGACACCTACATACAAGTTTCATCCCAAAAGAGGTTTGAAAAATGATCAATAGGAATTGGTTAACACAACCACAGCACAAGCAAAAAAAACCAAGACAGAAAAGGCTAGAAGATGTAAACCCCCTAACACTTCAGTTTTACAGTAAAAAGCGTAAGTTTAATGAAAGCATAAGTTTAATGAAAGATCAGAAACATATGTGTAATTTTTGCAAAGTAAACACTGACATTTAATAACAGTGCTGATTGATAAAATATATGTGTATTTCCTTTAGTGATTTGATTTAAAAACAGATTTGACAGTAATTGACAAGGTCTCTACCACTCAAAGTTACAAAGTAGCAGTCCCCTGTTTATGTGGTTTTTGTTTAAAGAATTTACAGTATCTAGATGAACAGGAAGCTTAAAAAAAAAAAAAAAATTGATGCTCAGTCTTCCATTTTACCAGCTATTTTTCCCTTGTAAATTCCTGAAAGTTGTTCATTTTTAGCAACTGAATGAAAATGTGGATATAGAGGGAAAGAAAAATCAGAAATAACACAAAGGCAAAGGACCTGAGAAGAGTAGAAAGGCAAAAAAAAGAAGAGTACTTAACTATTGTAACAAAGTAGTATATTTTATGAATTAATTTTCATCTCTTTTTAAACAAGCTGTGGAAAGACAGGAAGAAAGCTGAAAGCCTGCAAATTTTCCACAGAGTTTTATTTTATTTTATTCTCACCATTTTGTACGTTTTAATTCCAACTATTTTTTTTGTTTGTTTGTTTTCAAAATTGAAGAGTTTTCATTGAGAAAAGGTAGAGTGAAGAATTAATCAAAATTTAATATGTTAAATAATTCAGTGAAGGAATGTAGACTAATAAATTCAGTTTAGAACTAGAACTTAGACATTTTACTCCTACATACTAGAATGAATATAAAACCTTTCACTTTAAATACTAACACTGTGCTTTTGATCATACTGCTTTATCTCACTTTTGATATAGTAACCTTGACAGCCATTGAGTGACACTGAGAAAGGTTTTTCACACTTTTTTTTTAGCAACCAATACAATTTGCCCCTCCATCCACATTTGTTTTCTGCTCAGTTCTGCAAGTACTAACTTCTTCACTAATTATGATTTCTTAGCTCATAATTTAATTAGATGATAACATAAAACCTAATAATTGTATAGTCTGTGCAGTTTTGCTTCTTTCTATGCCAACACATAGGTAGCTAGAGAAGACAGAATACATGTGAAAAATATGTACATTTCCATACATACAGATGATATTAGGTAAATAAGAGATATTTGAGCAGTTAAGGGTTTATATAACAAGTAAAAAGAGCCTGCAAGATTGTAGAGTAAAAGATACTGTCTACATGTCCTAGCAGTGAAAGCTTGAGATAGCCCATACACACGTGAATATACCCACTGCCCTCAGGTGAACGCAAAAGTTAATAAATACGGGACAAACTTAAAGCCACAAGTTTTGAGAAGAAAAAAGAAAAAAAAAAAAACCAAAAAACAAACAAACTCAAAAGCCCCCAGCAAAACCCAAATAAACAAAAAGCTTGAAACTACTGCAGCTATGTGTTGGGAGATGGATTGTTTTGAGCCCTGACTCAAGTTCCGGGATACACTGTAATCAAGTTTGAGGCCTTGTTCGAATCAAGATTATCATTACCTCTGCATGTCTGGACTTTCTCTTCATAGACACCGAAACAGAGATACAAAAACTTATATACGTCAAGGGGAAGTCGATGCACATCTATAATAATTTGCTTATTTACAAATTCATTAATCATCTTTTTTTTTTTTAGAGGTAAAGAAGTATTTTTAGAAGATTAATATTATTCTTATATAAGCATCTATAATAAATCAAATTAAACACATTCTGGTCTTAAATATCCACTCATAGTTTTAAACTGAGGTGTTTCTAATTTCTGGTCCCATTACTATAATCTAAAGCACCCAAAATACCTGATAAATCGCAGTGAAAGGGTTAGCAGAACTTCTGAAAAAAAGTATGAAAGCATAGTCTGATTCATATTGAGTTATTAAATTGCAAGATGTTACCAATGAAGTATTCTGCTTGTAATAACCAATGAAAGCTTGAGATGTGTGATAGCATAAGGCATAACAAAGCAGATATAAACCAGCTGGTGAAACAAATCAATAAATACTGCAGAAAAGTCATGAGAATTTTATTCCATATACCAATGATCAAAACCAGTGGATATATACAGTACAGCACTGATATCGAATGAGATTGCCTAGCTGTCACATAAAATTGTCCAGTCTCCTCTCCTGTCCCGTGAATATAAATTACAGATTTTTCATAACTATTATTATGAATTATTATGAATTGCAGACAATTCATTTGCTTGCACAACAGAAAGAGGTCAGGGAAAATACTTCACTACTTTGCCTGAGAATGTGTAAGGTAAAAATTGTAAGTTGATGCTGAAATGAATTTAAAACAATGATACTGTATTTTAGTGAACATCTGTAAGTGTAGGAGAGAAGAGTTTTGAACTTCAAAAATACACATTCAGTAAAATTTGTAGGTTGGTTTTTAAGTTTTGGAATTTTGTCACATATATACACACACAGAGACACACATCCATACATATATACCAATATGTGTATGGACTGTTAAAAAAAAAAGATGTGTTTGGGCTGTGAAAATATGCAGTACTGTGACTCATACATTTGGGGGGATGTTTTCTGAAGGCAGCCATAAGCTAGTCATATGCACCAATCTCTCCAACAACCACTTAAGAGTAACTGCTGCAGTACTTAGCTGATGCTAACAAGTCCTTCTCTCTAGTGTTTAAACACTATGCCATACAAAAATAGCAGCATTTCTTCCAGTTATCTCAGACTAAAGCCAGAGTAGGCTTTTATTGCCTGGGGGATATTGCATAGACATTGCAGTGTGCGTTCCCACACAGAAAGGCTGGGAAAGGGGCTCAGCTGAGCAATGTTCTTTTGTGTCTAAGACTTCAGGAAACTTATCACTGAACAGACTAGATTACTGTCATGCATTTTATCCCCAGAGTGGTTATCAAAGGTTAAAATCTGTATGATTAGTCATTTACTCATTCCTAAACACTGAGGCAATTTACATCAGGTAAGAAAGAACCCAAAGCACAGCAAAGAAACTAAGATTATCTGATTGCAAGTTACAGACTAACCATCTAGAACTCTGTCTTTTTTGCTGGCTTAAAACGAATGAAGAACATTTCTATTGTTACTACTGGTTGCTCTTAAGGGAAAGAAGCTGAAGAAATACATGCAATTGTAATGATTGCTTAGTTATGGACTAGAACTTCCTCGTGCTACAAAGAAGTGTCTTTTATTTCTACTTACTTAATAAGTTTCATTAAAATGCATGCAATTATTTTGTTTTCCCACAGCCAACACAGTCACAATAAGATCCATAATATATTTTCATCTCATATATCATATTAGAGAACTAGAAAAAGGTAAATGTGAAAGGCTAGTCATTCCAGGCAAGCATAACCCATTAATTAGATAAAAGAATAAGTCCATAATAGTTGCTTATGTTATTATGAAAAGCTTATAAGCTTAAACAGCACTGTGCTTTTTGGATGTCATTTCTGTTAATTATACCCTAGTGTCCCAAAGTTTTCTAAATTAACCAAGAGCTACTTAAAGGCAAGTACCAGAATTTCATTATGATCAATCCTCTCTTTTGTCAAGTATAAAAGTTCAGGCACTTAGGAGCTGCCACAGAGCAAAGTAGGTCTGCTTTAAAATCCAAGGAACATTTTTGATGAACTGGGACTTGAATTAATAAGTTCTAAAAATAATTAAAAAAATAAACTGAAGCTTCATACAACATCGAAGCATAAGGAAAGAAATGTTGAGACTGAAAAACATTATCTATAATTCAATTTAGAATAACAAGTGTTTTCCACAGTGACTCACTTATTTGTGGTGGTGTGCTTTCTATCCACAATATAAATAGCTGATTTTACTGCTATCATTCAAAGGTTTTTTGATATCACAACTCATTATGAAAGAAAGTACATTCTTATTTCAAATAATTGACTCTTGTCTGATTTTATTCAGAAATACTACATGTGCTGGAAATTAAGCAATCACATAATAGTGCTAGAAAAATGATGTGGCTTTTTTGACTTATGGGATGCAGTTTCAATACTGCTTTTGACCCCTGTAATCCTTACGAAATGCTATTTTAGACTCTAATTCCTATTCTAACTGACAGAAACTTCTTAACCATTGGAATCGTAAGCTAGAAAAGCAAGAGTTCAATAATGTTTATTACTTGCTATGGATTTTTAACCAGTTTTTTCATGAAAAGAGGAAATCTGATCCCTGTCAGTTTAATGCTGTCTAAGCCACATCCACCCTTGTATTGCTGTTATTTAAGAAAAAATAATCCTACCATTTTGGAACTCATTCTAATTAGCTATCACAGTAACACAGGTTTGTAAGTTATAGAGTCAGTACTGATATTTTACCTCTTTGAGGTTCAGCCTGAGTTATCTCAAGGTAATTTACCTTTATCACATACTTTGTTGTTTGATTGCTTCCCTCGGCATGATGAAAAATAAATGCATAACAAGAATAATGACTAAAAAAAATCCCAGCTTTACATGACAGCAACATGGCTACATACCACTGATGTCACAAGTTAGCTAAGTGTCATTTTTCAGTCTGACAAGAAATTCAGAAAGACAAAGCACTTACATATAACTGAAAACCAAAATGAAAGCTCATCAAAACATCTAAGTGAAGAACAGGAAGGCTCAGTGCAAATCGTAAAATTTCAGAACTACCACATAATCTCAGTAACTGATGAATTTATTCAAAAGAAAATTAGAAAAACTTAAGTTTCTTCTCATTTGAGTTTCCTGAAACAGAAAAAATCTATATAAAATTGTGAAACTTGGGAAATATAACAGAATTATATAGAGCAGTAAAATACTCCCATAATTTTCATAGTAAATGCCAATAAACCATAACAAATACCAATAAAATAACACCTATCCAATATTCAGAGGTGGGTAAACCTTTCTCAGTGATCATAAACAAAATACTGTGTAACATCATATAAAACTTCCTGATTATAGAAACATCAGGGAGAAAAGAATTTCTGTAGCTAATATTTGTCTTATGAGGCAGATATGTATTTTATTGTCATGAATGTCATAATTCTTGCCTGGGCTTTGTTCTTATTGGACCTAATGACAAACAAAAATGGAGAACTGAATTCTGTCAGCAACAGTGTATTTTTTCCAGATGCCAGAACGTATGTCTTCCTAGTTAGGCATCACAGATGCAATACCATTTCATTTCTTACTTGCCCAGATCATGTCCATAAAACAGAGATGCAGGAGAAGGATTTTTATTTGGGTTTAATCCTAAAAAAAAAAAAAAAAAAGAAAAAGAAAAAGAGTCAGGCTTTATTGATTGAAATGATCTGCTTTTATAGAATCATTGAATAGATAGCATTGGAGAGGACCTTAAGATCATCTAGTTCCAATCCCCCTGCCACACAGTTCCAACTCCCCACCTCACACTGAACCATGTCACCCAAGGGTCTATCCAACCTGGCCTTGAACACTACCAAGGATGGAGCATTCACAACTTCCCTAGGCAACCCATTCACAGTAAAGAACTTCTTCCTTATATCTAATCTAAACTACCCTATTTACGTTTGAGCCTGTTATCCCTTGTCCTGTCACGACAGTCCTTAATGAAAAGTCCCTCCCCATCATCTTTATAGCCCCCCTTCAGATACTGGAAGGCTGCTATGAGGTCTCCACCGATTCAGAGAAAACTTCATGAACAAACTCGCCAATAGTTTCAAACTGACAAGCAGGTATTCTTTATTGCGGTGCCGGGAGACATGGGGGTAGCTCCTCCGAACGTGTGTCTCCGTATTGCTGTACAGGCCATCCTGTATATGGTCACCATATAAATGGTCAATGGGCATATTACATAATTTTCCAGGAAGTTTCCCACATGCATACATGTGATGGTGGTCTTTAAGGGTCCTTTACTTTTCTCAACAATCTTCATAACTTCAGGCAGTCTTTGAAGCACCAGCTTAATTAATATTACAGTCATAGCAATCATCCCATTCTTCTACTTATCAGTTGGTTTAACTGCTCCCATCCTGGACATCTGCTAGTCTGGGATATTCCCAGGTAAATGTTCACACCAGCTTAATGGGTTNATTAATATTACAGTCATAGCAATCATCCCATTCTTCTACTTATCAGTTGGTTTAACTGCTCCCATCCTGGACATCTGCTAGTCTGGGATATTCCCAGGTAAATGTTCACACCAGCTTAATGGGTTTATTAACACCACAAACATAGCAATCATCCTGTCCTTTTACTTATCAATTAGTTTAACTCCCCATCCCCAGGTTCTGTTTTTCGATTCTGCTTTTCTTACACCCTTTGTACTAAGGTCCTATGGACCTGAAACTGTCAACTACCTTCAAGCACTGCAGTTATTTTCCATTACAAAGCCATCAAACTTAATATTACTTAGAACCAATTACATTTTGTGCTTTTGTGCCTCCTTGTCTCATCATGGATTCAAAGTCTAGACCATCCAGTCATTCCCAGGAACATCCAGAGCTCCTTGATGGTCGACATCCATGGTGTCTGGCAAATGGCTTCTTTTCCAGCAGTTCCAAGTTCTCTCTGTCCTCCTGTTATTTCATATCCTAGGTAGGAGACTTGGGTTTCAATTAGTTGGGCCTTTTGTCTGGATACCTGATAACCATTCAGTCCCAGAAAATGCAATAATCCCACCATCCACTTGACACATTCTTCCTTTGTTTCTGTAGCAATTAATAAGTCATCCATATATTGTAACAGAGTCCCCGTCCGAGTGGGTGGTTTCCATGACTCTAATTCCCATGCTAACTGATTTCCAAAAATCATTGTACTATTTTTAAACCCTTAAGGTAATATCATCCAAGTTAATTGAGTTTTCCTTCCTGTATCAGGATTTTCCCATTTGAAAGCAAACAGATTCTGGCTTTCTTTGGCCAGTGGTAAGCAAAAGAAAGCATCCTTTAAATCCAGGATGGCGAATCATTTCTGATTTCATTTTAGTTTGGACAATAAAGTATATGGATTAGCCACTACAGGGTAGTGTCCTCTACTATTTTATTTATGGCTTTTAAATCTTGAACTAGCCTATAGCTTTTCACATCTGCTTTCTTTACTGGTAGAGATAGGGGTGTTATATTCCGATTCACATTCCACTAATAAACCATATTTTAGATATCTATCAATTATTTCTTTAATTCCCCTATCTTCTATCCTTAAAGGATACTGTTTTATTCGGACTGGGAGCTGTGAGTGCTTCATCCCTGGCAGTACTCAAGGCCAGGCTGGACAGAGCCTTGGGTTTAGTGTGGGGTGTCCCTGCTTATGGCAGGGGGGTTAGAACTAGGTGATCTTAAGGTCCTTTCCAACCCTAACTATTCTATGATTCCCTGGCCATGCCCTCTACCTCTCATTCCACTAAACTCCTGTTTTGCCTGTTCCAATGCTGCGACTGTGGGTGCTGTCAAAACCTTTCTTAATTTCCTTTTTTTTTTACTTGCTCTTTATTCCTGTATACTTTCAAAGCCACTTCCAATAATTTTTCCATATCTCTTATTTCAGTAACAGATAATTTTTGGAACTTTCACTTGACATCCTCCAATGACTGCCCCACAAAGGAATTTGCATGCTGTAATTTACAGGAAGGAATCCTGAAGAAGGATACATTGTGGTGAGTTTTCACATAGTTTCTCTGAGCTTGTCCAGGAACTCTGTTGGTGACTCCTTTGTCCCCTGTCTTATTTTAAATAGCACCAACCAATTTACTGCTTTAGGTATAGCATTCTCAAGCCCATATTTAATCCAATTTTGATATCTCTTTAGAGATGCATAATCTCCAGCATCATTATAATCCCAGTCTGTAGCTGTAAGGGGGATATGATCTTCAACCCTCCCAGCTATTGCCCCTGCAGTAATTTGTAAGATGAAAGCTCTCCTGTTTATCTTCTTCAAAAATAAAAGAAACAATGAAAACACAATTTTCTCATAAGAAAATTACTTTGATAATGTCTCAATATTTTCCATGAAAACAAGTCATTTCCTGATCAGCATTAATAAGAAGTTGCATGTATTTTTCCTCTTGTTAAAACAGCTTTAAAAACAGAAAATAGAAAAATCAAAATGAGAATTTATGATCAATCCATTCCATATTTTTCTCTCTTTTTTTCTGTTAGTAGCCACCTATATCACTTGAATTGTTAAGTGCTCATTAACTTTAGAATCAAGGTCTAAAAACATGGGTAGTGATTACAACTAAAAAGCTATAGCTTGGTAAGACACTGAGTTTCAACAGCTGCAAGTAAAAACCATTGAACACAACTTCAGCACTTCTCTGTGACAGAATTTAGTACTTATACAGTGTAGTTTCAGTGAGGGTCTCTCTGGAAGCAGTAAGATTAATGCATTTCCCTCAGTTGCACGGGTCTGTGCTCAGAAATACTTATTTTTTTATTTTATTTTTTATTTTTTTTCTGTAGAGGAATAGCTAGAAATACTCTTCTGTTGATAAAATAATGTAGGGTGCTCTGGGCTGGTTACCTTCTTCCTCTCCAAAACAGTCAGAAAAAGTAAGCTGCAGACCACGAGTCTTTTTACTATTAGCAGTCAGCCTCTATGCTTTTCCTGTTTTTTCTTCTCTCTCCTAACATGTCACTGTGTATATATTTATTGTATGCCAGAACAACCTCTTCCTGGTGGTTGTCACTACTAGAACTGAAACCTCCCCAGCAATCATCTCTCAGGGAACGCCTGGGAAAAGGGGTGAGCAAAAGTAGTTCTCAGAGAATTGCTTTGGCTAACCCCTGAGCAGCGAGGTGAGATCTCCTTCACGTCTGTGACATTCCCTGTAATGACTTATCTGGCTCATGAGAAAAAAACCTGCTAGTATAGGCATTTGCCTCTGAAAGTGCCATTGATTTCCCTTTGGTTTTAGCACAAGCATCATAAAATCAGGATACACACCCAGCAGTACCTCAGGGAATTAAGTTCCCAATTCCTTTCTGCTAAACAGCTTCCAGTTCACAAAGTAGCTTTTTTACAGGCCACTCATACTTTACTACACTGCAGCACAGCACACAATGTAGGCAAATGTTACAGCTGACTTATTTTAAGCTCCGGGCAAATAGGATGCGCAAGAAAGAGTACATGGTGCTCAGGACTAGGGTGCTAAAGAGGTTATGAGCACTTACAGCTCCCATTGACTCCAGGGGCAGCTGAGTGCCCTTGGCAACACTCAGAAAGAGATCAGCAATTTGCAGGAGTTTGGAATGATGCTTAAGAAGTATTCCTCTCTTTCCCTTCTCTTTCTTAGAATAGCATGGTTTAGCTATTTATTGCCTTAATTTGATATTTACCTACAGTTTTAAATAATAATGAGCAAAACTATTCTGCAAAGTAAACAAATAAAAGTTAAACTTTTTAGTAAATAACAGAAGGACAACTGTATGTTAGAATTTAATTATAAGAAAAAAGTTATACTTGGCAAAAGGCATATGTAATTTGTGATTTCATCATTTTATAAAGCTTCTTTAAATGGATTAAAATAACTTCTGGCAGCTTTTTCCCTTATGCTGCCATAAATCCCAACTAAACCCAGATCTCTACTAGAAATGCAAACAGAAAGCTCTAAATAGGAATAAGTAAGAGTAATACCATGAGTGCTTCATTTTTTTTAATAGTCAAAGTTTTTAATAAGTTGCTTTACATTGCTGTAAAACAAGATTTTCACATCTTTGCAGCCATTTCATGTGTACCTCAACAAATATGAATATATTCTGTCCAGATAGTTTTACAAAGTATTAATCATTATCATACCTCCATATGAATGGAAAAATGTTTATGTCTTTTTTTTTAATTAAATATAATAAACTTTTTGATCAAGCCTGGGAATCTGTAAATCAAATACCTATGTGTACTTTTCTTAGACTTATATAATTCAGCACTATAGTGAAACAAGGGGATCACAAAATTACAAAATGGAATATATAATCCTTTAGAATTAGTTTTAAGTAATGTTAAATTTGATTGCTTCGTAACAGTAGCAATGGAAAACTACTGAGGTGCACAATACGTAGAGAAAAGAATAGGGTACAGCTAGAGAACATGTCCAGAATTCTTGTACAAGACAAATTGTTGTAGTTGGCATAGTTTTAAGAAAAATAGTCTGGAAAAACAGGACACAGGGATAAGGAGTATCTGGGAATGGCAGGTGTCCAGGATGGGCTAAGGTTAAACTAACTGATAAGTAGGAGGATAGGAGGATTATTACGTATCTGGTGCTAACGAACCAATTAGACTGGTATGAGCATCTACTGCGCGTGCTTCAAAGGCTGCCAGGAGTGAAGGTTGTTGAAGGAAGTAAAGGACCCTCAGAGATCAATTCTGTACGCATGCGGGGAGCTTTCTGGAAAATGACGTAATCTGTATGTAGCCTCATGAATATGTATGTATGCCCAGGGACTATAAAAGGACGGCTTGTGTGGCACACGTTAAGAGGAGCTATCCCATGTTTCCCGGCGCAGCAATAAAGGATTCCTGCTTGTCAGCTTGAAAACTTTGTTGGCAAGTTTGTTCCTGGAGTTTTCTCCAAATCAATAGGAACCAGCCTCAGTAAGAAGACAGGTTCTTTGGTTAACTATTCTGCTCTCTGTAATACTTTTCTTTCTGTTAGTTTGTTAAAGTTAAGAGACAACATTAATAACCCCAGAAAAATGCGCACTCTAAAGAGTTTTTATCAAACATGCTGGTGTCTGAAATACCAGACTAGCAAGAAACAGCATTACTTTCTTGTTAATTACTAGCAGAAATACCCATCATTCCACTGAGGGGCAGGGCAGTATGGGTTTAATCCTGCCCCAAAAATAATTGGTATAATGCCAGAACATGACTCTTTTCTATAGATCAGGGCTGTAGCTCAGTGAAACTGAACATTTATAGCTAGATAGTGTGAACTCAGAAGCTATTTTTCAGAAAGCATAGTTTGCATAAAAATGCAGTGAAAAAGTAATAATGTTTTGGAAAAAAAATCATACATACAGTAAATACAAATAATGTCTATAAATAGACAAAAGATCATTCCATTTATTTTTGTTTAGTTTTCTAGGACTATAATGGATTGTGGAATATATAAAATGCAGAGTAGTTCAGCTACTTCAATAATGGAAACACCTTAGGGAAATATTGTGCCAGATTCACAAATATAGTTATGATCCCACTGTGCCACTCAGCTGCTACAAATGAACCATAACCTAGCTACAAATCACTTGCAGAGGATTTCCTGTCTTCAGCAAATTCTTTTCTGACACAGATATATATCATTCCAAGGCACTATAGTTTCATGTTTTCATTGGGAAAAGACATATCTTAGAAGTAGGAAAGTTCATGGTACAATCTTGACATACTCTTTCTCCTTTGGTACAAAAACAAGTGCAGAGGCACCAGTAGAATTTTATCAAGGGATTCAAAATAATTGAGATAGACTCAGATCCTGATACCTTTTATCCCCTGTGTTGCAACAGGCACAGGTAAAGAATTTGTTCTCTAATTTTCCTTTATATACTTCACATTTTTCATCTTATAAAATTAAAAATACTTTTTCAAGTAAAAAAGAAAAAAATATAAAACTATTATTATGCTACCTATAAAAACAATATCATACATATTCTGCTTTGGTTTTGAGCACTTGAATAGTTGGGACTTGTCCTGGGTTCAGCAGTTGCAGTCAGTTTTTCTTCTCTTTAGTAGCTGGTGTTTTG
>NDXB01021240.1:0-14368 GCA_002631895.1 Agapornis roseicollis
ACTGGACTGTTGTTATCTGACCAGTGGGAGTTCTTTGGCCCATCTTCCCTCCCACTCCTCCGGAAGTGGGGAGGAAAGAGGGGGGGGCCAAAAGGGGGGGGCTTGTGTGGGTGAACGTGCTGCCTGGCTGGGTTCAAACTACAACAGTTTTTCAGTAAGTTCTGTTTCTATGAGTAAATGATGCTTCCTAAGACCAGTAAAATAACACATAGTACCTTAACTAAAATGAAATTACCAGATTAATATATTGAACTTCTGATAGAGTAGCATAAATCATAAAGCTAAACAAAACACACAAATGTGACTAGGAAAGAACATGAGACTCAGTAATGTATATACGAAATGGATGAGGGTTTAGACAGGTTTTTGGTCTGCCTTATAAAGTATCTGAAATGGCTAGAAGAAAATGGGAACAGACTCCAGCAGTTTCTTTTGGAAACTTTTCTGTATAATCTTGCTCTTAGAAGGAGAAAATTTTATAATTCTCTTAGAAAACAAGATTTTTCTACCACCATATTATTTAATTATATTGATTATATCAATAACATTTTATAGAGATTACACTGTGCATGAGCAAACAGCAGAAGTCTTTTGTCAATTTATTACCTGCATTAAAACCAGGCTTTTTGTTCTGTTCTGTAAAAAATCTAAGTTATAAAAAAAGTGTTAATAGTTAATAGACTAAAAATAATGAAATATTTAAAATAAAATGCAAAAATAATTGTAAAATCTGTCTAGTTATGCTGTTCCCGTTTTAAATTCTCTGTGTTCATTTTCTTTTGCCCTTTTGGCCAAGTTCATGTTTCTTGTTTCCATCTAGATGTAACCTATTTCCAAACAGACAGGAAATCCAACCTTTGTTATAAGTTGAATTTATCAAAGAAATTTTGCTTTTAAGTTTGGCATTTAGTAAAGAACTCATATTTATGCAAAACAATTCTTACCAGCTCCACTCATTCTGATTCCATGGCTGCCAATTTTTCTGTAGTGTCTTGGAGCTCCAATAACTGCCAGCAACAGATTTTATTAACTTCCCTTTACTGTTTTTAGCAAGTACAAACCAAACCAAACATCTTTCTCCCAAACTGCTAGAGAAAATATAAATACAACACATTGCACATTTTTATAGCAGTTGTGAAGAACAGACTTCAAGCATTTTTTTTCTGCTTAGCCATATTAAATTAGCTTCCTTTTCTTCAGTCACTTGTACAGGGGATATGCTGTAACTCAATGTAATGTAATTTAATTTGCTACTTAAACTGTATTTAAACTTCATTTCAGGACATATCTATTTATTTTATACAAAGTGACTTCTGAAGTGCACTTCTGTCACACAAAGGTGGATGACGGTGTTGTAGGCTTTGTTTGTCAATTTAAATTGAGCTAGACACTTCAGTAAAAATTTTTATTTTCCCATCAAAGACAGGAGTGATGGAAGGTGTGAAGTGATTCTGTCTGGTTCCAGAACTGAGATAAAGAGCTAAACACAGAGAATAAATCTATGAAATTAATATTTGATCATTTATAACATTAATCAATAAGTATATATTGGGTTTTAAAACAAAAATCTGGCTAAAATGATGGCTAAATTATATCTTCTAAAGTTATGGTTTATTTGTACATTCTTGCAGTAAAACTTAGATATTGTAAATCATAATCACTCACATTATATTAAACAACATAAAAAGTTACATAGGGCAGGTATGTATTGAAAGCAAATTAAGCCAAAATCATTTGCTGGCTGTCGTGGTTTAAACCCAGCCACGCATCTCGTTCACTCACTCAACCCCCCTTTCTTGCCCTCCCCCTACTCCTGGAGGGATGGGGAGGAGAATCAAAAGAATGCAACTCCCACAGGTTGAGATAAGAGCAGTTTAGTAACTAAGGTATAACACAAATCACTGCTGCTACCACCAATAATAATAATGATAAAGGAAACAACAAGGGAAAAGAATACAGTATCTCACCAACCACCAACAGGTAACTCACGACACCCCACCCCAGCTGAGCACCGACTGAATACCTCCTCCAACCCCCCCAGAGCACTTGCCCTTCCGGGTAACTCTCAGTTACATCCTGGGCATGATGTGCTATGGTATGGAATACCTCTTTGGTCAGTTTGGTCAGGTGCCCTGTCCCTGCTTCCTCCCGGCCTCCCCTCCTCCTTGGCAGAGCGTGAGACTCACAAAGTCCTTGGTCAGAGTAAAACATTCGAGCAGTAACTAAAAACATTCCTGTTATGAGGTGTAAGGATACAGGCTGTGCAATGCTAAAGTGCCAGCAAGCAGCCAAGGCTGTGTTCATTAGCCATGTTTGCAAAAGAAAATAAATCTTCTGAATCACTGCCATGAACATGAAAAATCAAAGTGTAAGTGAAGGCTTGTATCTTTATCAGGACTTGGGTTTCCCCTTCTGTTCTTCAGTGTACCTGCTAGGTCTGACTACTTTTTCTTTTCTTTTACTTTCTGACATTTGCTGTATAAACTGGTCCCATGAGAATGAAGATGAAAGTCATCATCATTTTCCAGTAATCAATTATAAATACTTTTAACTAGAAATCTTCTACTAACAATTCCTTCAACACTGTGTGTTTGGTTGTTTTTCCACAAAAGCATATAAACAGAGGGTGAAATAGAAAATACTAAAAGCATTTTAAGAAAAAGCATCACCAACTACCGTAGCGAAACTGCATTAAAAGCATCACCAATTTCAGTGTGAAACTGCATTACTAATGTTAATATTGTTAGAATGTTCTAAATGGTCAAACCATTAAGTATTGGTTAAATGGTCCCAGACATACTAAACAGATTTAATACAACTAAAGTTAGTATAGCTAGAGCCCATATAAAAGACCATTTAAATAATATGAGAGATTTCTTTGGAAACAAGTGAGCTCTCAGTAAATAAGAAAACAGAGAAAAGTACTTTTACCTATGTGACCACTTCTGGCGTCTGCATTTCCTCATGAAGTACAAATACCAAGAAAGTTAAAAAAAAAAAATAAAAAAAAAATAAAAAATGAAAATTAAGAAATTTGAATTTTAAAAAAATGTGGGGGACAATAAATTCAGTCTACTCAGTTTCTCTAAAAAAGAGTATAGGGATACTGGGGATGGACTGTTCATTAGGGACTGTAGTGACAGGACAAGGGGTAATGGGTTAAAATTTAAACAAGGGAAGTTTAGATTGGATATAAGGAAGAAATTCTTTCCTGTTAGGGTCATGAGGCACTGGAATGGGTTGCCCAGGGAGGTTGTGAGTGTTCCATCCCTGGCAGTTTTCAAGGCCAGGTTGGATGAAGCCTTGCGTGGCATGGTTTAGTGTGAGGTGTCCCTGCTTAATGGAACCTGATGATCTTAAGGTCCTTTCCAACCCTAACTCTTCTATGATTCTATAAGTATGTCAGACATGGAAAAGACCATTGATTCAGTGGAGCTTTTCAGTCTTTCAGAGATAATCATAGTAAGTGGTTGAAAGTGAAATTAGGCAAAATGAACCATGAAATCAGCTGCCATTTTGATGTACCAGCTAACACTGGAAAAATGCTAAAATTTGTTTCTGCTTCTGTCCTGGGTTTAGCAGTAGCAGTCATTTTTACTTCTTCATAGTAGCTGGTGCCACTGTGTTTTGACTTTCAGTTGGGAACAAAACTCATAACAGGAATGTTTTTAGTTACTGCTTGAATGTTTTACTCTGACCAAGGACTTTGTGAGTCTCAAGCTCTGCCAAGGAGGAGGGGAGGCCGGGAGGAAGCAGGGACAGGACACCTGACTCAAACTGACCAAAGAGGTATTCCATACCATAGCACGTCATGCCCAGGATGTAACTGAGAGTTACCCGGAAGGGCAAGTTCTCTGAGGGGAATTGGAGGAGGTATTCGGTCAGTGCTCAGCTGGGGTGGGGTGTTGTGAGTTATCTGTCAGTGGTTGGTGAGATGCTGTATTCTTTTCCCTTGTTATTTCCTTTATCATTATTATTATTGGTGGTAGCAGCAGTGATTTGTGTTATACCTTAGTTACTAAACTGTTCTTATCTCAACCTGTGGGAGTTGCATTCTTTTGATTCTCCTCCCCATCCCTCCAGGAGTAGGGGGAGGGCAAGAAAGGGGGGTTGAGTGAGGGAACAAGATGTGTGGCTGGGTTTAAACCACGACAGCTTCTGAAGAACCTGTTTACTGAATATTAATTACATTGGAAGCAGAGATCAGGAAAAAAAAAAAATAAAAAAAAAAGTCATATTTGCATAAAGTTATTAGTTAAAAGAATTTTGGAAATGGAAAGCTTTAGATATTTTTATCATGCACAAAGCCTAAAATGCTGGACCAAGTAGTCTAACAGGAATAAAATTTCGTTCAGTGTCTGAATACCTCTGTGCTCATAAAAGTTGTTATGACTGTTGCGTACAATGTTTTCCCAATTTCTGCAAGAGAAGCTTCATACATAATGACAGCTCAGCAGTTTTATAGGAACTTTCACTGCTAGTTTGGCCAAAGGAAAAAGGCAATTCCATATTCAGTGGAACTAATACATTCCCGTTTCGAGTTTATCAATCCTGCACACATTGTATTTAGTTTTATAGGCTAAGTTTGTAGTTCTTTTCTACGGTATCTCTGCTCTATTTGCCTATCTCTATTTGACTATCTCTGTTTGACTATATATTTTTTTTTTAATGCAGAGGAGGATGATGTCTTTGAGAACTCTCTCTGTTTGGTGTATCTAGATGAAATAGTTCAGCATTTTTCATCATTAAGAGAGGCTAGCAGAAAGACTTCTGTACTCATGCAGATAATGTGGTCCTGAAGCTTGTTTCCTTATAAAGCCAAGCTAAAAGCAGGAACATACATACAATAACTTTTCCTTTACAATACAGTGCAATCAAACTGAGAGCCAAAGAAAAACAGAGATGTAATTTCTGCAGTTTAAAATATTTAATTCTAATGTGAATGATTCCTTGCATTAAGAAATTGCATGACAGACATTATTCAGCTTTACAGTAATTATTATTAAAATAAACGATGACTGAAAAAGTACAATATACACACAATTAAGAACACTTAGGAATGGGATTCTATCAAGCATAAAAAGAACAAAGATAATAAAAAATATAAAAAAATAAAAATCCACCCAGCATCAGAAAATGTTTGCAATACGTATTTATTAATGTTTATTTATTGTATTATTTCCAAAACATATTTTGAACTACCACTTTTCTTGGCAATCTAGATCTAAAGGAGTAATGCTTTCCGATATGATGAGACATTAGTACTTCAAATTTTAGTTAAATCCCTTATTTAGAACTTTACACAATAGAAGCTTACACTCAGAAACCAAAATCTAATTTCAGGTATTCCATGAAGTCTAAAATATATAATGCAACAACAAAGATAAATGAAATATTCTTCAAAGAAGACAAGAATGACTATTATGTGCAAACATAAAATTTATGGAAGGGCTTATCCTTTCATTGAATGCTTCTTATTCTGTCCTTCTGAATCTTCTTCATATTAAATGTTCTGACAGGAACAGAAAGTAATGTTAATTTGGCAAATTATATGTATTTTTCAATTTTTATTAATCACCAAAGAGATACACAAAGCCTTTACTGAATTTGGAGCACAGGGGCAAAATGTCTCCTGAATACTATTACAGAAATAATGATATTAGGACATTAGGCAAGATATGAGAGAGCTCTTTGTGGCCTACTGTATAAGAAATTAAATGCCAATTTATTTGCTTGAAGAGAAACAGAAAACATTAAAAATGTAGTGGAAAGTATAGCTTACTGAAATATGGATGCTGCTCATGTAGTCTTAATTCCTGCTGTACATTCATACAGAAAATTACTGAGTTGATGTCAAAGTATGCATGTATGTGTGTGTGTATAATATAAGCAAGAAGGAGAAAAGAGGGAACAGTTACATCTGGATAAGTTCATCGTCTGGAAGACTATGAACTTTTACCTGTTCTCTCACTTGCTTATATGAGGTTTCTCATTCAATTGCACTTTCAGTGAACGTGGACTTTTGATAAATACCACAGTTCTGCTTATCTCAAACTGCTCACAGAACTGCCTTTTCCCAAGACAGACAACCTATAGGAGTACTTGTTCCATTTTTAAAAGCAGATACAGGCAGAAAAGAATGCTGGGAAGGTTATTATTATTTTTATTAACACTTTAATATTTATACCTGTCCAATTTTGAACATGTACATAAATATAGAAGCAACTTTGGCCTTTCTAATGTAACTAATCAAGCAAAAGGCTCTTGGGCCAATATTAGTTCTCTAATATGTAGCAGGTTATTAAACATGTGCACTGAAGTAACCAAAGTGTGACATGCAGCTCCATTAGATGTGTGTAATAAACAGAAGATATTGCAAAAGGAGATTTTCAGAATCTATTACTGTTCCTGCTGGGGTCAAATACAAAATGAAGTCCTAAAGGAGATATATGATAAGCAATAGAATACTAAAAATGATTGTATGCAGCACTTTCTTCCCTAGGGGTCGAGCTTAAGTCATGCCAAGCAGAGGACAAAGAAAAGCAGATATAAAATGTGCTTAAACCTTGGGGAAGCATGAAAGGCCATGCAGAAATGGATAACTTATAACCTGAGCATCTGCTTTACAAAAATCAACAAGGAAAAAGAAAGAACTGGAAAATAATAAAAAATTAAAGGCATTATTTTAGTCATCATGAAAGAATCAGTAAAAAGGGCATTGCTTAATGAAACAAAAGTAATTCAAAGAAAGTATGTGATTTATCTTTGCCAAGCTGGTTGCAGCAACTGACAAAAAATCTGTCCATTTATCGTACACTGTAAGCTTGCTTCAGGCATTGCCAATAAGTCCTTGTCATTGCTTTTAACGTTACAAATATCTGCCTATGGAAATTACAAACCTGGTGATCAAAGTGTAAATACAATGTATTGCATAGAAAATTAGCCATCTGCATCTCACCTATGCAGTCAGCAGTGTTTATTTCTGAGAACAAAAAATTTTTGAGGGAGGTTGTACAGGTGTCTGAGCACATGAATGAGAAAGTAAAAGCTGAAGGAATATATCCAAAAGGCAAATATTCCTGTCTTACCTCTTTGTTTTGATCAGATGTTTCAGATTTATAAAGAGCACTGACAATAACTGAAACTCTTGTGAGGTAGAAGTACACCATGAATGAGTATTTCATGTCTGATCTCCATCACTAGATCATATTTTACAGATTTTGGGTCAGAACCTGCTAGCTGCACTACAGATTCAGTATCTCTTCTACTGGTATTCCATGCAAGCACTAAAATCTGCCTGTAAACCAAGGTACAACTGACCCGGTGAAACTAGGCTGCCACACAGATCATAGAACCACAGAAAGGTTTGTGTTAGAAAGGTCCTTAAGGCTCATCCATTTCCAACCCCCTGCCATGGACAGGGACACCTACCACTAGACCAGGTCACTTCAAGGCCTGTCCAACCCAGCCTTGAGCACTGCCAGGGATGGGGCCGCCACAGCTTCTCTGGGTAACCTTCGCCACGGTCTCAATCACCCTCACAGGGAAGAACTTCTGCCTGGACTTCTGTGAGATGAGAAGAATCATCAGAAAATAAAAAGGTAAGGCCCACAGGTTGAGATAAGAACAGTTTAATAATTAAGTACAATATAATACTAATCATAATAATGAAAAGGGAAATAACAATAAGAAAGATAAATCAAAAATCTAACAGACATCAATGCTGCACAGTACAATTGCTCATCACCCACCAACTGATACCCAGCACGACCCAAGCAGTAATCAGTCCCTTCTGGCCAGCTGCCCTCAGTTTCTGTACTGGGCATGATGTCCTGTGGTATGGAATATCCCTTTGGATAGTTTGGATCAGGTGTCCTGTCTTTGCTTCCCCCGGCTTCTTGTGTCCCTTCTCAGTGGCAGAGCATGAGAGAGTGAACAGTCCTCGATCAGGATAAGTGCTACTAGAAAACACTATAATAACTGTGTTATCAACATTGTTCTCAGACTGAAGCCAAACCACAGGACTGCACCAGCCACTAGGAATGAAAAAAAATCTCTGTCCCAGCTGAAACCATGACAATTTAATTTTTGTTTGCTTGTGCCTCCAGTTTTGCTGTCTTGACTCTTTCCAGCTTGGTGAAGAGAAGATAACGGAATGACCTCATGGCAGTCTACAGCTTCCTCAAGAAGGGCAGCAGTGGAGGAGGTGCTGATCTCCTTTTTCTGGTGACCAGCACAGGACATGAGAAAATGGAATGAAGCTGCATCAGGGGAAGTTCAGGTTGGACATCAGGAAAAGGTTCTTCACTGAGAGGGTGGTTGGTCACTGGAACAGGTTCCCAAGGGAAGTGCCCACAGCACCAAGCCTGTCAGAGTTCAAGTTGCACCTTGATGACACTTTTAGGTTACTTTAGGTATATGTAGTCCTGTGAGGACCAGGGAGTTTGACTCAATGACCCTTATGGATCCCTTCTAAACTAAGATATTCTATGATTCTTTGATTCTTACCTTTTTCTGTTGGTTTAGTTGTATTTCTCTTTCTAGCCTCTTAAGATGCAAACAAATCAAAGTTAGGCCATTTGCAGACTACTACAGAAGTAGTTATTACCTGCATATCATAACGGTATGTTTAGGTGTGAAATATAATAAAGCTCATTAAAATAAATGCTAACTTCCTTCAGTTCACCAACAGCATATGCTAACTTGCTAGTGTAGGCTAGGTGTATAAAACACTAGATGTATTCAAGTTATGATTTCATTAATTTATTATTATCGTGCTCAGTGAAATCCTGCCACTCTCTTGGGTTGCACAGCCACCAGTACACTCCACTCGGCATACTTTTACAAAAGTAATGGTACTGCTCTTATAAAAGCAGTTCATACAAGAAGAGGAATAATGGGAGATTAAGTATACAAACAAATTGTCAGCAACTGCAGAAGAAATTGAAGGTATTCAATCTGACAGGAGAAAGATACCTGTTTATAAAGCAGCAGGAAGTGAAAAATATTTAACTTCAAGGACACTTTCTGACACACATATTCTGTTGATTTTTGTTATTTGATTTTGATATCTGCTTCTTTTTAGTTGTTTCACAAGCTCAATGATTACCTGGTTGGCTGTCCCATTTCTCGGATGAAACTTGTGTGAATAAATAGATTGATTAACAACACACAGTTGCCACACGAAGAAAAGTTTAACAGCCTGAAAATGAACAGTTAAACCAGAGCCAGACCCTGCAGTACTTACAGTCACTTGTTACTCTATTATGGCAAGATTCAAGCATCTCTACCCATCAGTTCAAGGAAGGGCATCACAAAACGTTTGATTTTAGTGCCAACAAAACTCTTACAACTAATGATCTAACAGCTGATCATTATCTATTCATTTCTGTAGGGATTATATTATTATATTATATTAATTATATTATTTTGTGCAAATCCAGAGATCTAAATCCACATCTTAATTTTTAACCCTAAATTTTCCATTTTGAAGGTGTAAACTGAGCTATGGATATTTCCATCTGAAACCACCACAAAACTGAAAAATTAATAACATGGAAATTAAATGCATTTTATACTAGCACAAATAATCTCCTGGAAGAATTGTGCATGGAATTTTTTACCTGCAAAATAAATATTTGAGCATGCCCATGCTCACTCCATTAAGCTGTTTCATTTATAACACACTTTACTTTGGCCTAAGTTTCTATCTTAGAATCCACCAGAAGAGATATGCAGTATATTGCCTATTCTCATTTTTCATATGCCACAAAACCAGAATTAGATTGTCCACCAACTGAAAAAATCACCAAAATAGTTTTTTTCAGAGATAGCTGTCTACTGAGCCAATCTCAACCAAGGGATCAGTTTGTTGTACCTGTGCCAGAGGAGTTCATTCACTTTCTTTGCACCTTTCTTACTTATCTTCTTCAGTGGTCAATTTATTAATGCGATTATATAGAGATATTCCTTAGTGTTTTCAGGGAAACACCTTTGCATACTGTGCTTTCTCCCACAGTATACTTAACCAGTTTTTCTTGGTGTAACATTTACTGTGGAGGAAGGTGCTTGCTTTAAAGAAACAATATTAACACAGAAATACAAGTAATGCATCAAATTAAAAAGATTACATTCAAAGATGGACAAATGATAAAACTGCCATTCCCATATTCAGGAATACATTAATTCAGGACAACATGAGTACCAGCCTAGTTTATTTTGCTATAAAAGTCAGGATAATAGTGTTTAAATAGTTTAGGAGAAATTATAGTCACTCTATAAGTTGTAAAACTGCCATTTACAATCATAATGACCAAAAGCCATTGATATTCTGTGAGAAAAGCTTGATTTCTGAAAAGAATTCTGTTCTTCAGAATTTATAGCTGAGAGAACTTGATTGGGTCTGCTTAAATGAAGGTATCTGGGATAATGTAATATACAGGATATGGTTCTATGAATGCTACACACAGTTGCAGAGTTTTGACTTTTTGGTGCTTCTGTTTAGATGCATTAGTCTTTTCCTTTATAAGTCAGCCATAAATCACTCCTGCCAGCAGGTACACTACATAACATAGGATTCAAGTGCATATTTACAGGGCATTTAAGGAGATCTTTAGCTTGTTTTCACAATATTTCAAACCGCTAGACACTAATAAAACTCAAGATGTAATTCTTGGTAGGATTTTAAAAGAACAGAAGAATCATAATAAATGTAAGAAAAATGCACTAGTTTCATCAATAAATTTTCAATAAATGTGGCTTTTCATACTTAGTTGTCCAAATGCAAGCCTAAAAAAATACTGACCTCAGCTTGTTTGAGGAAAGAAGAAAAAAAGAGCCATTACATATTTTCCATTAATTGATAAATGAGTAATTTCATAGAACAGTATTGGTCATATTTTAGAAGTATTTCTACAGAAGAATAAAAGTACAGTCTTACTTTATATCTTGTGAATGCCAAAATTCACATATATTGTGCATTTGAAGTTTTATAGTATATTTAATATGGCATGAACTACTTCTGTCACATTTTCAATCATAATACTAAAATGACTATATTTGAAAGGCATTATTTTAACACATCACTCAATAAAATTAGCATTATCTCTTAAAGAAAAGTAACTTCAGCCACTCTCAACTGAGAACATTAAGATAATTTTGTAAGTAAAATGTATCTTATCTAAATGTGATGAAAATTAGTTTTTCTCCTCATGCTTCATAGCTGAAATACAATTGAAAGACTTGGTCCTGATATTCACTTGTCACTGTTCCTTACAAAATTCTGGAGCACATTTAAAAAATTAATCCTCTTAGTCTACTGGTTGCTGCATCCTTGGCAGCCTGAACAAAGTCCTTTCTTTCACCTGAATAATTCCCGACACTTTCAGCAAAAGTAAACACTGTCATTGTTTTGGGTCACTGATATCCAGTTGTAGCAAGTCAGAGATTCCATTTGCTAATAGCAAATTCCATTTCCTCATAGCAGCCTTCCAGAACTCATAGCAGCCTTCCAGTATCTGAAGGAGGCCTATAGGGATGCTGGGGAGGGACTCTTCATTAGGGGCTGTAATGATAGGACAAGGGGTAATGAGTTAAAACTTAAACAGGGGAGGTTTAGATTGGATATAAGGAAGAAATTCTTTCCTCTTAGGGTGGTGAGATGCTGGAATGGGTTGGCCAGGGAGGTTGTGAGTGCTCCATACCTGGTGGTGTTCAAGGCCAGGCTGGACAAAGCCTTGCGTGGCATGGTTTAGTGTGAGGTGTCCCTGCTTATGGCAAGGGGGTTGGAACTAGATGATCTTGAGGTCCTTTCCAGCCCTAACTATTCTATGATATTATGATGACAAATCTGAAATCCGAACTTACACTCTCTTTAAGAAATGAGACCCCAAACAAAAATCAAAAAGGAGATATTGAGAGCCCTGCAGTTGCATTTGGGTCTTATAGGAATGTTTCATAGTGTTCCTCATTTCTCCCTCCAGGACTCAAGTAAACACTTGAGATAAAGAGCCACTGGCTTGATGGTTAGTGCTGTCATCCTGTGTCCAAGAAAATGACTAAGGATGATCCCTAGAATTTTTAAAGTATTAAACATCAGATTAGCAGGAAATAGGGATTTTTTTTTTTTTTTAATAAAAAAAAAAAAAAAAAAAAAAAAAAAAAAAAAAAGGTGTTTAATCCCATAGAGAAATAAACCATATTTAGTTAAAGAAAAGAAAGGAAAGGACTCAGGCAAGGAAACCCTGAATACCAAGTAACAAACATAAACTGTTAAACACTGAAGTGACTCAAACTAAGCATTAATAAACATGCACTGTATTTCCCACAAATTCTGGTTGATCTGCAAAGCGGAGCTGTGTTTGCATATATCTGTTTAGTGATTCAACTTCTTTCAGAAGGATTAAGTCACCAGTGACATTAATTCCTGGCTACCCATTTCTTCCTGATTTCACTGTGGCAGAAAGGCAAGCAGTGCTGAAATTCTTTGAATTTGGTTGACCCTTGTGTGGCTGAGGGATCCAAACTCTTTCCATGAACTCTGCCTGTCAAAATGATGCCTGTTTGCTGTAAGCACTTTTACCTGCAGCTGCTCTAAGCCACCCTAAAGTGTCATGTGTCTGTCTACATTCAACCCAGTATGACCAGCCAGCACCACATGCAAATGGGAATCTGGTGCAGTAATTTCTCCTCCTCTTTGTCCCAAACATTGGTAGTTACGTCTAGGACTGACATGTTGGAACAATTTTTCCCTGGCCACCAGCTTTTCCCCTGACTTTTTTAGTCCAGCCTGAGGCTTGCACAGACTGTGGGTAGGTTTTGCAGTGTGCTCTGGAATCTACTATCCCCAGACTTCCTATTAGTTAGGTGTTTAGGCATAACTGGTAAATAATTCCTCACACAGGATAAAAATGATGCTTCTTTATTCTCATATTTCACTATTTATCTATGTATAGATAAATATTCAACTGAATCCACTTCTGTATAAGAAGACCAAGTCCAACCATAGAATTTGTATAACATGGTGTCGTGGTTTAAACCCAACCAACCATGCAGCTCGTTCACTCACTCAACCCCCCTTTCTTGCCCTCCCCTGCTTCCAGAGAGACGGGGGGAGAATCAAAAGAGTGCAACTTCCATAGGTTGAGATAAGAACAGTTTAGTAACTAAGGTATAACACAAGTCACTGCTGCTACCACCAATAATAATAATGATAAAGGAAAAGAATACAGCATCTCATCAACCACCGACAGACAACTCACAACACCCCGACCACCTCTTCGGTGCTGACCGACCACCTCTTCGGTGCTGACCAACCACCACTTCCAACCACCCCGAGACAGCTACGCCTTCCGGGTCACCCCCAGTTACATCCTGGGCATGACGTGCTATGATATGGAATACCTCTTTGGTCAGTTTGGTCCTGTCAGTACAGTCCTGTCCCTCCTTCCTCCTGGCTTCCCCTCCTCCCTGGCAGAGCATGAGGCTCACAAAGTCCTTGGTCAGGGCAAACATCGCTCAGCAACAACCAAAAACATCGGCCTTATCAGCCTTGTTCCCGGGTTAAGTCAAAACACCATCTACTAAAGAGAAGAAAAACTGACTGAAACTGCTGAACCCAGGACACATGGTAAGATGGGACATACGTTTCCCTCATTTAGAAAAAGACACCTTAAAAACTGACCCTTAAATAAAGTTGTTCCTTTTTTAAAAAAAAAATAATTATTTCTTCATAAGAGAAGTAATAGAAGAGCTTCTGTTCTCACTCTGCTTGAGTGAAGTATCAGAATTGGTCAGACTAGAAAAGAGTTTATGATTTGCCCTATGTAATGCAAAGTTTGTGCGTCAGTAGTGGACACTACATCTTGTAGTCACAGATCCAGCTTTGCAACAGGTTTTTCCATGTAAATTAATTCAAAATTAGTTTCTCTTAGAGAACAAAGGAAATTGAAGCCTGCAAAAAGCATAGTCCAATGACTGGTCTTTCTTCTTAACACATCATCTCATATTCCCTATCTTCAAAGAGATCCCCTTTCCTTCAGAATAATCTTTAGTCAAACATTCCTTTCCAAAATAATCACAAATTTAACATTTCCCAAGTTCATCTTCATTTTTTCCTCCTGATTACTAGCCCAGTTCTCCAAAGAGAAACTTTTCTGTAATCATAGCAGAAGAAAGTTGCCCCCTTGTGCATATGCGCTGCAATACAGTCCTTAACTACATTATCAGAAAGCATTTTTCCCAAGAACTCTGCTTCTTCCAGCATACCAGATTGTGTACACTTGAGGAATGAACTAGCGATACATGGTGATTAAAGATTTATGTGCTTTACTACAAGGATATAATGGAATAAAAAAAAAAAAAAAAAGAA
>NDXB01021240.1:14486-27573 GCA_002631895.1 Agapornis roseicollis
AAAGGAAAAGAAAAGAAAAGAGAAGAAAGGAAAAGAAAAAAAAAGAAGAACAAAGAAAACAAAGCTGAAGAATACTCTGCAGGAACAAACAGATTCTACACCAGGCTCTGACACTGAGTTTCCAGGTGATGCTAAACAAGTTTTTTTAACTCGATTTTTTTCCAGTTTCTCATTTGCCATGTATTTCTCATTTTCTTATTGGTCAAATTAAGATTCTGGCTCTGTTGTGTAAAAGTTCTTATAACACAACAAATAAAACATTACACATATAGAACACGTGGAACGTTTCAACACCCTGAAAAAAGATTTGTAGCTATTTCAACTGAAGCAAACTCACTAAAGTCAGTAATGTTTACTCTCTCACAGACTCAGTAGCCTATCTGTAAAATGGGAACAAGAACTTCAGGTGTTTCTGTGAAAATTTATTTGGTTTTATTAATTTGAAAGTTCAAGCCACTATTGGCATGGGTGTCTTGGAAGAAAGCAAAAAAGAAATAAGCCATTGTTCATGTAGAAACACATTTGAATTCAGGAATATGCCTAAGTCATGCAGATGTTTGAGGAAAACTGTATATTGAAAATCTGTTTATTAGTTGAATTTCCTTCACCTGCAGTAAACAAGGAAAGTCCTGTGGAGAACCTGTTATATATTCATGAATAATTACAAGACGGTTATGTTTATATACAATAATTAAATGAAGGGTGCACAAAAAAACAGTATGATACTTTCCAACATTTATGCACATGATCTTTTATTGTTCCTGGAGGTATTTTTAACTTCTTTATATGCAACATGTATTCTTATAACTTGTGTATGCACACATATACACATATGCACACATACACAAGTAGTAAGGAAAGCTAATAATCAGAGCAGTTCTCTTTGAAATGTTGCCGATACAAATTTTGACAATCAGCTCTCAACTAAGAGATCAACGATGTTGCCGATAAGATCTTATGATTTTAAAAAAACATGTGCTGTGTAAAACTATTGTTACTCTAAGCAAATGGAAAATAGGAAAAAATGGAAAACCAAACTTTCAAAAACATGAAGAAGGCCAAAATATTCCCTTATGGTTAATAACACGAAAGATTACTTGGAACAGACACTACTGAATTCAAGTAAAGGTTTAAGCCTGTCTTAAACACAGACTTCTATCGAAGAGGAACCTTCTAGCAAATAAATTTATTTTTTAAAATTCCAAAGAATTTGACTGCCTAGTGAAGCTTGAATTTTTACTTTAATACAAAACAAAGAATAATGTTTGACACAGCATGTATTTGAATTTTCAATATTGCATACTGCCATTAGATATGCAATGGTCATCTTTAACTTGAACGAGAGCTCCTCTTCCTGGTACCACTGAAGCACCTAACCTGCTGAGTATCTGCTATTGAATACATGCAATTGAAGTGGTTTGCAAGGTCTTTGTATGTTGCATGTGATCATTCAAATACATCTAGTTCAGGATGAGCCAAAACTCTTACAGTCTGTCAGGTTTTGCTTTGTACTGGTGACTATTGTATTATTCATTGATATGAACATGGTATTGTGTCTGCCAGCATACTCCCATAGAGAATGGCTTTTCAGCAGCCTGGTACAGTTACCTGATTCTTCCTGAATTACATTACTATAATTTACAATGATTTAAGATCTTAGCTGAGTGGAGATGTTAGAAACAGATTAAATCCAGTTGACCTCTGTGGGAATTAAGCATATGATTAAATGCTCTGACAAGCTTGTGTCATGGTTTAACCCTAGCTCGCATTAAGTGATACACAGCTGCTTGCTCATTACCTCCCTACCGCAGGTGGTTGAAGAGGTGAATACGAAAAAAAGGAAAAATCAGGTGGTTTAAGATAAGAACAGTTTAATTATTGAAATTGAATAAAATATAATAATAACAGTGATGATAATAACAATAAAAGAAAATCCAGAGAGAGGAATAAAACAAAGAAACGAACAACAAACAACAGTGCTGCACAATACAATTGCTCGCCACCCACTGACTGACACCCAGCCTGACCAGAGCAGCAATCTGAGCCTTCCGGCTGACTCCTCCAGTTTATATACTAGACATGACATGCTATGGTATGGAATACCACTTTGGCTAGTTCAGGTCAGGTGTCCTGTCTCTGCTTCCTCCTGGCTTTCTGTGCCCCTTCTCACTGGCAGAGCATGAGAGACTGAACAGTCCTTGATGAGGGTAAGTGCTACTGAGCAACACTATAATATCAGCATGTTATCAGCATTGTTCTCAGACTAAAGTCAAACCACAAAACTGTACCAGCTGCTAAGAAGAAAATTAACTCTGTCCCAGTCAAAACCAGGACAGTTTGTTTATTTGGTTGTTTCAACTATCAGTATTATTGCATAGTAAAAATATTGCAAGACAGAGCTGTGGGTAGTGCAGTTATTCCAGATTTAAATGTGTATGGTGCTTGTAAATCGTTTCTCCTCTTTAGTACACTATGCTGAGAATCTGTAAGAATCTATCTCAATTAGAGTTCCTTAAGAGGTAATCAAATACACTGTAATGAGATATAACCATTATGCCTCGATTGCTCCTTCACATCAAATATAGATTTGAAATGAAAAAAAGTTATTATCTGCTACCTGTTTGAGCTAATGTCTGTGCAAAATGAGCTTGGTTGCCTGAATGCATTCACCTTAGAAAAGTATCTGTCACAAATATGAGACAATGACTTATACATCTGCCCTGTTTGAAAACACCTGAGTGATTACATCAAGGTCAGTCTGCCACATTATTCCCAAGTATTTAGGCTACACAGCTGCACCTACATGCACATAACATTGCCCCATGGCAAGATATCAAAGTATCTCCACTCATACCTATGCTAATAAAGTACAGAGGGACTGCTAAATCGAGATGTAACACTCAAAGAAGGCATGATCCAAGGCAAAACTTATAAAATTTGGTTCAGAAAGTATGGTCTGGGTCTCTTCACTACTAATTCATCACACCTCTCTCATGTATTATGTAGATTCTTTTCATGTCTGTCTGCCACTTACCTTCAATATTCACACAAACTTCATCCGCCAGTATGCTGCACCAACCTATAATCTACAAGGTGGAAGTGGAGAAGGTAGAGTTCTACTTTACCAAGTAGAACTTCAAGAGACATCTTGAAGCACAAGAGAAGAAGCTTCTCAATCTGCAATAAGTTGGTTGTAAAAATTAGAGTAAATTGTTGTCCAAGTAGTTTGAGTTGTTGGCAGTTTTCGAGCCAATATGCACCATCACTAGAAAATCCCCAAAATTATAGGTATACAGTCTGATGTCCTCAACTTCTGTTCCCATAAATTCCGGAGCTACTTGCAGGAGCTGGTGCTATGTTCAGCTCAGCAACCTGCTTTTTCTGGGCTTCTGTCATGATCCAAAAGTAGTCAACACTAACCTTCAAGTGACCAGCACAGCAGTTCAGTACTGCAATTAACACAACTATATAGAATCAAGGTCTGGTGCACCACCCAGAATATTTAATATAAGAGATACAGAATTCAGGACACATACCAACTCAAACACTGCCAGTCCATACATGAGAAATCCAGTGACTAAAACAGGGAGCCTGCTGTCACCATCAAAAGCAGAGTGAAATGACAGCAGTGTCTCAGCAGAAGTGATTCATGCATGTTTACATTAAGCCTACTGTCTGTAAACAATACTGATGTGTATCAGATCAGAACTCCAGTAGCTGTTTCCTGTGATAATCAAGCTCCTGTTTCAAACATGGAGCAACAACTACAACATTGTCAGCAGCAATGCCTTACATCTATTGCTCTGGCTCCTAACATTGTACTGTACAATCGTAGAAGCTATTGAAAATACTGGGTCCTTAACTTGCACCAGGTGACCATGAAATAAGCTGTTGGGCATCTCCACACATATCAGCTTTGCCGTCTGCACTGACAGAGTAATTATGATCTGCTGCACACTTTGCAATTCACATAAGGAATGGAAACCCCATCCAACCTGGTAGCTTGCAGGTTCATACATTGTTTTTGGACAGTGATCAGGAGGGCATCTCTTAGGAAGGGTATGTCTCCCTGCCAGCACATATCTAACCTGCTGAATATCTGTCATTGAACACATGCAACGAAAGTGGTTTGCAAGTTCTTTACATGTTGGAAGTGATCATCCAAATACATCTAGATCAGAATGAACCAAAATCCTATATTGTCTGTCAAATCAGAAATAGAATAAAAAAGGCTGTATTTGTTGAAATATGGAGGGAGGAAGGAAGGGAGGGTGATGGCAAGTCATTGAATTGTTCATAGTCCAGTATAATGTAATCACCTGTTTCCTGTACCCAGTATGTCCCAATATCATCTATGAATGACACCTATGCAATGAGGTTCACCTTATCCTTCCTTTCATGGCTTCCCAAAAGTAGAAGCCTCCATTCCATTTCATATTCCCCCAGTTGGTTGACAAGTCACATAAAAGGTAGTATTTATGTCACAGAAAAGGAGAAATTCAGGGTTTTTCCAAGATAGAAAACCCATATGTCATGATGTGCTACTAGTTTGTTGCTTTGAAAAGGCTCAAAAATGTAAGTAAATTTCAATAAAAGGTGAAGAAATATGTTGGTGGTACTGCATCAGTGTTACATCGATAGCTGTTTATCCAGTGAAGGGTACTTCCCTCTTAACGATACCAGGATCAGCTCACAGAGCTTGTCTGCTGTGAAAACCAAGTTGTTCTTCACAGCAGTTTCACTCTGTGACTGGAGGCACCTACTTTTGGATTACACTGGCTATGTGACTTGGAAAAAAAAGCCCCAGAGAATTCCAAGCTAAACATGTTTCTTGAGTGCCTGACTGAGTAGAGATCAGTTTGGGAGCTGCTGCTGAAGAGAAGTCTGTTCTGGTTGACAGTACTTAGGCTACTAGCCAGTTCAGCCAAAGAGCTGGTAGTAGAATTTTAGAGAGTATATTCTGGAAGGAAAATTACACTATTGTTTGGGAGCACCCCCAACAAGGTGGCACTTGGCTTTGGCTGATAATATCTGTGGACGAATGCTTTGTCAGTCTTGACAGAATACCTGCAGCCATGCAACCATGCCAGATGTATCAGGGACATTATCCAGAAGTATCATTGGGACCAAAGCTTGTGAGCCCTTCTATTTTCATCATTCTTGATAACAACATACCACTTCTCCTATTAAGAACACATAGGCTGAATGTACAGGCTGACTTTGATTCTGTATTTAGGCAAGAGAAAGTGCCATCTTTTCACAACCACCAGCTCTTCTGATCTTGCTCTAGTCAGTAGCTCAGTCTGTAAACTTCAAGCTGGTACATGTAATTAGAAAGTATGACTTTGCCATGTCAGTAAAGTTCTAGCAGCATACATATTTCATTCTTATGACCTCTTACTGAGATAAATAACACCTGAGGTACTAGATTCCTGATTGCTAGCTAGGAAGAAGATATACACATATACACCTTGGAGGCCTTGTTGCAGATTTTTTAAGGGAGTGTGGCATTTCACTGCATGGTCACAGAGTCCCTCACAAGTCTGCCATGCAGCTTTCTGGGATACATGCCAACAAGATACAATTTTGAAGGGTGCAAATGACATTGTTGGCAACAATGTAAGCAACAATGGTCAAAATAGGTCAGTCAATTATGAACCCTAATGGTCTTGTTGGTCAAGGACTAAGTATGTGCTCTCTTCCTTCCACTCCTAAGACCTGCAACTTCACTCTAGAGCATAGACAAATTTATCTTGCTTTCTCTACATACATGACTGTGGTTGTCTGTCAGTCAGACACCTTAAATCAAAAATATCCTCTAAACGAAATATTCAGATTGAATCCTGAAAATATCAAACTATTATCACCTTGACATTTAACTAGGAACATATTTCAAGAAGCTGCAGATTTAACGTTGCTAAGTAAAATACACTGATGGTAGCCTTGTTCTGCTTATGCTCACCAGACAATGGTATATGCTACCCAAAAGTGAACTTGTGTGTGCTGTGAGAAAATAAACAAAATGACAATGTTTCAACAGGATTTTACTCTAAAATTTAATATTCAAGACAAGTCTCACACTTTGACTAAGGAGTGTTGAGCACAGTTACTTTGTTAGTGACCACTGACACCCTTTGCACTGAAAAGCACAACTGAGGTGACAGAACAACAGCAACTGCAACATAACCTAGCTAGATGGCATGAATCTTTAATCCTAAAGTTTCCTTTTTTTGGAAGAATTATTTGGTTAAAATCGTAGATTAAGAACCAGAAGGGGAAAAACTACGCTAAACCAAACCTTTGTGACTTCCATTATTAAAACAGAATTTTGCCCTTTTATTATTTTAAAAAGAAGAAAAAACTAAATCCAACATGGGATTTTTTTATTCTCATTTAAAATTTGAAACACTACAAACAATTTTGTTTATGATTTGAGTTATGGTAACTAGCCACACAAATGGGCAGACAGGTATCTTCAGTGTTATAAATTGAGGAAAATATTTCAATTATATAGGTAGTGAAGACAGATGTATCTGCACCAAGAATAACATAGTTTATATTCAAACAGCAAAATAAAGAACACATTTTACAGTTAATAAGTTTTTCACGTATTCTACTTTAGCTTTCTTTTTCTTGGAATTCATACCAACACAAACAAAGTAAATTTTCCTTAAGGACAGCTAGTGTTGCCAAGTTAATAAATTAAAATCTAAATCACTCTCTGATATGTATATCCAGAATACTATAAACACTTACTTCAATACTATACACTGGAGCTCAGCTATTTCTGTATTATTTTAGTAGAGACTGTGCAACATTGGAAGCAGAAGCACCACAGCTGCTCAGGCAAATAAGCTCTGCTCTCATAGCACCTCTGGGAAGATGAATGCTGCCATGCCCTAGCTTTGATTGAACAGAGCTCTAGAACCTCCATCCTGCTTGCAGATGTACAGCAGATGTGTAATTACTAATATTTACTTTATAACCCTATTTTCTGCACGTTTACATTCTATTACTGAATGGTTCCATGCTGCTAAAAAATCTAAGTCCCTAAATCAATAAAAGTTATTTCGAGTACTACCTTTTATGTAGGTGGGGGAGGAAGGAAAAAGGTTTTTTTTTTTTTATGTTTGTAAAATTCAGAAAATTGAATGCAAATCACTGAACTTACACCTAAACCTCCAACCACTGACCTAGCAACTAAGACTTTAAATCATCTCCTTCCACCTCATTCGGGAGAAAATTATGCCTAAGGGGAAACACCAACCTTTATTTTGACAGCTGTGACTATCAGCAGAAACACTCAAACATGCATGCTGCACACAGGGTAAGATACATATGTGATTAAGGCCAAGTGTTGCTTCAACAGGTAAAAGCAGCTGTAACTACTATCTGAGAAATAAACCTACACAGCATGAAACAACACTTCACAAATACCTGATCCAATCCAATAAGCTGACTTGGATAAGAAATAGGCATGCTAAATAGGCCAGATAGAGCACTAAATTGATAAAGACAAACTACCTTCATTATTTAATCTGGTTTATTGCTAATTTGATTTCTTTGTGTGGTTGTCCTGGGTTCAGCAGTAGGAGTAATTTTTCTCCTTCTTAGTAGCTGTACTGATTTGTGTTACACCTTAGTTACTGGACTGTTGGTATCTCAACCCGTGGGAGTTACATTCTTTTGATTCTCCTCCCCATCCCTCTGGGTGGTGGTGGGAGAAGGAGGGAAAGCGGAGAGTGAGACTGCGTGGTTCTGATTTACAGCTGGGCTTAAACCATGACAAGTGGTCAAGCATTGCCATGTACTGAAATACAAAATTACGTATCATTTAGCATGGTTAAGCACACTTCAAAAAAAAAAATCAACATTTGGTGCAACTTTACTGGGGTAGATTGAAAGCCCTTTATATTGTGCAAGCAACCACAGAGAGATTAGTGTGTAGACAGTCCACTCATGCCCATTAGTTCTTTCAATAAATTTAAAAAAGGACAGTGATTTTTTGCAAAGATAAGGATAGGTGGGCTAATGTTGCACAAATACTCCCCATTGCTGCCATTTCGTAAACAGCATCCACTATCTTTGTTGGACACTGCAGTTCATGGAGGATGTGAACCAGCTGCTTCATTTCCAGAATGCAATGTCTTACATGCCTACACTGTAAGAGTACTAGGAAAGAAATAGAGGCAGCTTTGATTAGACAAGACTGAGGGGGAATAAAATAATCTTGAAATATATGGCAGATCTGCAACAGAACAAAGCTCTTTCTACCATTCACTATAGATTAAGTGTCATAGTCTTAAAATCATTAAACCTGAGATTCAGACTACAAATCAGGAAAAAAAAAAGTAAAAAACAATCTAGTAAAAAGGACAGTTAAGCTTTGAATTAGCTGTCGCAGCCTACCTAAACAATCTTCATATTGGAAGCGCAAGAATCATCACAACAATGCTAATATATTTGATCAGTAGGTTTAATATGTATCTTCACAAAACTATGTTCTGGGTTTAGAAAGATGAGGGGCCTTTGGACTCCACCACAGCACAAAGCACTTGCATTTGGTCTGAACAGAAATCCACCTAGCCATGCATCTTTTCTTGGATAGTGGCCAAAGCAGGTTCAAGAGAGTAAAAACAGTGTAAACGTATTGCACTTCCCCTGTGTTATATCCAGGTTTTGACAAAAAGCTGTGGAAGAATTACAGTTTGTTCGTAAGAAAAGCGTATTTTCTACAATACATAATCCAGCTGGATAGCTGTTGAACTGACACCAATCTTAAAACATGAAAAATTAAAAGCTTGGGTGAGAATCTTAATTGTTTCATCCTTCAGCTTTATGGATCAGGTTAGGATTAGGTTTAGGGAAGAAGTTCCATAAACAAAGTGTCCCTTTCAAATGACATTTCAAAATTATCTCTGTCATTTGGTTTTAGAATCATAGAAGTGTAGAATCATAGAATAGTTAGGGTTGGAAAGTACCTTAAGATCATCTGGTTCCAACCCCCCTGCCATGGGCAGGGACACTTCACACTAAACCATGTCACCCGAGGCTCTGCCCAACCCAGCCTTGAACACAGCCAGGGATGGAGCATTCACATCTTCCTTGGGCAAGCCATAAAAGTGCCTCACCATCCTCACAGTGAAGAACTTCTTCCTTATATCTAATCTAAACTGCCCTGTTTAAGTTAGAACCCATTACCCCTTGTCCTATCATTACAATCCATACTGAAGAATCTAAATTTTGACCTCAGATTATGCCCTTAACGTATACACAATCACAGAATATCTCAAATTGGAAGGGATACATGACGATCCTTGAGTGCAACTCCTGCTCCTCACAGAACTACCATAAAAATAAACCATACGACTAAGAACGACATCGAGATGTTCCTTGCACTCTGATGGACTTCATGCTATGACCACTTCCCCAGGGATCCTGTTCCGGTGATCGATCAACCACCCTCTCAGTGAAGAACTTTTTCCTCATTTCCAGTCTGAACTTCCCTTGATGCAGCTTCATTCCATTTCCTTGTGTTCTGTTGCTGGTCACCAGAGAGAGATGGACACCTCATCCTCTGCTGCCCCTCTTGAGGAAGACTTAGACTGTGATGAGATCCCCCTCAGCCTTCTCATCTCTAAGCTGAACAGATCAAGTGACCTCAGCTGCGTCTTGGAAGTCTTGCCCTTAACAGCCTCCCCCATCTTGGTCTCTGTCTTGGCTCTGGACACTTTTAACAGCTTGAGGTATGAAACTGTACATGAACTGGGCCACACCACTGCAAGATACATGACGAACACTTTTCTCAACCAGCTAGGTATGCTGTGCTTGATGCACCCCCACAGTTGGTCCTTTTGGCTGCCAGGGCACTCCAGCTTTTTTTAAGACCTGCATCTTTCAGTTGGTTTTTAGATTTGAGTCCCTCCCCAGCTCTTACTGGTTAACAGAAAAAATAAAAACAGCCACAAAAAATATATATATAAAAAAACACCAACAAAAACCCAAACCTAAATAATATCTATACCATGATAAATTTTATACTGCAAAAATTGTAAAGGTATCTTTAAAAACCTTTTTTGAGTCTTCCAAACTTTTTCTCTGTATTCCACTTCTGTTCACAGAAATTCAAATTATTGAAGAAATCTAGCCTCCCCCCCAGGTATCTCCCATTAAACTTAGGGTATCTCATATCTTGAAGGAGTTTATTTCAGCAGATCAGCCTCTTTACTAGCCTACTAACATCCTGACTCCTATGGTTACCAGGGCAAGTAAACAGGCTTCAGTACACCAAATCAGCAGGGACAGGGTTAAAAAAGTATACAGCAGAGCTCCTCCTTGGCCCACCACTATAGAAATAACCTTAAAAATAAATAACATATTACAGTTTGTTCAAACACCAAAAGGGGACTGAAGAATAAGGAAATATAACGCCTCTTTCACGGCAGCCAGTAAAACATTAACTTTGAGGAAACACAGCCAGCCCAACCAATATTGCTATACCTTGATAACTAGATACATACAGAATTCGCAATACGTTTTCAGTCATTTTAATTAACTAGAATTTTGAACATTCTGTCTGCATTATTGAGATTCCTGTGGAAACTACAACACATTTTTTAAAAAATTAGGTTTCTAGGTCATAATGCTTGTTCTATTCATTTTTATAGCAGTAGCTAAAAATAAATGTAACTGATAGATGCCAACTACATTCACAGGAATATTACCCCACCTTTCAGAGTAACAACTGCTTCCGATGTCACCTTTTCATTTTAGAGTTACAGCAAATTTAGTATTTGACCTAGTTTAAAAAATATAAAAACAAGACTACCTAAAGGTGCTGTTTTACCATAGGTCTGAATGCTGAAACCATGTGGACTACAATAGCAGCACCCTAAGGTCATCAAGCAACATCTGTTCATGCAAGTTGAAAATGGATGTCCCAGCTTGACTCAACAGTTATAAGTGGCAGTCTTAACACCAAGAAGATGTTGCAGTACTGCAACAATTTAATTTTAAGGATTAATATCCTTAAAATCTATGATGTTGAAGTACCACACTGAAGACAAGGAACACTGGAAACAATTTTTATTTGTTCACTGAAGTTTACATAAAACATACTAATTCAGTTAAAAAAAGTCTCAACGCAAAAGGCAGTAGTTTGGCTTTTTATTTGTAAAGGATAAAGCATCTCCTTAAATAAAATCAAGTTCTAACAATTCTGAGGAGTCCACAGATGTTATGTTCACTTACAATTTAATATCAGCAAAAAAAATATGTTAACATTCCAGGTAACTGTAGAAAAAGTGTATCCCACACTTATGGCATACAAGATTTGTAACAAGCAAAAAAATACCGTTTTAAAAGTTATCTCCCTTCCAAATAGGTTTTTATTTTAGTGCACTCTCTCTCCAAAGGCTTTACATTTAGAATCCTTTATATACAAAAAGGTACAACAAATTGGTACAGTATTTATTGCAACAAATTAAGGATGCCATAATATACACAAATTAAATTAGTCCCCCCAATTTGCATACCCTCTTGCTTCTTATTCCTTGCATGAAGCCAGTCGCCTTCTCTTGTTCTAAGATTAAGTTCTTTCACTGAAAGGCACGTACTTCTCTACAACAGAAGGAACAGATGCATTAATCTGAAATACCCTGTTTCAAGAGGAACTTTAGCCTACATCTTTGAAGATCCAAAATTAAAAAAACTTCATTGAGATATAACATTGTATTATTAAATTTGCACTTAAAAACTGTGATTTACCATATGACTTTGAACTGGAATGCCACAAAACTCCATTGATTGAGACTTCCCAGCCAGCTCACTTGAAAAAAAACCTGTGTTTTTACCTTACTGGATATATTTTTAAGCTTCCAAGGCTCCCCCATTCCTGTTCAAACTTTGGTAACTGTTAATAGTTAACTGTAACAGGTAGGCTATCAAAAATTGAGTAAGTGCCTTTCCTTGTGCCTTGCAGTGCAGCAAGTAGTTTGCATGTAACATGATTTAATGAGAACTGCAACTTATATTAGTGTGATATGCCTTTGAAAAATAATAGAATACTCTACTTCAGTTGACACACAGGTAAAGCTTCACGGTGAAAAACCAAAGGTTAGAATTTTAAATTTTGATATTTAATAGTATGCTATTGAACAAAATGGCTAAAACATCCCATTCAGGTAAGCTGCCCCAAACTGAAGAGGCACATAGGCTAGTTACATGGATGATGATAACAGTGGGAGTACACTTAAATGGCACCTATATTACAACCAAGGGCACAGGACTTTTTTTTTTATAGCTCTGGAAAAAAACAGCAACAGTGGAAGTAATCATTATATCAGAACACCAGGATAGTAACATTGCTATGCTGATTTCAGGAAAGAAGCCAGTTTCTCTGCCTAGCCTTGGAAAGGGTCAAACAGACTAGCCAGCTAAAAAGAAGCCTGTAGGGATTTCTAACATGCACATACTGTGCTGTAGAGTATTAGTTTAAAAACAACTTGATTATTTCAGTCAAGAAAAATGAAAGCAGAGTGGATAGTATTGCAGTTTATTAACAGGTCACAAAGAAAGAAGGAAAAAACACATCTATTTTCTATAGAACAATACTTATGTAATTTTTTTGTCCAGATTCCTGTAAATGTGTTTAGTTTTTTATTTCCTTCCATTATGAGTTATGAGGGTAAGAAACTTAAACTGAATAAGCTGCTGTTGACTGTAGTTAAGCAAAACTGAACTTAACAAAGGACTAAAATGAAAAACCATTAAAGGCCACTCTTCCTTGTTTCCTAATTAGTAGCTCCAAGTATGACTGCATATTTATGCTACATTAAGAAAACCAACCAACCATACCTCTAAATTACTGCAAGTATCATGACAAATGTAATGATATCTCCTGAGAGTATATGAGTATCATTATCACCAAGTGTCCTCGTACTCCCTTTGGGCCTTCTTGCTTAAGATGTGACATGAAGACTAAGCTTCAGTCCAGATGCAGAAGACTTAGTTGAAACAAGGAAAAAAATTAACTGAAAGAAATATATTCCCAATTAAGGATTTAAAAAAAAAAAAAAAAAAAAAAAAA